>PVLD010000222.1:23171-161663 GCA_004027595.1 Dinomys branickii
CTCAGGACCCTGCGCTTGCTAGGCAAGCGCTTATTCCACTGAGCTATATCCCCAGCCCCCAATCATATATAATTAAATATGATCATATAATATTAAATCTGTTCCACTAGTGAGCCCTAGTTGATATAGGAACAATAACGCATTTAAATACGAACATACTTGTATTCCCCATGTAATACCTTTAAGAAAAGATGCAGGACAATCCACATCTATAAAAGTAGATCCAGAGATTTAAATTTTAGAGGGTGAATTTATCTGCAGATGCCGCACCAGTCAGAGGATGGCAATTCGGCAAGTGTGTGAGGACATCTTTGCTTTCATGGCTGCCAGCAGGTAACATAGCCTACAAGAGCTTGAAAATCAGTGATGAGCAGATGCTGTATGCAAAATGAATTCTGCGCACAAGCAGCATTCTAGAGTTATGGCAGTGCATGCACAATATTGATAGGGCTAGAGCTGAATATGCAATATGGGAAATCCTTAGTTTTTACAAAGTGAGATGGAATTTTAGGTATCATTATGAGTAGCAGCCATTATTAAAGTGTGTTTTATATCTTCCTTTAAGTTTTAATCCCTCACTTTTTGTAACATCCACCCACCATAGATATATTTGAAGCTATTTTTATTAAAATCCCATGATAAGCATATTCAAATCTTCCTTTGACACTTAATCTAAAGTGAAACAGAAGTTACCTTCTTTTTCATATTGCATTGAAATTCCCACTTCATAAAACTTCAAACCTCAGGGCTGTTTTGGCAAGTGTAAAATGTACCCCAAAACATCTAATCTTAATAGCAAGAGCAAAAATCATTCATATAGCTACTTATTACAGATGAAAAAGTCAAACAGGCTTTGTGAAATGTTTCTTGCCATTTATATACTTAGAAATTGATTCTCAAGAATATTTTTGATAATTTCTCCATATTAAAAATTTTACTTCATATAAATAAATATATACTTTCATTCCCTTCCAATTATTTCTATTAACTTTTCAGAAAAAGAGAGTATAAAGGAAAAGAGAACTGAAACTTTCATATGTATAACTTTCTTTAGGCCTATTATCAGATCTTTACAGCTAAAATCTATTTGACATCAATGCTTGACTATAGACCAGAACTACATTCAGAGCTGATTTATAAGGTGCCATTGTGCCAAGATTGAAGCTGCTTACCCATGTCTAGTCCATTTCTGTCAGAGAGCTCAGGTGAGTCAGTTGTTTGAAAGTTCTCACTGAAGTAGTTCAAAAGGTTTTTTTATTTATATTTTTACTCCACTAAAATGCTCATTATTTTCAAAGGTCTGGTGTTTGTCCTCCCAAAGCCAAACACTAGACCTGCCTTGGACAACATAGATAAGACAAATTAAAAACATTGTTTCACAAAACTTCTTTCCATATTGGGTTATTTTCTGTGGAATGCATTAAAATTTTAAAGATTGTCAAGGTAGGTGAATAGTACATGCAAATTTCTTCACTATACTTCCTTTGGATGTGGGGGAAATGGGAAAATGTTGGCCAAATGGCACATACATTCAATTATAAGAAGCAGCAGCTTGGAAGATCTAACAGACAACACAATGACTATAGTTAGTGATATTGTATTCCTCACTGGGAATATCATAGTAAAACAGATTTTAAGCTTCCTCAAACTACACACACCAAAAACTGAAAAAGGATAGCTCTGGGAGGTGGTGGATGTCTTAATTTTGCTGTGATAATTGGCCCACTATATATGTGTATCCAGTCATATTTTTGTACAACTTGAGTGTGCAGAATGTGTATTTTCTAAACATTTTTAAAAAGAAAATATTAATTTAAAAATATAAAATACAAAGGATTACTTTAAAAAGTCTTGTCCTGGTGAAGGGAATATTATCAATCCTATACATCTCCACAACACCTTATGCACAATTATATCAAAATAAAATTATCAAGTTGATCATAAAAATGGAACACATGTTACAGAGACCCACTGAAATATGATTTTTATCAATTCAGCACTTCCATGCCATACTGGGATCCAGCAGTTGATAATGAGCATAAGGCATTTTTAAACAAAGGCCTTATGCAGCCTTTCAGGTAACAATTATTCACACCCTTCCTACTTCTAGAATGATTCTGAGTCAGCATAGAGCAGAGCCCATATTCAATGAAAACATTAAGATAGGAAAAAATAAAAGGAGTACAATATGAAAAAAGATTTATAAAGAGATATAGGGAGGAGAAACTGTTGCATTAGGAACTCTAGGCTAAGTGTGTGCAATCACACGTTTAGCTCAGACACCTGAAAGCCAGTGCAAGAAGAGAAACAGTCTTTCACACACTTCACTCTTTGGAGAAAGTGAAACTATTCTTTAAGAAAAACCAACATTTTGGTGATACCTCCTTCTAAGGGAAACTTGCTCTGCAATGTTCATAAATGAATCATCGAACATAAGTCACAGATTTATAATAGCAACTTTATGAAACATATAGACAGCTTTTTATGGTCATCATGTGCAGTTTCACAGGTGTAGGAAAATGAAATAGTAGTAACCATGGAAACTAAACAAAAGCCATACTTCCGAGGTTTGTTATGGAACTATAAATATTAGGACCACACCTGTACTTTTTCACTAATGGTTCTACTTGTAAAAGTCTGAAGAATATGAATATTGACATAAAAGTGTAATAGTAAACCTTAGAAACTGTATAATGCTGTCATTTAAACAAATTTCTTTGTTATTCACAATCTGAAGCAGATCCTATAACCATAAATATGGGGTCTATATTTACATATTGAATCTTCCCCATATATGCATATATGTATTTGTGTCATTATATTCTATAAAATTTATATTATATATAAGCTCCTTAGACATTTCAGTATTTCAATCACTCTATTTACAAGAAACTTAATTGAAACCTTGTAACATCAGTCGTTGGAAGCCGTAAAAATCCACTTAGTGGAGATTGACTGTTTAAATAAAGCATATCTTCTAATTAAGACTAAATTACAAAGCAGCAATAGTTTAAAGAATCTGATGAATATATGTAATTATGATTAGGACTATCACACCAAGTATCAAGTGATGCTCTAAAGATAGGACCTTGTAAGTGTTGCCGGGTGGCTTTTTCTTTTTTTCTCTTTTCTTTTTTGGTGTCAGGAGTTGAACTCAGTGTTTCACACTTGCCCGGCAGGTGCTGTATCCCTGAGCCACATCCCTAGCCCTGCCGGGAGTTTTGATCAGAGTTTATCTTTTTGTATATGCTTTGCTACAGCATACATATGTTAATGTGCAGCTGGAGTACACTACCTTAAAGCTGGAGGAGCTTGAGGACTGTTTCCAGCTGGTGTTACTCATTGGAGCTCTAATTACTCATCACTGGAAAATAAAGTACGATACGAAGCGAAGCTCAAAGGCAATTTTATAGAAACTAGTTTTATTTCCATATTTAAGGTAGTTATTGCTAATATAGTGATACCTTGGTTCACAAACTTAATTTATTCTACACTTTTGGAAAAGGTGGTCACATTTGTGTTTGTGTGGGAAAGATGGCTACAGGTGGTTTTGTCACCAAATGCAGAGTTTGCAAGCCAAAACAAAATTTTGCCAAACATCTCTGTTTGTGAGCCAAATGGTTTGCAAACAAAAAGATTCATGAACTGAATGCATTTACATTGATTTTTAGTTTGTTATCAATTGTTTATATATTCTTTTGGTTGGCACTGTATAAGCTTAGTGATTCGAGTATATATAAATTTTATCACAAATTTTAAAAAGTAGGAGCCAGAGGAAATTTTTCTAAATTGATTTAAGATAATAGGGTATGCTATTCAATTTATGGAGAAAATATGCACTTTAAAAATAAGAATAATGGTGAAAGAGTATCTGGTAGGACTAAACACAGAGAATAATTTGCATAGTATCCTATATGTGAGTGATTCTTTATTCCACATTCAGATTGGCATTGACTTCAGATGGGGTCTAGTCTCAGTGGAGTACTGTAGACTGCATATGGTTTTTTACAATATTGTTTTACTTTAGCATCTCACAAGTAACTTTTCTGGCACCATCCATTTTGCATTACATGCAGTAGGTAACACTTCACTTCAGGTTTGATTCTGATATTTACTGTCCTTGCTTGAATTTATTGTTTCTACCTGTGATAATTTACACAAAAGTCCATCTTAAGAAATCTCAAAAGAAGGTTCAGATTGTCTTCATATAAGTCATGCGTCCAGTCTGCCCAGAGATGTGAGGACCTGACATTGGTCCAGCTCTAGTCAGGTACCATCACTTACCCAACCACAGCTGCTACAAGACAGAAGCTTCTCTTTCCAGATTCAACCACATGGTGTTGATGTTGGCTCAGTTCTGCTGATGGCCTTCTTGTTGGCAGAGTGCCCAAGTGACACGTGACATCACGTGATAAGAGAGGACCTGTGGCTGTGTGTGTTTGTGCCAAGTCTCTGTCCTTCTGAGAGCCTCTCCTATTCAAGCTTAGTTACTACATGGAGTGAACTCTTTTCACTAGATTTTCCACTAAAAAAGGGAAAATGGAAGACTTTTGAGACTCACTGTTTCTTTTAAGTTTAACCTCTACTAGACAAACAACCTTTTTCCTGTTTTTCTTCTATTATGAGGCATGTACTGATCAATACACACAATTATATTCCTCTCCCAAAACCAGAGAAAAACTGAAATAATTCTATTTTTGCATTTCCTAGTGTAATGCCAAATATACTCATGTTAGTGTAATTAATTCTCAACACACCTGGAAGACTGGGTTGGTTTATCATTATTTTATAGATGATGATTAAATTCAGATCCAGGAAACAGAAAGTATTTGCTAAGTTTAGAGAAAGAAGAAGGGACTAAATTTTCATAGGCGTAAATTCTATGCCCTTTCAACATGTGAATAGGGTACAGTACAAAATTCAGTTTCTGTTTTTACTGCTCTTCTTAGAAAGCAGATTATAATTTCCCACAATGATTACGAAGGTTAGTAATAAGTATTCACCTTCTCATTTATTAAAGCAGTAATTTTCTGCAACTGTAGTTTATTAAACAGGTAACTTATGGATGATCTATCACTCCCATATTGTCTTCTGATCTGCACTGATCTTCAAATGAATTAAATTAACTGAAATATTTAACATGTTCAAGAAATTAATAACTGACATTGATCCTTTTAACTATGGTCTTGACCAGTCCATTGATGCAAAGAAGATTCATATATGTTTAAATAAAATTTTACTTTTTAAAAACATTTGTTGGGGAAAATATCATATAGGAAAGATTAATAAAGCAGTACCCAAAGGTGTGGCTCTGGCAATCACTCGGGAAGACACTGTACCTCTTTTCTCACCGTGTTTCCTTGTCTCAATAGCCAATCTTTGTGACTTTTTAGAGTGAAGAAAATTCTCTAGATTTTAAGGAGAAATAAGGTTCACTTTTGCTCCCCCTTGCTTTGTTTTGTTGTTGTTATTTTATTTCTTTTCCACTACATAGTTTTAATTAGATTAGAGATTAAACATCAGTTTTATTCTCTGTGAATACATTGAACACAGAGACAATCAAGGACAAGCGGAATTAGCCAATAGCTTGAAAACCACTTTTTGCATATTGACTTGATGTTAAGAATAAAGATTAGGCTCCTGCTAAAGCTCTGTCTTCCCTATCATTGAGAGTCATCCAGAAATGCAGCAGGCTACAGCCATAATGACCTGAAATAAATGAGAAAATACGTACTTCTGCCTGGGCAAAAACTCATTTTGCAGCAGACACGTTGGTTTTCTAGTTAGCCCATTCAATCTAGTCATGGAGACAGTCATTTGAAAATATCTTGGCTGCCCAGAATATTAGAATGTTAGGGTAAAATGGAGAATCTTTGATTTTTAATTATGTTAAGCCAAATTGAGAACAAAACTTGCTTACCAAGAGGAGCTAAGAGACAACTAAGTACACAGAGCTGAAGTAACACGAAGAATGATAGGAACTTAATCTTTTTTCTTTCCCTTACTAGAAGATGCAGCCTATATTCATCACTAATTATCCCACAGAGTATGCTGGTAACTGTTCATATTCCTATCTCCTTCTTATTGGGGGCAGGGGACCTATTATTCCTCCTTAGTTTTCTCCATGTCTGCTTTGATGTATTAGGCTATGAACTATACTATAAACTATATCCAGTTTACATATATTAGATTTCCTTATGAAAAACTATTTTTTAAAAAATCAATTAAATACACATACAAGTCCTTTAACAGTATGCAGTTTATTGCCTACAAACTATACTTTCAATGAAATTGATAAGAAATGAAATGTAAACTAAAATCCAAATATACAAAAATATTACCTTCAGTGAATGCAGCCATTTGAGGTAAGAAAAATATGAATTATTCCTAGTCTCCACTACAAGATAATATTATCACTGTGCTTAGGCACCAAAACTGTGCTAGTGTTTAACAAAGCCTGAATTAATCTGTATAAGTAAATTTTATTTACTTACCATGTTTTGTGTTAAGTAAGTTTTAGAAATGTAAAGGTAAATTCATTCAGTACAAATGTCCAAATAGACTAAACAATTAGGCCACATTTTCTCTTTTAATAAATAACATAGTGTAAAATAAACTTAGTGATATATAGGATTACTAAACAGAGGATTACATGCTTTGCAGAATTTTTTTCACTCACAACCCAAATGTGTAGTCAGCAAACCTTTTGTTTTGTAAAATGGAAGTCATTGGTTCCATTAAATGTTTACATCAGTCCCTTTTGATTTACATGATTGGGTTGCTTTTGTGAACAAAATCATCCTCTAAAGAGTAGACTTGATTTGGGGCTTGCTGTGCTGAACTACTGAATGTTGGAGACACAACTTTCTGCTCTCAAAAAAGCAAAGAGAAAAACCTAGAATCACTGCAAAATCTTGCAGGGTAATGTAAACATATTACAGAATCCACTCACTGTGTGAAGATTTTAAATTACAGTAGGATTCATTTGTATAAACAATTGCTCCCACATGGATCAGCTATAATCAGTCCTCACACAGCATGGCAGCAACTCCAATCGATAGGAGTAAAGCTAGAGAGTGTATGGATCACATCACATGTGAAACCACCACCCTTTCACAGATACTTCCTTGCTCAACAGAGATGATCCACAAATAGTCACATTTACAGAAAGGCAATGTTGCTGACATCTAACTCAAAGGTATAACAATGTTAGAAATATCATGATTAACTTTTTAAATTGGTTGTGAAATAATGGTTGTAATTATGGAAAATGAGTTTAATTAACACCAGGAGAAAGTATTACTGCAGAAAGGACATAGAAACTCCAGGGCCTTTACAAAGTAGAGAGTGTCATCTGTATTTAAAATTCCAAGCATCCTTTGCACCTTAGTGATGATGAATACAGGAACGAACTGAATTTGTACAGTTTAAAGTCCACACACTTATCTGAGCATGAGCAGTTTTATTAAATCAAAGTAAAGCAAAACAAACACCTTAAAGTAAATGTAAATCATCAGATTCTGGGTAAGACAAAACAAAACAAAACGAAAAAACAAACCTTTTCATAAGACATGGCAGTGGCTGCAGCTCCCAGAATGAAAACTACACCTATGGAATACTTTATTGGTTGAATATTATCTGCATTTTCTCTTTTCAAATGTTATATTACACCCAAAATTGTTTTAAAATACATCGTTTGTGGAAAGCCACATCTTTTAGCACCATTCATGGTGCTATCCATTTACAAGAAGGTTCTAGAAGAAGCATTTAAGTGCAAACCATCTTCATCTAGCCCAGTAAAAGGAGATGTCTTCTGGGAGGTCAGGAGAGAGTTCAAAGCATGGACCAGAACTTCTATAGGATAAATAGTACCTGCATGTAAACCGGAGCCCAAAGAATCAGAATAAAGTAGATAAGAAATTCCCAGGCAAATCAAGGTAGTTGTCTACTAAACAATCAAAATCTCGGACACTTTTCTGTCATCCCCGGACTCATTACACTTCACATTTACCTCGTGAAACCACGACTCAGCATAGTCATCAGTTGTCCGCAGCTGTGGTTCTTCTCTAGGACAGTGGCATGGGCATGATGTACATTGGCATATGAGGAAGCTAAATAATGGTTTGTAGGGGAAATGTAGCAGGGATTTAAGCATGTAGGATTAATGTTGACTTTGATGTTAGTGGATGATTTCTGAGCTACATAAGAAGAATCTGTAGTTGTTTTCTGGAAAGTCTTTAGGTTTTTTTCACAGTTGGGAACACAGCACTTTTTCCCCACACAGTTGTGCTATGAGAAAAGAGTACTGAGGGATGTTTTCAAAAGATGGTGCCCAAGCAAGAATTTGCAGCAAAGCAGTGTGTGCAAAGATCGTTAGAAACCCCATTCAGTCATTCAATCATTCATTCACTCAGCCATTCCCTCAGAATATGCTAAATGCCTCCTTGTATCTATATTATATCATAAGGAAATATGCAGAAACTCCAAAGAAAGATAAAATATAATTTATTACTGTGATTTAGTAAGAGAAACTAGATATTTAAGCGTAATAAACCATTTAGACAAATAATTGCCTCCTAGGACTTGATAAAATGTAACTGAAGCGGAAATTACACACGAGTGCAATGTACGTTGGCGCCCCCGAGAGCTCTGTTTTCACTTGATATGAGCAACTTTTGAAATAGTCTGTCTATAAAATCTGAAATATTCTCCTAAGAGATTCAGACTCTAAGTCTCTGAAATGTCAAATTCTGTTTTTATTTATTTGTTTTAACAAGTGTTTTTGTTAAAGTTGATAAAATTATCCAAACATAATAGCAAAAATTCCTACTTTTTTGTCAAAGAAAGTGTGGAAAAACAATAAGCAATATAACAATTTAGTAATATAATCCCTAGGGGTGATGTGTTCTCCAGTAGCGAGTCAAAATTCAGGTGAAGTTCTGAGTGCTATGATTACTATTGAGTTAAGCACAAAATTATTAATAAATGAATAAATAAACAAATTCAACTTGAAAAAGGCCCCGGGGATACAGCTCAGCATCTCAAGTGCCTGCCTGGCAAGTGCAAGGTCCTGGGTCCGATTCCTGGTACCAAAAATAAATAAAAAGAAAACTAGATAAATAAATTTTATTTTTTGAGATGAAAGAACAAACACACAGACATAAACCAAACAACATAAGAACAATAAAAAGCAATACAGAATTTCAGACAGCGTAAAAAGAAATTAACAATGGTTGCTATATTACATACTGTTATTTTCATATTGCTTACTCAGATAAACAAATACAGATATGCAAGAATGGTCAAACAATTAAATATCAACTGTTCCTTTCAAGAAAGCAATAGAAATTTCGTATAAAAGTTTAATTTATTTTGAAAATAAAAAAGGAAAACATATTAACAAACACATCTATTTACCAAATAGCGTAAGAACAATACAGGCAATACAGAGTTACAGATAGTACAGTTATCACTGCCATCTTGTAAAAATATATTTTTCCCCTTTTTTCTTTATTTTCTCCCTTTTCTCATCCAAGTCATTCTTTCCTTTTGAGCAGTTTCTTTCCTTTTCCCACTATCCATTGTACCATTTAGATTTCATTTATTCTTTCATATTCTTATACTAGGGAGACAATATGATGTTTACACATGTGAGTCTTATTTATTTCACTTGTAAGTATGATCTCTGCAGGTGCCCATTTACCTATAAAAGCCTAAAGTTTGTGGGTTTTCTTTCTATTCTGCTGATAATTTCTTTAGATGTGCAAAAATTTTTCCATTAGATAAGATCATATTTGCTGATTCCCATGCAGTTTGGTTTTTGTTCATGAAATCTCTGCCTACCCCATGTCTTCAAGATTTCTATTTTCTACTCCAGTAGATTTAATGTTTCTATATTAATATTTAGATCTTTAATCCAGTTTGACTTTAATCTGATGCATGAGGATAGGCATGGGTCTGGCTTTAGTCTTTGGCATGTGGCAAGCCAGTTTTTCCAGCACCATTTATTAAAGAGGCTATCTTTTCCAGGGAACTTGTTTGGCTCCTTTGTCAAAGATAAGGTGGCTGAGTGTTTGTGGTTGGGACTGTATCTTCGAGTTCATTCCACTGATCATCAGGTCTGGTTTATTTTGCCAATATCATGCTGATTTTATAACAGTAGCTTTGTAGTGTAATTTCAAGTCAGGGATTGTGATTCCACATACCTTGACTTTGTTGCTCAGGATTGCTTTGGCTATTGTGCGTCTCTTTTGGGTGCAGATGAATTTTAAGAATGTTTCCTCTAGATCTGTGAGGCACATTAATGGTATTTTAATTGGTATTGCATTGAATCTATAAAACAATTTCGGGAATATGGCCATTTTCACAACATTGGTTCTTCCTATTCATAAGTAAGGAATATCTTTCCATTTTCTGAAAAACACTTAGATCTCTTTTTTCAGAGTACTGTAGTTTTCACTGTATAGATATTTTACTTCTTTTTATTAGACTGATTCCTAAATATTTCAATTTCTTGGATGCTGTGATGAAAGGTATGTTTTCCTTAATTTCTCTCTTAGTGTGTTTGTTGTTTATGTATAGCAATGCTGTTGAGTTTTGGGTATTGAATTTGTATCCAGCTATGCTACTGAATTTGTTTATTAATTGTAGGAGTCTTTTGGTGAAGTTTTGGGGGTCTTCTATGTAGGGTATCATGTCATCTGTGAATAATGATAATTTCACTTCTTCCTTTCATATCTTTATTCTTTTTATTTCTCTATCTTGCCTAATTGTTTTGACTAATGCTTCCAGAACTATGTTGAATAGGGGCTCTGACAGGTTACATCCTTGTTTTGATCCTGACTTTATAGTGAAATTTTTCAGTTTTTGTCCATTTAGGATGATATTGGCTGTTGGTTTTTCATAGATGGCTTTGATCAGATGGAGTTAATGACCATCAATTCCTATTTTCTGTAGGATTTTTATTGTGAATGAGTATTGGACTTTGTCAAAAGCATTTTCTGCATCTATTGAGATGATAATGTGGATTTTGTCTTTAGCACTATTAATATAGTGTATTACATTTATTGATTTGCATATATTGAACCATCCCTGCATTTTGGGATGAATCCCACTTGGACATGGTATATTATTTTCTTGATGAGTTATTGCATTCTGTTTGGTAATATTTTATTGACTATCTTTGCATCCATGTTCATTAATGAGATTGGTCTGTATTTCTCTTGGGTGGATCTTTCTCTGGTATTGGTATCAATATAATATTTGCCTCTAGAAATGAGTTAGGGAGAATTGTTTCCCTTTCAATTTTATTGAAGAGTTTGAGGAGTATAGGCCTCAAATCTCGGAATTTCTTGTAGAATTCCACTGTGAATCTGTCAGAACCAGGGCTTTGCTTTATTGGTAAGTATTTTTATTTGTTTGGTTTGGTTTGGTTTTGATTTTTTTTCTGTTACTAGAAAATTGAACTCAAGAGCTTGCACTTGCAAGGCAGGCAGTTGTGCCACTGAGCTATAACTCTGGCTATTGATGAGATTTTAAACATGTTTTCAATCTCATTAATTGATACTGGGTTATTCAGGATTTTTATATCTTCTTTGGTAATTCATACACACACACACACACACACACACACACATATATATATATATATATATATATATAAATGTGTCCGTTTCTTCTGAGTTTTCTGTCCTATGGTAGTAAAGATTTTTAGAGTAGATATTGATGATCTTTTGAATTGCTATCAGATCTGTAGTGATTTTATCCTTTTCATTCCTTATGTCATGAATTTGAGGGTTGTTTTTCCCTCTTTTGATAAAGTTGGCTCAGGGTTTATCAATTTTATTTATTTTTTCAAAGAACCAACTCTTTGATTCATTAATATTTTTTAGTGTTTTTTCATCTCAATTGCATTAATTTCTGCTCTGATCTTTATGATTTCCTCCCTTCTTTGGGTTTTGGATTTGACTTGTCCTTTCTCTAAAAGTTTGGGGTGCAGCATTAGGCTATATATTTGTTCTGTTTCTGTTTTCTTGATGTGTGAGTGTACTGCTATAAATTTCCCTCTGAGGACAGCTTTTAGTGCAGCCCATAGACTCTGGTAAAATGTATTTAAATTTTTATTTGTTTGTAAATATTGTTTAAATCCTTCTTTAATTTAATCTGTGAACCATTGATTATTCAGGAGGTTGTTATTTAATACCCATGTGTTTATGGAATTTTTTGGTTCCTTTTCTCATTAATTTCCAATTTCATTGAACTATGGTCAGATAATATGCATGGGATAATTTCAATTCTTTTGCATTCAGTTAAGTGTGCTCTATGGGCTAAAATGTGGTCCCATGTGCGACTGTGAAACGTGTATTCTGATGTTGTGGTTTAGAAAACTCTGTAAACATCTACTAAGTCCATTTGTTCACAGATTTCGTTCAGATCTGTTATTTATTTGCTGATTTTTTGTCTATCTTTCTGTGTGGACCTATCTTTCTGTGTTAATGGGGTGTTTTAGTTGCCATTACAATAGTGTTATTAGTTATTTGAGTTTTCATGTGTATTAAGGTTTGTCTTATATAGTTGGTTGTTCCCATATTTGGTTCATACTCACTTATGATTTTTATCTCTTCCTCTTGCAATTTTCCCCTAACAAGTTTGTAGTGACCTTTATTTTCTTTGAGTGTTCACAGTCTGAAGTTCACATTGCCTGCAAACAGAATCACTACCTTTGCTTTTTTCTGGGTGCATGTTGCATGGAGAATTGTTTTCCATCCTTTGGCTTTCATTCTATGGATTTCCTTTTGAGTTAGGTGTTTTACTTGTATACAGCATGTTGTTGGGTTTTGTTTCTTGATCCATCCACTCTGACAGTCTGCTTCTTCTCATTGGTGAATTGAGGCCATTTACATTAATGGCTGTAACTGATGTGTTGGCTTACTTTTGTGATGTTATTTACTTGCAGTTGGTTTCCTACCTTTTCTCTCTGTTTAATTGCTTGCTCTGCTTGATGGTTCCTTTTGATTGTCGGTCTTGAAACTGTGGTCATTTTTATCTCTTTCTAGAATATCTTTTAGTACTCTTTTAGGGTTGGTGCTCATGAAATTCTTCAAGTGTTCCTTTTCATGGAAATATTTTATTTCTCTATTAAATTTGAAGGATGATTTTGCAGGATACATCAATCTGCATTGGAACCTCTTTTGTCACAGGACCTGGAATACTTCACTCCAAGCTCTTCTCAACTGGATGGTTTGGGTTGAGAAATCTGCAATGATTCTACATAAAGGACTTTATAGTCATCTGTGTCTTTTCTTTAATGGCTTTTAATATTCTGTTCTTTTGCTGAATTTCTGGAATCTTGATTATTATGTGTCTGGGTGTAGTTTTATTTGGTTATGGCTAGTTGGAGGTTTATATGCATCACTTCCTGTATGTCAGATTCTCTTCCATGCTCAGGAAGTTTTCTGCTGTTATTTCTGCAGTTCTTTTCATGTCGTTTGTGTTGCCCAAACAGTTATGTTGTCTTTTCTGGCAACCCACCAATGGTCTCTAGCATCCCTAGTTTTCCTCAGGGCCGGACTTGCCCCACAATGGTGGTGGAGGTGCTCTGCCCATTCCAGGTTCCCCAAGGAATTGGTGGAGTGTACCCAGTCTCTCAAAGTTCAGATGCAAACTATAAAGGCAGTGGATCACTGACCACCTGGTCCAGTGTCTCAAGGCAGCCAAACCACACACAGGGCTCAGACTGTACTGCAATGGCAGCAAAATCACTGGCCACCTGGTCCACTGTCCCCAGGAAGTTGATGGAGTGCATCTACCTCTCTTGGTGCTCAGATGCAAACCATGATTGTGGCAGAACTTGGGCTACTGTATTTGGGGTCTCCAGAAAACTGATGAAGCAGGCATCACCCAGATAAGAACTACAGTTGCAGCAGATCATGGATCACCTGACCCAGGGTGCCCAGGCAGCTCAGGCACATGCAGGGTCCAGATGCAGTGCACAGTGGTAGCCAGATCTTTTGTTTTTAGAAATAAATATCCATTTTATATATGATTTTTATGTTATATGTTTCCATTGATGTATGTTAGGTTTGTCATATGTATATAAATAAAGCTTAAATTGTTTTGTGATTAAATGGAGCAAGGCCTACTCTCACCATTTTTTGTACCACAAAACAGTTGTATATTCTCTTTCTCTCTTCTCTCTTTTATTTCTGTCACTTGCAACTTGTTTAGACAAAATGGCTTCTTTCTGGGTACTTAAAATAACGTCAGAAAATAACTTAGATTTCAAAGATATTTTAAACCTCAATCTAGTAGTTTTAGAAACAACAGAGTGAATACAAACTTTTATCAGAGCATCAAAGCTGTATGTTGTTCAATATGATAAGAACTTGGGTCTCCTAAAACATGCCTTGGGATGTAGAAATTCAAATAAACTATACTTTATGTTTCATATTGCAAAATTAAAAAATAGAACAAGAGAAGAAAGAGCCTAGAAAAACAAGCCAGTTAAAAATTAATTTGACATTGAATGTCAGTGTGTTATTTTGTTAAATAAAAGATCAAAAACGACAAAAGAGAAAAATCAAAACTCTGCTGTGCTGTTTCAGTAGTTTGTTGCCCTGAATCACCATCAAAAATATTTGTTCGCTCTCAGAAAATCTATTGCTTGATTAATTTTTTAAATGACTATAAATCAAAAAATGATTTAGATATGTATCACCTAATAATATAAGAGAAGCAGAAAATATTATCTATAAACAAATGTGACCATATTGTTTGCTTCGGTTTTCACTAGTGTTGTCTATCATCAGTTATGAGCGGAAAACTTCTTGGAAAGAACAGAAGAAGGGGTAGAATGCTTTGTTTTCAGGTGATGAAAATAAAAGCTGAGGCTAGGCAGTTATCTGTCCACAGGAGATATTCAATAACTGTTTGTTTCTTGACTGAGCAAAAATCCAGACACCAAGTCCATGAAGCTTAAAAATAATTTTAAAAACATCACTACAGAAGAAACCCCTTACTTTAGCCATTTTGTCTTTCTACCCTGCCAGTGAATGCCTCTCATTTGGCAAAACTCTTCTCACTCGGACTCATTTGTACCTAAAATTGTTCTTATAAATTTAACTAATAAAATCATAAACATTAAGGTGGAGGTCAGTGAATGATACTTCTCAGAGCACAGTTTCCCATACTTACTTCATGTATTAGTACAAAAAAGTGATAGTGAATCCAAAAGATGGCCAGGGTTTCCTAGTCTGGTGCAAACACAGGTGTTCAATTTGTACCTAGTGTGCTTTATATATGGAGCTCTGCATAAAATCTTACTCAGATTAAAAATAAAGCAGATGGTAATTCTACAGCTACTGCTGCTGCTATTTTAAAAAGTGTTGTACAACCAGCATACTTATAGATACGCTCAAAGGATATCACCTGTCACGAAATCACCATACTTCAAAAGCAGAGACTGCTTTCACCCAAGTAAATATTTAATGTTGAAATTCTGACATTATTGAGCTGGAAGAGTCTATGATTTATTCTCCATATTAATGCTTTGTTTTGTTTTTTAATTCTTTTGCTGCTCTTCCTCCTTTGCTTCCATCACTCTTTTCTCCCAATTTTTGATCCTTATTTTACCTTTTTTCTCCCTTCCTTCCTTCCCTCCTTCCTTCCTTCCTTCCCTCCTTCCTTCCCTCCCTCCTTCCCTCCCTCCTTCCCTCCCTCCTTCCTTCTCTCTTTACTCTCACTCCATCTTCTTCTTCTCTATTTTTCTTTCTCTTTTTTCCTTTTTTTCCTATTTTTTATTTTCTCATGAGAACTCATTACCTTGACTTGATAGTTTATTATAGAGACAAGTTAGACATAAACCTACCCAACTCTGAAGGTTTTGTCAAAAATCAAACAGTACAAAAGAAATTCCCGGATTCTTGGGAAGACAGTTTTGGAGGGTGGAAATAAGTAGTAACAGCATAACTCAAACCCACTGACACCTATAATCCGGGTTCTTAAATTTAAAAAATAATTTGGCATAATAATTATATGTACTTGTGTGGTGAAAATATGATACTTCAACAAACACATACATTATGTAATGACCCAAACAGGGTAATTATCATATGAAATATATTAAACATTTAGCACTTCTTTATTGTTCAAATACTCAAAATCATCTCTTCTATTTGAAATATTTACACAATAGGATACTTATCCAGCTATCTAAAAACTATGAAATCTTGTCATGAAAGGCAACATGGGTGAAACCAGAGGGCGTGTTAAATGGAATAAGCCAGGCGCGGAAGGGTACTGCATCCCCTTACTTGCACACAGAATCTATAAAAGTTAATTGTTTAGAAGTAGAGTAAAACCTTGGTTTCCAAGCATAACTCATTCTGGCAGCATGGCTGTAATCCAAAGCAATTGTATATCAAAGTGAATTTTCCCATAAGAAATAATGGAAATGCAGGTTTTCACAACCCCAAAATATTCATATAAAATGATGTAATACTGTAATATAGTATAAAATAATAAAGGCAATACAAAATACAAAGAAAAATAAACCAATTAAACTGTACTTACCTTTGCAAACTTTAGTGGCTGGTATGAAGACCAAGAGGAGAGGGTTATTGTGTAGGATAACTCTCACTGTCACTGAGGGAATCACTTATCTATTGGCTCAATGAAATCTTTGCATGCACGAGTGTGTGTGTGTGTGTGTGTGTGCGCGCGCGCATGCACAAGTTAAACAAGGAATGTATCCAATGACACTTGATTTTGCCTACTTTAAGAATTTTGTGGAAATATAACATTGCTTGTTAAACAGATATATCACTGGCACAGTTACAGTTACAGGTGCTTTTCTAAAACAAATTTCCTGTTTGCTACATTTTACATATCCCCCTAATCTTAGTTGAAGTGGGGGATTCCTCTGCTTTTTTCTCCTCCACCTCTGCAAACAAGATATCCATAACTACTTGATATTGGGAGATGATTACCCATAGTTCCACAGCGAGACAGAAAGAGACAGAGACAGACAGAAACACAGAGACAGAGATAGAAATAGAGAGACAGAAACAGAGAGAGATGGAGAAAGACAATGGAAGAGAGAGATGAGAACCACTGGCTCAGTTGTGATCATGTGACAATATGACATTCAGCATCATGTGTTACTCATGCTACAAGATGGTGTTGGTTCACTGAGTTAAGATTTATTGGAAATGTTGCTTGTATTGCGGAATACTTGCTAAACAAATTGCTCACAATCCCAAGTTGCAGGCTGGGGAACATAAGGAAGAGCTGGCCAGGGAGTTCAGTGTTGTGATTAGAGAGGAGGAAAGAGCCTGATATTCTATTGCCACTCCAGTCACTCACTGTGTAGTGTGTCTTAGACTTTTGGAACTGCTTTTTTTCTGTTTCATTTTTATTTATCACCACTTTGTCAGAAACCTAAAATCAAATGTTACTACCCTCCTTGAGAAACACTGTTTATAATAAAAACAAAAATGCTCTCCATTGTTCATAATTTTTCAAAATGTTCTAAACTAATTATCAAAACCTTCCAGCTGTTACTCACTTTTTTAAACCACACTTCCTGTCCCACCATCAAGTTTTCAGTGCCTTATACTTCTACAGAGTTGAAATTATCTTTGACTTCTAAAAACAACAATAATGGGGCTGGGGATATAGCTCAGTGGAATAAGCGCTTGCCTAGCAAGTGCAGGGTCCTGAGTTCGATCCCCAGTACCACACACACAAAAAAATAAATAATAAATAAATAAATAAATAAATAAAAAATAAAAACATCAATAATTTCTTTTGAAATTTGATTTTCCTTCATCTCTTCTCAGTTTAAGAAATAATGCTAAGCCAACAAATAGAAAGATAAATTCATATTACAGAAAAAAATCTGAATATTAAATTATCATCATAACAAATTAGGATGTGGCTTTTTCAAAAAACGGTTTAAAGAAAATTTCACTGGCATCTCAGTTTTGCCAAGAGAATCAATTACTTAAATTACTTAGATCACATAAATAATTTAAAATATATAATGTTTTATGAGAAATAGTTTAATTTACTAAAACTGTAAGGTTTATACACCTCAACCTTGAGAATCCTATATATTTTTCATCTACAAAAACTACAATTTAATGAGCACCTAGGTCAATTTATAATAAAAATGAATGAGGTATGTTTAACTCATGGAAAATTCAAGCCTATGTAAGCATGATCCCTAATGATATATTTCCATACGTTCCTTGTAGTGACATCAAATTTTCTGCCTATATAGTCAAAAGGAGCATTAGAGCCCAGAAAACCTTTAGCTTAGACTGCTCATGTATATTCCGTTTTAGAACAGAAGTCAGCAGAATTAAAATAAAATTAAGTGAATGAAAGTCCGGAAACAAAGCCTTTTATGAAAGTAGAACTGATTAAAAAGAAATAACATGCACACCTGTGTATATTAGCAAACTTCTTGCCCAGAACTTCATCTCTGAGAACAAAAGGCAGGCAACCATTGGGCTTCTCTCTCCCATGATGCCCATCTGTGATGTACAGAGTTTCTCTGTGGGGTGTCATAGCCCTTACAGGAAAGACATGCTTACATATGTGCAGAAGATGGGAAATTCTTATCACAAATTAAAAACTGCCAGGTGTTTGACATTTTACTGATGTAAACAGAACTACATGGCTTTTCATATTTGGTAGTGCTTGAAGTCATTCTCTCTCTTAACACCACCACTTCCAAGGACAAACCCAGTGCATGCCATTCAGAAATAAGTAGCTCAAGAGTGGAAAATGATATGTTTATTCAAGAAAAGTAATAATTGTTCTATTTAACTGGTAGAATATCCAGTTAGTTCTCTGCTATTGCAAGCACAACAAAGAGAAGAAAGAAGGGCAGCCAGTCCTCTCTCACATAAAGAAGGGGAGTAGCTTCTCTTCCCTCATCCATAAGCACCAAAAAAATGTCTTTCTATGGAGTGTGTGGGTTTGGGTTTCCAAAGAAGTCAATAAAAAGTTCTGCCTCAATACTAAATATTAATTGATTTTATTTAATTCCTAGAAAGATATAAGCATTTTCATTTGTGATAGCAAAGAATTTCTTTTACAAAAGAATACTTCAGATAAAAATAAAAATAAAAAAATTTAAAAATCCACAGATCTTCCCTTGCTTATTTTAAATAACTTCATATTCAGCCTGATTGTAAGATCAAGTTTGTCTTTTTCCTGCAGAAGAGGATGAGACTGTATTCTAAGAGAAGAAATTTTGGCTAAAATCATAGCCCAGTCTCACTTAAAGTGATGGCCTCCTCTAAAGACCAGCTGTTTGTGAACCATTTGACTGAGGCCAAGAAATGATGGCCTGTGCTTTGCAGTACTTACAGCTACCCAAACACAAAGCATATGTATCTTGTTTGCCCAAAGAGACAGGCTGGTGAGTCTTCTTAATATACTAAGTGACAAACCTGTAAAAAGATGTACTATGTAATTCTGTTTTATTTCTTAGGCAAGGAAGAGAGCAGAATATGTTAGTTTAACCACTCAACCTTTTGCAGAATTTATCTGCTGTGATAAGATAAATTAAGCACTCTCCCTCCTTCTCTTTAGGTTTATTCCCATGGCTTCCAGTAATGTTTTAGTTTAAACTTTTCCAAGGAACTTTCAGAAAAGCTATTGGACAGCCAATGAGGTAGGGATCCTCTCTGAGCTTTATACATTTTCAGATCACTAGAGGGAAAAACAGATGTTTCCTAGGGTGGCACAAATATTTTTGTTCATTGAAGTATTTATTTTTATGCTTACTTTGAATGTATTTTAATATAATTCCAATTGAGTTGAACTTTTTATTATGTAATCACTAGAGATTTCAATAAAGCTCCAGCTATGAACTTGGGCAAGGAAATTTACAAGTCCTACTGTGATGCCACGAACTCAGCCTACATAAGTTTAGAAGATAGATTGGATTGTCTATGATAGCAAGCTTTCCAGGCATCAGATTTTAGAAAGAAGGGATAGGTAGAAAATCTAGAGATAGATTTTTAAAACTTGTAATATTCTAGAATACATATTCACTGGCATCACAGACCTGAGCTTCTCTATCTTTTCCATCACCATCAAATGTATGTATATTTTTAGAAAATTTTCAGGTAACATTTATTGGCATCATGTGTAGGTAGGGAACTAGAAACACAAGATGCTTGACAGGGAGTTAAAATTGAATTTCCACCAGGAGAATTGTTTCACATATTTCTTGAGCAAATTTTTGCACCAAAAACTGCTAAGTTTCTTATATAGCTGATCACTATTATCCTTCATCATTTTATGTAGTAGATCTCATTATTATTTTCATTTTATAAATGAGGGAACCAAGTTCTCTCAGCTGATTTTATGTCAGACAGTTGCCAAAGGGCAGCATTATGATTTTCTTATATCAAGAAGCATCTGTAGAGAAAATTTCTCTTATTTTGAGTTCATCTGTACCCAACCAGTAGATAGGATGTTTTCTGACACATGAGGACACTGAATGCACAGAAAAATTTTGATCATGTCTTGAGATTTCATGATTTAATCATGTCTTGAGACATGCTAAATATAATGATTAACTTAATCATTGCTGGAACTCAATTCCTATCTACAAGACAATCTATGTGTCTTGTGGAAATATCTTTTCACAGTGAGGTGTTAAATCAACACACTGCTCTGGTGTGTTCTAATATCCTTATACTGAAATGGGCTATTACTTATAGACACACTATTAGATAACCTAAACTGCTTTTCAAAAGACAAAATAATTCCAATATGTATTATGTTTTATGATGTTAGTTTATAAATTAATGTGTATATATATATATGTGTGTGTGCATATAAATAAGAATGAATGCATGTACACATATATCTCACCACCTGACTCATAGAAAAACTGGAAATATTGAATTACCCCACAGTATTGAGCACAGGAAACTTAGAATCAGCTTCACTAAGTGTATAGAAAAAAATTAATTGATATTATATGGAAAATTCACTAGGTTCTAGTGGAAAGACTTCAGGACTTTTGCAAACTTGTGTTGGAATCCTGTCTGTGCCCTTTCCCAGCTGAGGGACTCAGGCCAGGAAAAAACAATAATTTTAGGGAAAGCTGCCCAGAGTTGCTGTGACATTTGAGAAGAGCAAGCAACAGAACATCTGTTCAAAATAAATGTGCATAACACCTGGCAAAAGAAAAAAATCACCGAGGAGTAAAATCTCTTTAGAAAAACTTCAGCAAAATATCATATAGGAGCTATTTTCTTCAATCTCTCAAATCTATGGCAATAGGGATTCTGGCAGTATCAGAATAAGCACAGCTTTCAGCTGAAATTAAAATTGAACATTTTTTCAATTACACAAATTTGGAAACTAAAAGTTTTACATGACTTTTGATCACAACAGCAATTCCGTTGCTGATGGATGAAAGTTTTAAGAAGCAATTTCCTTGAAATGTCTGGCTTTCTCTATCATAATCTATCCTTCATCGTTTCTCAAAAGTGGAGAAACCATGCTCTTGATGTTTACCATTCCACTTGGAAAGGTTTACTTTATGAATTCTAGCTGCTTAGTAAACTAAAGAATATGCTTACTTGCCATTCAAAAAACATTTGTTCAGTTTTGCTTCTTGGAAGAATTTTTGGGATATCTTATCATGCTATTGCCACCACTGTTGACAAGATGCAGAAATATAGGGTGCCCTAAAGATAAAGAATAAGGTAGAATACAGGAACAAATAATCCACTCTGAAGTTCTCTACTGCATAACCCGTGGTTTAGGCAACTCATGGCCAGATGTACACGAATACAATTAAATACAAAGAAAATACAGTCAAACAGCTTGGGCCAGAATCTGGGGTCCAGTTGCTTATTTGTATGTTTCCTTTCTGTAAGGAAAAGTTACTCTTTCAGGCTTAACACAGTGATCCTTCACCTATCGCGGGAGTTACATTCCAGAGACTCCCAGGATAGGTGAAAATCTGCAAAGTAGCAGCGTTATTTTAAGGCTTTGTAAACCCTTCCCACACTCCTATAAACCTTTCCCACTTTCTTAACCTTTCCCACGCTATTATAAACACTTCATATGTTCTTGCAATTTCTATACACTTAAACCTACATAATTTTAACAACATGTAAAATTCTATATGGGTACTAGATGTGATGTGGACAAAGAGAGATGATGAACATATGGGCATGGTGTGGGAGAGCAAACAGACACGCTACAGTCACTCAACCAATCAGAGCCCAGGATGCAGAGCACAGAGCTGTGGTTGGTCACCTTCCATTCCATCAGCTAATGGTGTGCCATGTACAATCTCATACTGACAAACTTGTGGAAGCAGTAGTGGCATACTGCATTTCCATTATATACAGCATGGTATTTATCTGCTGATGAAGTAATACTATATTTTATTTCAATTTAATATTCTTTTAACAAGTTTGAATAAACATTTTTAATATTTTCATATTGTTTTAAGTTTCTAGGCAAAAATAATTAAAATCATAAATATTTAAAAATACTTATGTACCACAAAATTCTGATATAGCAAAAACTTCCCAATACAGAATTAGACTTTTTTAAAAAACCTGTGATTCAGTGAAGCCACAATAAGTGAACCACTATATAGTGAGGGATGAATGTATGCAATATTAGATAGGTGTGATGACAAAAATTTATTATAGGACTTCCTGAGGAATGAGTGAAATGTCAATGGAGAGTTTGCCGATGGTAATTGTCAAACAAGGAATATATCTTAATTATTAAAAATGATAATTGTGCAGTTTAGTATAGATTCTGTCTATAATATCTTTATACATTTTGTTTATAGCCATATTTAATACAAAATGTCATCTTTGATTCATTAAAATATTATTTATAATATTACATAAATATATGATTTCAGAAAGCCATATTTGAGAAACACAGACACACATACACATCAACACACACACTCATATTTAGGAGTGCTGTCATAATAAAATCAGTATATAGTCAAGTCTTTTGTATGAAGTGGTGTGATATTTGAATGTAACCTATGTAGATCATCTTATTATCTTTAAATAATCTCTAGATTACTTATAATAATGTAATGTAAATGATATATATATAGTTGGTATATTCTACTGTTTGGGAATAATACCAAGAGAAACGTTTGTGAATGTTTGAGATAGATTATTTTTTAAAAAAATATTTTCCATCCATAGCTAGGTTGAATTTATGGATGACAGACCTGGCCAGTGCAGAAGGTTGACTGTATATCTAGGTGTCTCCACACGCAGAGTTATAGTAAATGTGTACAGGAAGAGAGATCATTAGATAGCTATAAATAAATTCCCTTAATGATATTTAATGGAATGAAAATTATAAAGCAAACAATTTGCAATTTTAGTTTTAGAGCATAATGTAGCTTTCTCACAATTGGAGGGATATTTTATAATATTACAATTGATGAGTGAGAACACCGGCAGGTTCACTAAAATAGGAATGAGAAAGAAGTTCTTTCTGATAAAGCTCTAAGGCATCAATTTATCTGTGTGGTACCTGTTACTTTCAGTATTTTATGTACTCTTTTCTACTCCCTTAGTAAGTTTGCCGAAGCACTGACTTTATGCTAAATAGTTGTTTTATCTAGTTCTTAGCATCTTGAACACCACTATAAAAATTCAAAGGACAAGAGAAATCAGAATACTACTGATCTCTTTATTATGAAAGGTATTATGGTTGTTATAACAAAATAGTTATTAATTATATCACTGAGAGGTAAGTACTTTTAAAAATTACACATCAGGATTACAAAATAAGCAATACAAATTAATAGCTTATTGTATAAGCCAATAGTGAATTAGCTTTAAAAATATATACTTAGAGTTCAACTTAACCATGCCAGGAAATGAGAACTAGAGAGATAAATAAAATTCCACACTATATTATCAAAATCTATCTATAGATTCAATGCAATCACTATTTAAAGTCCAATGGAATTCTTCATAGAACTAGACAAAATACTAAAATTCATATAAAAACATGGGAGATCCAGAATTGCCAAAGCAATTCAGAGGAAAAAGAGAAAGGCTGGAAGCATCACAATTTCTAATTTCAAATACAAAGCCATACTAACTTAAACTGCACAGTGTTGGCAGTTAAATACAAACACATAGACCAGTGAACACAGAACAGAGGACACAGACACAAACCCATACAACTGCAGTCATTGATTTTTGACAAAATGACCAAAAACATACGTTGGACAAAAGATAGCCCCTTTTATAAATGGTTCTGGGAAAATTAGGCATCCATGTGGAGAAAACCTAAATGAAATCCTATCTCTTACCCTGTACAAAAATCCTTTCAGGAACAGTTCATCATTAATTATTTGATCAATCTTGCATGTCTATATTTGTTTTCCTGAGTATCCACTTTGAAGTTATCAATGTAATACAACAACCCTTGTTAATTCCCTGTCATCTTGTCTGTAATTCAGTATTGCTTGTAGTATTCCTGTGCTACCTTATAAATGACTGTCTGTTAATGTTTTCTTTCTTTTACTTTTAAGATAAAAAAAGAGTGAAAAAATCCTTTCAGAATTTCTCAAAGGCCCAATTATACATCGTATAACTTTGGAACTGATAGATGAAAATACAAGGAAAATGTTTGAAACCAGAGGGACAGGACAAGACTAACTGAAGACAGTAAACAGTAGACAGAATCAACAAACGGAGCATCTACGAGTTAAAAAGGGTTTACAGAGCAAGTGAAACAATCAGCAGAAAGAAGAAACAACACACATAATGGGATAAAATATTTGCCAACTCATTTTCTAACATAGCATTGATATCCAGACTATATGAATAACTCAAAACTTTTCATCAAAAAGTCAGTTAATCCAGTCAATACATGGGCAAATAAGTTAAACAGACATTTCTCAAAAGAAGAAGTAAAAATGTTCAGTAATTCTATGAAAAATGCTCAAAATCTTTAGACAATAAGGAAATATGAATGAAAACTACGTTGAGATTCCATCTTGCCCCAGTCAGAATGACTATCATTAAGAATACAGAAAGCAATAAGTAGTTGTGTATATGGGTGCTTGGGAGGCTGAGGCAGGAAGATCATTGTGTGAGGCCAACATTGGCTATAATACTGAGTTCAAGATTAATCTGAATTAGATAATGAGATCCTGCCTCAAAAAATTAAATTAAATTAAATTAAATTAAAGCTAACAAATTTTCAGGAAAAAAGTTTCTACACTACTAGTGTGAGTGCAATTTTATGTAATCACTATGGAAATCAGTACAGAGTTTTCTCAAAAAACTACAAATAAATTACTGTACAACAACTATATTGCTCTAGATATATATCCAGAGGATTAAGTTCAGTATATTATAGGGATTCGTACATATCCATGTTTATTGAGGCATAAGTCACAGTAGTTAAACTGTGGAAACATCCAGAGACCAATCAACAGAGAAATGGATAAAGAAATGCAGTGTAGAGATTTCCGGGAAGATGGCGACCAGATAAGCAGAAAAGAAAGATCTTCCCAAAGGATTGCCATCCAGACACTGGATTATAGCAACATTAAAAAGACAACAAGGAAAGAGGCGGGTCCCCTGGTCCCGCGAAGGATTTGAAATGAGAACTGAAGCCATCAAAAAGAGAAAACAAGATCCCTCCCTGAGGAATAGCTCGGGCAGCCACCATGGCACAATTAGAAGAAGAAGAGGAGGAGAAAGAGGGAGTCACCACTTCATACACACCCTTGGCCCACTCCCTCATTCCTACATTTGCAGCTTCAGCTTCAGAAGCCTGTGCTTGTGGAAGCCTCCCGACCTGGCCAGAGGAGATTGAAATTCCGAGAGCTGGGCCGCAATTGGAGTAGAGAAAGAGCAGCCCAGAAACAACCACTAAAACAGCATGCCCACTCTGCAGCGACCCCCTCCAATCAGTGTCTTGAGGCAAGGCAGAGACAAAGCAACAAGTACACAGCCTGCCACACCCAGCTCTGTGCCTGCCTTGAGGCTGTGACCTGCTACCTCTCCCCTGGGAGAGCAACTACCAGCAGAGAGCAGCAGAGAGCATCAGCAGCTACCCCTGGGCCATGGCAATTCCCAGCAATCCAGACGAGCAAACAGGAACTGGAGCACACCAGCAAGAGTGAGGTGCCGATGGAGGGGAGACAGATGGCCTCGCACAATTCTCATTCCAACACCAAGAAGGAAGCACGAGCTGAGGTACTGGGCTCCAGGCCCCACCCTGAATCCCTTCTGTGAGCACCTTGAGACTCGGAGCCTCACGCCCAACATGTGTTCCCGGCAACAGGCTGAGACCGTGGGCTTCAGGACCCACTCTAAACTACTACTATGAGTACTGAGAGGGACTTCCTACCACTTGCAAATATGGACTTTGTAGGATCCCATAGAGACAAGTTATACAAAAAGCAGCAGTCCTGGAGATTGAGAGATGACAACACATTCTACACAGAAGACCCAAGAAACTCCTCCAATTGAACCTAAAACTAGTAACTAAACTTAGTACATACCCTGGACTACCTCAGTAAGCACAAGTGGGGGAGACCTCCTGCCACTTGTGCCCAGCATCGTAAGTGCACACAATGACCAGAAGCGTAAGATCAGCAGCACTGGAGATCGAGAGGTGGGAGGAGGTGAAGACCTGGGAGTAGGGTGCAGACCTGATCCTCTAGCTGGGAGGGGATAGCCTCTAAAGAGTCACAGGCAGCCTGCAGGGAAACACTGGTGGCCTATGAGGGGACCCCAGGGTACTTGACAGGAAGCTCAGCAGCTTCCTCCCTGTGGTAGGAGGGTTCCCCACAGGCTACAAGAAAACCCTGAGGACCTGGACCAGGTCCCTGGTTCATGGCAACATGGCAGAGCCTGGCAGCATGTGGGGGTGACCCCACGGGCTTGACCAGGCCCCCAGATATGTGGCAATGGGGCTGAGCCTAGTTGTGCATGGGGGGTGTCCCCACAGACTTGACCAGATCCTCAAGGGCCTTGAGGGCTTGTCAATGGGTTGCTGATCATAATGTGCCTGGGTCACTGCCTATGTACTGTCTTTGAGGTTGAGTACTTTTTCACCTAGTGCCACAATAATTTGTGTAACCCGTGTTTGATACAGCATAATTTGAAGCAGCAATATGTCTTCCCCATGTGAGAGCCCAAGGGAGTGAATTAAACCAAAAAGTACAGTTATTATCAAAGGGAAGACAAATACTTGAGTAGGGGAACAACAGAAATGAGGGCAGATAAATTATTTGATCACTCATGAGTACCTTTATTTATATATCTGAGTAACGTTTGAAAATAACATTATGTAATACAGCAACCATTATTAATTCCTTATCTTCTCTGTAATTTGGTATTTCCCTTATTGTTTTTGTGTTATTCTGGTTTATGTCTGTTTGCTTGTTGAAATGTTTCCATTCTTTTGTCTTTAAAATTAAAAAAAAAAAAAAGAAATGCAGTGTATACACAATGGAATATTATTCAACTATAAAGAGGAATAAACTTATGTCATGTAAAGCAAACTGGAAGGAACTGGAGATCATAATGTTAAGTGAGATAAACCATGCTCACAAAGACAAATTTTGCATGTCTTCTTAATTTGTAGATTCTAAAGTCAACAAGAAAATAGAAGGTGGACCGTTAGCTAGTAAAGAACAAGGGAGTATAGAGGAGGTGAGGGCGCAAGGGAAGGGAAGTGAGAGGGTGAGAAGACAGACATTCTGTCCCTGACCGATGACAATATTGACATGATTTTACTGAGGTAAAATGTGTCCACTATATATGATATTAAATAGTGTTTTTGACCTAAACTATAATATTTCTAAGTGGGAGAAATTAAAAATTGCCAGAAGCAGATGAGATGATGGAGATCTTAATTAGCTCATTTTAGTAATCACTTTACAACATTTGTCTATCTCCAAACATGAGGGTTTACACCTTAAACATATGTGATTTTATATGTCTATTACATAAAAAAATATGCATGGGATTGAGGATGAAGGAAACCTCCTGAAGTAAAAACAGGAAAATTGATGCTGAAAGAAAAAAGAACAGAGCCTATATGAATGGAGGATTTGTGTATGGGAAAGACAACATTAATAAAAATTCCGATGAGCAATTATAGGTGAAAATACTTAAACTATACAACAAATGGAAGTTTATGTGTAAAATACACGTAAGCCTCAGAGTAGACAGAAATAAAAGGCAGTAAATTATAGGTACTATGCTGGAAGGAAATGCACAGATCAGGAAAGGGCTCAACCTCAGTAATTAGTAAAGTGAAAATTAAAGCAATTAGGAGACACCACTACCACTGCGACTGACATAATATAAAATATAAAATACTAACATGCACTTCTGACACACTGTAGGGAAAATGTGCTGATGAAAATAAGATTAGGTATATCTCTCAGAAAAGAAAACCTATTGTATGTGTAAAAATTAAACATGTGCTAGATTTGAAATTTTACTACTTATAGAAACAAGACAGTTTATTAGAACAAGACATTTGGAAGCCAAACAAAACAAAATAGAACAGAAAACCTAGAAATACATTGAAAGGTACCAAGGGGTAATAATAATTTAGGATATTTTATACTATAGATGTTTCATAATTATACCAGTTAGCTATAGATATTTCCACCATATATTTGAAGTTACCAAAGTCAGGTGCAGAGGATAAGTGTACATAAAGACATGCAAATAAGAAAATATATATTTGTATATGATACAAATGGGAAAGGAGTGGAAATAAACATGCCACAAGATTGTCACTAGTTGCCTATATCAGAAAGAGAAGTAAAAGGTAGGAAAACCACAGATGAACATTTGTCACTATGGATTCTGTGTCTACTTTGTGCTGTCTGAGAATACAATTTCAAAGTACTGGTTACTATGAGGTACATATTTTAAAACTTTAAAAAATTGAAATATAAAAGGATACATTAAAGATGCATACTTTTACAGAAAATAGGCAATATTCACAATTCCCTAGGAGCACCAAAATTATAGAAATTATATTTGCAGGCTGCACGGATGATTTCAAAAATGTTATATAGGAAGAACTGTATAGATAGCATTTCTACACCATCATGTACTCTCCTTCTGCCCCCCCCCCTCATTCATTATGTATTTCTATCAACACAGGAGCCATATGAGTCAGTTGTCTGAGAACTGGGGGGAATTCATTTTCCTCTGTAATAAAAATAATCAGCCCTCTCAACTCCAGCCCAGGTTGCCATACCCCACTCTCCTCTCTCAGCATCAGGCTCCATAATGCAGTCAAACAAGAGAACTGGAATTTAATTTTGGACAGCTTCCTATAGCAATAGGGTAGAAAGAAACGCTAAACAATCTCTTACTGTCACCTGCCCTCAGGTGCAAATAACCCCCAAAGTAAAGCATCATCCTTAAAAGGACATAAAATATATGCTGGACGATCTTCTGCAGGACTAGGGTGCAGGAGAGTGGATGAATTATGGCCAGTGCAGTTATTTGCCAGGTGATTTCTTTCCCATTAAATTCACTGAGACGACTACTTGCTCAAAACATTCACAAATGTCACGGTAAACTGTGTTGACAGCTTGGACAGAGCATCGTTTACTCCATTGTTATGCACTATACCTCATCAAGCATTTTGAAGTGAGATGAGCGGTTCTTTTATGGAGGTAATTTTGACATGTAAATAGGAAAGTCAACAGAACTATCGGCCAAGACGAAGTATTGCTATCCCGCTTCTCAATGTTTAAGTCCAACAAGATAGAACTTTCACAGAATTATTAGAATAACACACAAAGAGAGAAAATGAACAAAAGAAAATCCTGATTTTCATGCTATACTGCATGAAACCAGGTGAAATCAATTCCTTAGGCAAGAAGCAACTATTTGAATATTAAAATCTCAAAGGAATGAAAACTAATAAATTCATTTTATTATAATCCACACCAATAGAGGAAAATAATGCATGGGTAATCAAAACCATGAACTAATGAATAACATTTGAGTATTGAAAGATTTTCAGTAGACAGTTGTTCTGGTTTGTGTCTGGGTGTCCCCCCAAAGCCTCAGGCAGTCATGGGCGGGCTTTTAGAGTTTATGATTGATCCATGGTCCAGTGATGGGATTATGGGTGTGAGTGCCACACTCACCCTGAGGGGAATAGTTTGCACAGAACATAGGGGAGGAAAAGAGTCTTGCTTCCTGTCTCCCTTTTTTTACTTTTGTTGCTATTGCTGTTCTGTGCCACCTGGAAGTGTTGCTCCTGTGCCCTGTCACCCTGCCATGGAGCCAGCTGGTGATAGACTGAAATCTCCACAAACTGTAAACCGAATAAGCCTTTCTTTCCTTAACTCTGGGCACTGGGTATTCTGTCTCATCAATGAGAGAAAAGTAGCCAAGACAAGAGTCAATATTAGCAGGTGGAATTTCATATACACATAGCGTGTGTGTACACACTCACACATACATTCTGTGGTGGGAAATTTGAACATTGGTGGAAGCCGATTGGGAAAGTAACCCTGCTATAAATAATAAGTGTAAATATGGACAGGTGAAGTTTTAGTCTGACTGACAGGAAATAAATTCCATTAAAGGACAGAAATTCAATTTCAAAAATTTAAAGTGATGTGATTTTTGACCAGTAGCTGTAGTGAAGATCTGAAAGGAAAGTGGATGTGCTCTAAACTGTCCACATTGCAAACTCATAGGTAAATATTTCTTGTTCTGCTCATTTTATTTACTCACATCATGACATATCTTTAGGAAAGCAGAAAAAAATTTCTAAGCTGCCACATGCATAAGATACAAAATGGTGACTATCACAAACCCTGTGACACAAGGACTATAACACTAATCTCTGTCAATATGCAGCATAACACACACACACACACACACACACACACACACACACACACACACACATACACACTGACTTTCAGCCTCAAAAAATAGCAGGATAAATTATTAGGCCACCGATGTCCAAATCTACAGTTGGGACGAACATTCTCAGCACCGCGTCCAGCAGAGTGCTTGGTGCCCTTGTAAGCGCATGTGTTGCTTCAGAGCCCACTCGCATCTCTTCTCAGCTATCCACACATAACTCATAATCCTTCTTTCCACCACAAAATCCACCTTCATTCTGAGTGATGTCAGTGTTCAAGTTAATGTCCAATGCAGTGTATAGCTCTTCTGTTTCTTAATCTTCTGTGCAGTGATTTTCATGTCTATATCACCTTAGTCAAGTTTCTTTTATCTTTATATCTCTTAACTTTCAGAAAATTTATTGATGACTCCCTCTTTCTTTTCATGGCTGCATAATTTTCCTCTTTTCTTTAGATTTACTATCTCTTTAAAGTCTCTTTTACGTGTGCTTTGTCGTACCCTTTTTCTATGTGTCTCTGTTTTCTGTGCTCTAGAGAGAGTTCTTGCTCTGTTTTCTCTGGATTTTGATGTCACACTGAAAATTGCTACCATCCAAGTCTAGTCCTGAACCAAATTTCTTCTATGAGCTTTTCACTGATATATTTCACATTTTTGGAAATGCAATTCTAACTCTTTTAAGAAACACTGTTGTTTTTTAAAGCTGTAAAATAACTATACTATCTATTATTTTTAAAACTATATACTATACCTGTTTAAATATACTTTAAATGTATTAGTACAAATGTCTAATTACATAGCAATGTTGATTATATATCAAAAAATCCACAAAGTAAAATTAATTGGTTAAGAATTCCTAAAAGGTCTTTGTACCAGATACTTCTGTTACCAGTGCCTGAGTTTTCACATACAACACCATCTTCTCTACTGTCAAAAGGATTGGCAATATAGTACTTTTTTAAAAATCAATTCTCTAGTGTTGTTTGAGAAATATTCACCCAAATTGCTGTTATGATAATGCAAGTATTTATTCTGATGCCTTCTTGAATTTAGATGTCATTGAACATCTCCTAGGGCGAGGATCGGTATTCATCTTCCTTTCACAGCCGGCTTTACCTGATTATCTACCAGAAACATTGAGGTACTGCAGATGTCTATTCATGGCAATGAAAACAAGATTTAAGTTCAATAAACCAGAAATAATAATAAGAACAAAGTACTGTTTGATCATTTGTTATTTTAACATATAATTGATTAAGATAAATTCCAGTAACAAAAATGACAAAACAAGTCTCTTTTTTTCTGTGTAGTTCATCAAATCCAAGAATACTCTACCGCTGAGCTATAGCCCAGATTTTCTTTTAAAGATTTGTGATAAGGTCTCACAAAGTTGCCCAGGTGGGATTTGAATTTACAATTATCCTATCTCAGTCTCTCTTAGGGCTAGGATTACAAGCAGATGTCACTGTGCTTGATAAAAAACACAATTCCTCATGAGGAATATAACCATTGTATACTGTGAACATGTTATAAAGAGTAGTTTATTAAAAATTTTTGCATCTATGTTCATTAGGGAAATTGATCTATAACTCTCTTTTTTGGTTAGTTCTCTTTCTAGTAGTACTGGTATAAGTGTAATACTTGCCTCCAGGAGTGAATTTGGGAGAACTGCTTCCCTTTCTATTTCTTTAAAGTGTTTGAGAAGAATTGGTGGTTTTCTCTAAATTTCTTGCGTAATTCGGCTGTGAATCCATCAGGACCTGGGCATGTTTTGCTGGCAAGTCTTTTTTATTACATTTTCAATTTCATTGGCTGATATTGGGTTATTCAAGATTTTTTATATCTTCTTGATTCAGCTTTGGTAATTTATATGTACCTAGGAATCTGTCCATTTCTTCTGTGTTTTCCATCCAATAAGAATAAAGATTTTCAGTCGGTATTGATCTGAATTTCTACAGGATTTGCAGTGTTATCACCCCTTTCATTCCCTATTGCATGGGTTTGAGTTTTTATTTTCTTTTTTTGATAAGGTTGGTTAGTGGTTTATTGATTTTGTTTATTCTAAGAACCAGCTCTTTCATTCATTCATTCTTTGTATTATTTTCTTAGTTTCAACTGCATTGATTTCTGGTCTGATCTTTATAATTTCCTCCCTTCTTTGTCCCATGGGATTAACTTGCTCTTCTCCTAGAAGTTTGAGGTGTAGCATAAACTTATTTATTTGTGTCCATTCTGTTTTCTTGGTGTGGGAATCCATTGCTATAAATTTCCCTCTGAGGCCTACTTTCATCGTGTCCCATAGTTTCCAGTAGTTTGTATCTTCATTTTTGTTTGATAATAGCATTTAATTTCTACTTTAATTGCTTCTGTGACCCATTGTTTGTTCAGGAGGGTGTTATTTAATTTCCATGTGTTTAGGGAGATTTTACTATTTCTTTTACTATTTATTTCCAGTTTCACTGCACTATGGTCCAACAATATGCATGGGAGTAATTCAATTCCTTTGCATGTACTTAAGCATATTGTATGTGCTAGCATGTGGTCTACTTTAGAGAATGTCCCATGTGCAGCTGAGAAGAATGTGTATTCTAGTGTCATTTGGTGGGATACTCTGTGAAGATCTACTAAGTTCAATTTTTCACACGTTTGGTTTAGTTCTATTTCTTCTTTGCTGATATTTGTCTAGTTGGTCTCTTGCTTTGTGTCAATGGGGTGTTAAAAATCTGTTACAATTGTGTTATTACTTACTTGATTTTTCATGTCTGTTAAAATTTGCCTTATAGGGGCTGGGGATATAGCTCAGTGGAATAAGCGCCTGCCTAGCAAGCGCAGTGTCCTGAGTTCAATCCCCAGTACTGCCAAAAAAATAAAATAAAATAAAATAAAATAATTTGCCTTCTATAATTGGGTGCTCCTATATTTGGTGCACATGTGTTTATGATTGTTATCTCTTTCTCTTGCAGTTTTCCCTCAACAAGAATATTGTGACCTTCTTTATCTCTTTTGATCATTATAGGTTTGAAGTTCACCTTGTCTGCAAACAGAATAGGTACTCTTGCTTTTTCTGTGTTCCTGTCACATGGAGTATTGTTTCCATCCTTTCACTTTCAGTCTATAGATTTTCTTTTGAGTTAAAAGCATTTCTTATACACAGCATATTGTTACAGTTTGTTTCTTAATCCATTCTGCCAGTCTATTTCTTTTGATTGGTGAATTGAAACTATTTACATTAATGGTTATCGATGATATGTATTGATTTATCCTTTTCATATTATTTTCCCACTGTTGGTTCTATATTGTCTCCCTCTGTTTACCTGCTTACCTTGCTTGGTAGTTCTTTTCTATTGTTAGTCCTGAGATTGTGGTCATTATCTCTTTGTAGAATATCTTTCAGTACTCTTTGTAGGACTGGTTGGTGCTCATGAATTTCTTCATTGGAAATATTTTAAAAAATCAACAACTAGGAACTCATCCTATTGAAAAGTTTTTGCACATCAAAAGAAATCACCAACAGGGTGTAAAGAAAACCCATGAATTGGGAAAAATTTTAGCCAACTGTCCCTCAAACCAAGGACTCCTGTCTTGAATATATAAAGAATTTTTAAAAATCAGGCCCCAAAATTCAATGACCCAACATAAAAATGGGCATCTGAATTTAATACAAAGTTCTCACATGAAGAAACACAAATACATGAAAAAATGTTCAACATCATTAGTCTTTCAAAAAACACAAATTAAAACAACACTGCAATTTCATCTCACCTCAGAAAGAATGGCTATCATCAAGAACCCAACCCGTAACAAATTCTGGAGGAGTTGTGGGGAAGTAGGAACTCTTGTCCACTGTTGGTGGGAGTATAGACCAGTGCAACCACTGTGAAAATCAGTCTAGAGATCCCTCAGTAAACTAGGACTAGAGTTTCTATTCAATCCAGGTATTTCCCTCCTGGGTATTTTTCCAAAAGAACTGAAAATATCATACCACAGTGATACATGTGTATGTATGTTTACAGCAATGCAATTTGTGATAGCTAAATCTTGTAAACAACCCAAATGTCCATCAACTAAGAAATGGATAAAAAGATGTGGTATTTTTATACAATGGAGTATTACTCAGCTATGAAGAAAGATAAACTAGAGGTTTTATAGGTAAATGGATGGAACTAGAGACTAGACTCATAAGTGAAATAAATCAGATTCACATCTGTAAACATATTTCCTCCCTATTATAAGAACCTGAAAGAGTAAACAAAATCTGAAAGGAACAACAGATACCATGAAGGGAAAAGCATCTGCTCAAATCGGAAGGAGCAACTGAGATGAAGGAGGGGAGAGGAAAGAGAAAGAAGGGGGAGGAAAAAATATGTATATACAGCATAGCTAAGATAATTGTACTAATTTCTGTTGCTTTATTGGAAGGAACTGTTAATGTGTAATTGTTGGATCAATCTTACATGCCTATATCAGGTTATACGTGCAACCATTTTGAAGATAAAATTATGTAATGTAACAAACATTGTTATTATCCTATCATCATGTTTTGAAATTCAGTATCATTTTTATTGTTCTCCATGCTGTTTTGTTTATGTATGTTTTTGTTATTTTGGTTTTATTCTTTTCCCTTTAAAATGAAATATAAAGGGCTGGGGATATAGCTCAGTGGAATAAGTGCCTGCCTGGCAGGCACAAGGTCCTGAATTCGATCTCCGGTACCGCCAAAAAAAAAAAGCAAAATGTAAGTCAAAATTTATATGTATATACAGGGATAGCTGTATTGCTGTTGTCTGTAGTTTATTTAAATGAACAGTCAATGTTTAAAATTCTTTTTCTTGACCAATTTTGCACAATTAATCTGGTAATCAGAAGGACAGATCTGAAACCAACATATGCAGCATAAGAACCATTGTTGAACTCCCATCATCTTGTATGGTGAAGCTCTGCATTATTTCCAATTATTTTTATTACTTGTTACTGTCTTTGATTGATCAATCTTACATTCTTGTATCTGGTGGACTGAGCAACTTTATTGAAAATAACAGTATATAATGTAGGGGCTGGGAATATAGCTCAGTGGAATAAGCGCTTACCTAGCAAGCGCAGGGTCCTGAGTTCGATCCCCAGTACTGCAAAAAAAAAAAAAAAAAAAAAAAAGTTTAAAAAAAAAAAACCAGTATATAATGTAGCAATCGTTGTTAATTCCTATCATTTTGTTTTGAGGTCATGTATAATTTTTGTGGTTTTTTTGTAGTTTTGATCTTGTCTTCATTGTTGCTTTGTTAGTTTTTTCAACCTTTAAAATAAAAAAAGGAAAGAGTAAAAGCAGGAGAGGAGATTAGGTTTTTTATCTGATGTTCCCAATTTCTATTTTTCATCATATTTCAAATCATCATGCATATCCAATACAAAACCCACCCTCACCAGTGGGAATTATTCCTTCTTTCATTCAGATTCTCTAATGAGAAAACTTCAATTGTCATCTTTCTTGCCTTCTTGTTCATCTTCTATGTTATACTCAGCCTTTTAACAATAGGTAAACTACATTCTCTTCTCATTTATTCTTTCATTACCCAATTCTACAGCAGGATCATCTCCCTCAGGCTGTTTAATTACACCTGAAAGGTTCCCTTTCTTACTTCATTTCTCTAATTCACAGTCTATACTCATAATCACCTCAATAATAACCATTATACAAATGAAGGATGAATAATATTTGTCCAGCAATTCTTGTCTATGCTTTTATATACTATGTCATATTGCAAGCTGGAAACAAATTTTAAAATAAAAGAGTAGCTTTTGTGTAATGAATACAAGAAACTTCTGTAATGTGCCCAGCAAAAGCTCTGATAGAAAAGTCTTAGAGTCACAAAAAATACAGTTCTGAGGTGTATAAAATAAGGGGAAGTAAAACTAACCCTCACACTCTAGACCAACATCTTTCCTTGTGGAGGAAATTTGGGAAAAATAAATTGACATGGAATAATAAAGAAGAGCTTCATAGAGAAACTCTCAATACATCTGCAGTAAATAAAACAGTGAACTGCTTGCAGCACCTTCTTGTATTTCTCTCCAGTGAGACAAGTGACAAAATAACAAAGTCCAATTGCATAAAATATCTCTAATAGACTAAAATCTTGCTGTAAAAGCAAACAGCTTTTAAATTATTTGAATTTATCAACCAGTACAATTTCACTGTTTTGAAGACTGGTCATGTGGTAGGAGTGGCTCGATATTTACTGAATTTGCTCACATCTCTGAGGAACGCCACATACCACTTGCAGTAGCCACTTGATGGAATGGAATGGAATGAAGGGAAAGTGTGGTGTTTTACTTTTAGCACAGCTCATTAGAAATTTCTAAGTATGTTCTTTTTTATTTTATTCATCTTGAAATTAGCTTACATCCAGAAGGCAACAGAGCTATTGTGAACTAGTTGGTTTTTCTGTGTCATAGAGAAATAAACTATGGAAATAATCTATCATAATAGATTATAGATTATAAACTATAGAAATAATCTATCATATTGGTGCCATTGTAGGGATGTGGAACTATTTGAGAGAGAACCTAGTTTTTCTCTAATACAGCCATGTTATAAAGTCAATAGATAACAAAACCTTAAGTATTGATAACCAGCCAAGAAAACAAAAAGCACTGGCTTTAAAACTTAAATAATCTACTTAGGTAATGCACTGAATATATGTCCTGTCTATTATCACCCTTGTTCAACATTTCCCGCGTGTGAAATCACAAATGCAGTGAGGAGTGGTGAATTTGGCAGTAATTCAGAGCCCTTTACTTTCGGGGCCTTAATGCAGACATTCTGGATAATTCCCTTGAAAATGTTTATCTTCTCCAATATGAATAAACTGAGCAATTAAATTCTCAGACTTTTGAATTATATACTATGGCCAAAGCAGTTTAGTACAAATAAACTTTAAGCCATAAAACTAAGCATTCAGCATGATAATAAGTAATTCACCAAAGTATCATTGAAATCTCAAATTTCAGAAATGTTTGTGGATCTTTCCCGACCTGTTACAAGTTCGACTGGTTTCAGAATACACCACATAATTGAATTATCTTATTTGCTCACAAAATTTTTGGATATACTCCAAGCTAAACATGTAGGATATTTTTAAAATGATGATTTGGACTTAAATATAACTGTTTTTGAGCACTTCTTTACATCAGTGAAGAATGAGACAATGATTTATTGAGGCCACATCAAGTTTGTGACAATCAAATATTATAATCATCAATCTGCAGACATCTTGTATTCAGTAGCAATGCCACATATTCATCTAAGTCAGAAGTGCATTTATTAAGGGTCTACCTACATACAAAGGGCAAAACAAAAGATACATGATAGAAAATGGGGAATTGATCTTTCGCAAAAGGGAAGGGAACTAAGAAATGGAGGGAGGGGAACAGAGGGGATGAGAAAAGAATCAAAAGCTGTTACGCACGTGGACCAATTTCCCACGGGGAAAGTAATCATAATGTATTGCAAAGATGTAGTAATGAAACGTTAAAATTGAAAAATAAGTTTTAAAAAGAAATAAGCAGCAAACATATACTTTTAAGGGCTTAAATTATCTGACACAGAAAGAGATCATTCTTATAAATACTGGCCATTATAAATTATTAAACTGTTTATTAAAGTATAGTACACCTGAAGGAGAACATACACGTTGTTAATTTCCAATGTAGAAAAGTTTGATAAACTTAGCATGAAAGTGAAACCAGAGCACAAGCTGAGAGACAGTACATCACGCGTCCCGGGGAAATTCACCTCACATCAGCTTTCATTCTCCACCATTGTGTAACAAGTATCTGACCTCTAACTGCATGGATTCGTGTTTCCTCTTTTCTACTCTGCAAAACACAATGGAAGCATTTTTTTTCCTGTTTTTGTGTATATTTTTGTTGTTGTTATTGCTAACATTAACTATGTAAGATTTTTTCATAATGTTAAATTTTTGCATAGGTACAACCCTAGTAGATACTGCCAAATAATTCTCAAGATGGTTTTGCGATGTTTATTACCATTAACAATGCATGATAGTTCTACTTAGCCTTCCTCTAGTCAATACTATTTCAGAAAATTTGCTAAGGATACAGTCCCATCTAATAGTGGTTTAATCCATACTTACTTTCTTAAAAACATAGCTCAGTTTGGTACCTTTCAAGGGAGCTCTAGTTCTTACTCTGAGTTTTGCTTCCCGGTTCCAGCGCAGACCCCTCAGCCTGCTGGCACAGATCCTTCATCCTGCTGGCACAGACCCTTCCTCTGACTGGCACAGATTTCCGAGATTCCACCACTGACCTTTGGGCCTTCGCAGCACAAATCCGTGAAATGGTCTGGCATGAGACATTGTTATGGGCTCTGGGCCTCCAGTTGAATTTGTGGGAGGCATTGTTATGAGCTCTAGGTTTTCAGCTAGACTCTTGCAGGGCATTTCTGTGAGATCCAGGCCCTTGGCTAGTTTCCTTGGTCTTAGCGTGTGGACAGATTTCCTGCACTCTTTTGTGTATCATTCTTTGGGTGACTATTAGAAATATCTTATAAAATGTGTGTCCTGTATTATATCATTCCCCTTCCAAAAATAAGCCCCAACCAACACAATACATATGGATATCTATTCTCCACGGGTCTTTGTCGAATATGTTTTGTAGTATCTTCTATCATTCTTTGCTTTTTGACTATTGTGATGGTTTTGTCTCTCAAGTTATTTCTCATTAAAAGTTTGATCAGTGCACGTGAACATGACACAGAGGCGGAGTTCAGTTTGGGAAGCTGGTGCGTGCATTTAGCATATCGTCATCAATGTCTGCCCCTGGACCCTCGGTGCAGTTTCTGTTCTTCCTACTTGTTCTCTTCTCTGTTTCCAAAAGTCTCTTCTCTGGCTTTCTGTGCTCTCTCCTTCATCTCAGTTCTTTTTTTTTTTTTTTTTTTTTTTTTTTTTGGTGGTACTGGGGGTCGAACTCAGGGCCCTGCGCTTGCTAGGCAGGCGCTTATTCCACTGAGCTATATCCCCAGCCCCTCTCTCCTTCATCTCAATTCTTTACTGATTTAGTTTTTAAGTATTTTAAAGTTCCTTTTATAAAAGAAATCATGTGGTGTTTAACTTTCTGAGTCTGACTAAGGTCACACAATGTTTTCTAGGTTTATCTATTTTAATGCAAATATGATGTCATTCTTCTTTGTGGCTAGATATTTTCTTATGTAACAGCACGGTAGTGTTCTTTTTCACTATTCTATTTTATTAGCACATCCTCCAGGTTAGTGTTAGTATATGAAGTTTATATTCATTCTAGGGAGTAAGCATATGTTCTTAACATATTTTTTATTTTAAAGAGGAAAAAACAGCAAAATAACAACAACAACAAAAAAACCCAAAACAGAATAATACAAAAACAATAAAAATGATACAGGATTTCAAAATGAGATGATAGGAATTAACAATGGTTGTTAAATTACATGTTGTTATCTTCCAACAAAGTTGCTCAGATTACCAGATGTAAGAATTCAATTAAACAGCCAGAGAGAATTAAAAAGTAATAAAAAAAAATAGAAACAATACAAAGCTTCACTACACAAGATGGTAGGAATTCAATAATGGTTCCTATATTGCATATTGATACCTGGATTATTTACATTCCCCTATTAATTCCTTTCCACCTCCTTCCTACAATCACTAGATAAGGTTATTTTTATTGTCATCATGATAATTATTACCATTTGTTCATGTGGCAACATATAACAATTACATTCATTGTGGATATTTGGTATAAGTACAGGACAAATATTAAATCTTTGTCTCTACAAGGTGTTCCATACTGTTATATTCTCTTTCACTAAAAAACATATCTGCTGTGTTCCGGTACCTGCCATTTTTATCATTGGTTTGCAGAATAGCTTGCAGTCAGATAGTGCAAGGCCTCCTGTTTTGCTTTTGTGGCTCAAATCTGCTTTTGTTTTTCTAGATCTCTTTTAGTTTCATATGAGTTTTAGGATTATGTTCTCTAGTAAAGTATGCTGTTGTATTTTGATTAGGATTACACTGAATCTGTGTAACAGTTTTGGGATTATGGCCTTTGACAATATTGTTTCTCCCCCACCAGGAGCAGAAGACATGTTTCAATTTTCTAATAACCTCTTCAAATCCTTTTAGAGAATACTGTGGTTATAATTGTTGAGCTCTTTTATTTCCTTGGTCAGGTTACTTCCTAGGTATTTCACTGTTTTTTGAAGCTACTATGAATGTTACTATTTTCATAATTTCCTTCTCATCCCATTCATTATTGGTGAACACAAGTGCAAATGATTTTTGGGAGCTGATCTTGTAGTTTGCTATGTTGCTGAAGCTGGTTATTCAAAGAATTTTTTGGTGTAACTCTATAGGGCTTCTTTTTTATTTTAAAGGGAGTAGGAAAGAAAACAGAACAATAGCAAAATACAAACAAAACAAAGCAAGGACATTAAAAATGATAGGGGGTTTCAAACCAAATGATAGGAATGAAGAGTGGTTGTTGTATTACATACTGGTATCTTCAGCAAAGTTCCTCAGATTACCAGATGTAAGGCTGGAACATTAATCAAACCATTACAGAGAGTAAGAAAGTAATAATTTATAAAAACATTAGAGACAATACAGAGTATCACTAGACAGGATGGTAGGAACTCACCAATGGTTGTCTTATTGCATGTTGTTGTCTTCTGTATAGAGTATCATGTCATCTGCAAATGATAATTTGAGTTCTTCATTTCCTAAATGTATCCGTTTTACTTCTTTCTCTTGCCTGATTGCTCTGGATAATGTTTCAAATACCATGTTGAATGGAAGTGATGATAATGGATGTCCTTGTTATTGTTCCTGATTTTAGGGGGAATGCTTTTAATTTTTTCCCATTTAGTATGATTCTGAGTATTGGTTTCCCACAAGTAGCTTTTATCATATTCAGGTATGGTCCTTCAATATATGTTTTCTTCAGGGTTTTTATAATGTAGAGATTTTGGATTTTAGTTTAAAGAGAAGAAAATAATAAAATAACAACAACAAAGACAAAAATGAAACAATACAAAAACAATAAAATGATACAAAATTTCAAAACAAAATGCTAGGAAATTAACAGTGGTTGTTATATTACATATTGTTATCTTCAACAGATTCGTTCTGACTAGCAGATGTAAAAATGCAAGACTGATCAAACAAAGGGAATAAAAATAACTTAAAAATTACAAAGGATACAGAGCTTCACTAAATAAGATGGTGGGAACTCAAGAATGGTTGTTATGTTACATATTGTTGTCTTCAAATTAGTTGTTCAGATTACCAGATATAAGCATTAGCCAATTGTCCCTCAGACAAAGGACTTCTATCTAAACACATAAAGAATTTGAAAAGATCAGGTCCCCCAAATTCAAGGACCCTCTCTAAAAATGGGGGTCTAAGATGAATACAGACTTCTCAGATAAAGAAACACAAATGGCGCATAAATATATGAAAAAATGTTTGACATCATTGGTCACTAGAGAAATGCAAATGAAAACATCACTGAGATTCAATCTCACCCCAGAAAAAATGGCTATCATCAAGAAATTAACCAGTCACAAATGCCAGAGGGGCTGTGGGGAAAAAGGAACCCTTCTCCCTGTAGGTGGGAGTGTAGATTGATGAAACCACTGTGGAAATCAGTATGGAGATTCTTCACAAATCTAAGGTGTTGGATTTTGTCAAAAGCCTTTTGTATAACTATTAATATGATCATGTTTTTTTTTTTAACCTTGCTTCTGTTTATGAGATGTATTATATTTTATGGTTTATATATGTTGAAACATCCTTGAATCTCTGAGATTGAAACGAACCTTAATTCTCATTATACACCAGATTAAAAATGGATCATGTTTCTATAGATTAAAATAGGAGCATTAATCTTATAGGAAGATAAAATAGATACTTGAAGACATTAGTGCAGGAAGGAATTTTTAAATAGAACCTTAATTTGCACAAGAAATAACAAGAGTTAACAAATGGGAGTATATCAAACTAAAAAGCTTCTATACAACAAAGCAATCAATTAGCACAGTGAAAAGACACCTACAGGGTGGGAAAAAATTGCCAGTTAGTCCTTAGATGAAAGAGTAATATCTAGAATATGAACAACTAAAAAATTTAACTCACCAAAATTTAAAATCCCTGTCAAGAAATGGGCAAGAGAAATGAGCAGATACTCCACAGAGGAGGAAATACAAATGGTTGACAAATATATGAATAAAATATTCAACACCTATTAGGGAAATTCAGGTTGAAACAACACTGAGATGCCATCATGTTTGGGAAAGAAAGGAAATGATTAAAAAATAAATCAATAACAAATGCTAGTATGGCTGTAGTGAAAAGGGAACCTTCCTTCATTGTTGGTGGAAATGTAAAATATTACAATCATTATGGAAAACAGTATGAAAATTTCTCAAAGAACTGAAATTAAAAATTCCCTGCTATTCCCTATTCCCCTTCTAAGTATCCTCCCCCAAAAGCTCACAACATTATAGTATGCTGATATATACATACAAATAATTATAAAAACATAATTGTTAATAGCTAAATCTAGAAAGCAACAGGTACACCATCAACATATGATTGAATAAAGAAAATGTGGCATCTATATATAATGACCTACTACTTGGCTATAAAGGATGGCAAATTTCAGACATTTATAAGAAAATTGATGCACCTGAAAAATACAATATTGAGGTAAATAAACCAAATATAGAAGCTTAAATACCATATGGCAACCCTCACTGAAGTGAGGCAAAATGCAAAGCACCATAAAGGATGGACAGAAGGGGACAAAGGGAAGGGTCTCTAGCAACAAGGAAGTGGGCTAAGGGAACAAGGTGGGCTGAGGAGGGGGGAAGGGAAAATGAAGATATGCCATGGACAGGAACCTAATAACCTCAGTGGATGTAAACACTATGTGCATTAACATGAGCTAAGATTGATAACATTAACAAGAACAAAAATTGAGATAGAGGAATTAGCAGAAGGAGGTCAGGAGGGAAGAGGAAGAAAATTTTAACAGAAGAAAAAGCTGTAGTATGTACATGTACCCACTCTACAAGATGGCTGCAAGTGACATGTACTCAAAGCATGCACTAACAAAATTTATACATCTTAAAAAAAATAATTGTGTGGATCCTATCTGGACTTTCTAGAATGTTCTAGGTGATCAAAGTACTTAACTTTGCACAAATGTCTTGTTTTCTTTGTTACTATAGACTTTCATAAGCTTGTAGTACTGGGTCATGCAATCTTTTGGGTTTGTTCATTTCTTCAAAACCATCTTGACAAATCTAGGTTTTTGTATCTTCATATGAATTTTACAACCTATATGTTAAATTCTCAAGAAAAAGAATTGAAAGGATATCTTTTGGCATTGTTATTGGCATCTAAGTAAATGTATGATCAATTTGGGAAGAATTTACATTGTAAAATACTGAATCTTTCAATTTATTGTTATATCATTAATTTTTTATTTGTAAAGTTTATTTCCATAATATTGTGGGTTTCAGTGTAGACTCTTTAAGACCACTTTATGCAATATATTGTTAGCTATTTTATATTCATTGATACTTATATTCATTTTCAAAAGAGACAATAAAAGGAGGCTATTTTATTCAAAGGCATAACTGGATAAGTAGATTTGTTTACAACTGTTACTGTGAAATATATATATTTTTAAATATAACCATCTTTGCAAACATCAGATGCAAAGCTCAAGTATGATGGACCTAATGACTGGCAGATAATGTACATGATTAGACATAAACAGGCAAGTTCACATTGGCAGATTAACTCTCAAATTCTCAGCCAAAACTCTATTTGTGGCCCTGCTTCTCGACTGATTTCCATTCCCACTTCATCTTCTACCCTCTTGCCAACTTCCTGAGCAACTCCCCTGTCGACTCCTTCTGCAGGACCAGGCACCAGATCAGCCAACTGAGTGGCCTGACGGGCCAAACCTGCCACTTGACCTGGTATTAGATGATGTGTTTCCATCATGATATTCTTCAATGTCAGGTAATGTGGTTGGCAGTGAGAGTGTCCAGTCTGAATCGTACCCCTCTGCCTGTAACATTCCTGACTCAGTTGTGAGAACATCAACACTAACCCCCATATTTCCCTTTAGAAGGTACATTCTCATAATTTTGGACACTGCATTAATAGCAGCTTTCTGTTAATTTTTTCCAAGCGCAGCGGACATCCTCTGTTTCTTCTGGGATCTCCAGGGTCATGGTCACGTTCCTTTTATCAGAGGTGATCAAAGAATGTGGTTCAAAGCTTGATGCATCAGAAGGGTGGGCTAACACTGCAGCCAAGGCAGCCACTGCCCCCTTCCTTTCTATCAGTCTCTAAGCTGACGGTCAGAAAAAAGCAACAGCAGCATAAGAAACAGAAGCCAGAGACCTGATGGCATCCATGCTTTTAGATTTAACTAAATCCATTGTAGAAGGAACGCCAACACATTAAAAACTAATTCCTACTTTTTGTTCCACATATCTTAGTTGACCTCTTTCTCTGTTGATAAAAAAAGTGCAAATCCCTGTTTGTCCAGCTCTCCCTGTGCATCTGAAGTGATAAATATAGGACTCAACATCCTGTGAAGGAGAACTCTGAATCACCAGGTCAACCTCAGGAATGTCCAAACCATGGGCAGCCAAAACTTTAAACCTTCTCTGAGGCCTTTCAGTGCAACTTCTCTTTGTAACTGTGCAACGTCCCCATGTAAACACCGGACACTCCATTTAATGTGTGGATCCATGGCCATCTCAGTTATGCTCTTCTTGGTCTCACAGAAGATAATGGCCCTCCCTTCAATCCACTGTAGACTTGTAGGACATCTCTGGTAACTGCTGGTCTCTGAGACCAGTGGCACTGGATGACCAAATGTTCCACAATAGTTGCAAGCTTTTGAGTCATTTTTCCAACAAGGTCAACTTGCTCATATCTGGATTTCATGTGTTTTTTTGCTACTTTGCATACCCACTGTAGACAAGTTGCCGAAAAAAGTAAATTCTGAGAATCGTCTTCAGAATCAGTTTTGTAGGACTTGTGCATAATATCTTTGACTTGTTCTGCAAACATAAATCTAGCATTTGATCCACTTCATCAAGTACAACATGGCTCAATCTAGAAAGATGCAGGGGGCTGTCCTGCAGATGGTCTTTGATGTGACCAGCACTCCCAAACAAAGTGTCAATACCATTCTGAGTATGATTTATTTGACTTTGTTATGATGTTCTACCCTAAAAACATGCCAGACTGAGTTTCTGGTTATATCTTTGAAGCCTCTGGCTTCTTGATTTGCCACTTCGCTTGTTGGAGCCAAAACAAGCGCCTTTGGTGAGAGGCTTTTTAAAATTGTTTCTTGATTTTTTTGGAGACTTTCAATAAAGGCTGTGACAAAAGAGAATGTCTTTCCTGTTCCTGTCCATGCTTGAGCAATTAAATCTTTTCCTTCATAAATAAGACCAAAGGTTTTAACTTGAATAGGGAAGCGGTATGTTACTCCTAACCTTTCAGAAGATTTATGGTCTCTTCAGAAATAGACAACTTGGAGAAGACTCCCTCTTTTTGTTCATGTGTTGAGTCTCATTCTAGTTTATTATCACTTGACTTATGAGAACTTTCTAAGAGTGACACTCATTTAGATTCTTCTTCACATTCATCAATGTCTCCATTTGATAGATCTTTTCTTCTTGACTTGTGAGTTGTGGAAAATTCACCTGAAGTTCTACTGAATCCTTCTTCAGTATCTCCACTTAGCTTCTTTGATTTCAGCTCTTTTGGGCTTGGGAGCATCCAGGTCATCTGTAACACCATTTTCTCTTGTTGCTGCTTTCTCATCTGAGTCATGACGGTACCTTGAGTACCTTATGTCACTCCAGCATTATTAAATGTGTTTTCAGCTTATCTTGTTTATATCTTCATAGCAACCTCATAAGGGAAGTATACATACAGGTCCATAATCCCTTATCCGAAATTCCAATATCCATAAAGCCTTTTTCTGCTCCTTCCTCTAGCTCTCAGATTCTTCCAAGGGTGCTTCCAATTCCATAATATCTCCCCAGAGGAGTTTCCCAGGCATTACTGGCCACCGCCACCTCCCTTTGGGCACAGTGACCACAACCATTGGGGCAGTGACAGCGTGAAAGGAAGTGAGGGCGGGGCAGCTGCCCTATATTCATTTTTAAATGCAAATAAATTATGGAAAAACTCCATAAGCACAGTATTATGCTGAGATTACAGGTTCTTCCAAATAGATTTGAGATCCAAGATGAAATCAAGTGCAAATAATCAAGCATACATTGTCATGTATATGAATATGTATTATATGAATGAAGCTATAACATTTATTAAAAGTAGTAAGTTTCTTTCATACATGAAGTCAGACTGATAGTTTCACAAAAGGACATCTGTTCTACTGTTAAACACTCCTAGTCCATAGCTGATATTTGATATTGTAAAAGAATTTGTTCCTTTATAATAAAATGACTTAATGCTGACTTCCTACACATAAGAAAGGATTTATAGAAATCTTAAGGGATAAAACCTTAAAAATCTATCATTCCCAGGATTTAAAGTCGAACTTAATATTTAATTGCAATGCTTACTTTGCAATTTTTCAGTGACGATAGTGGCAAAACAATCTTAACTTTTGTCTTAAATTTTTGTCCAGAAATTTGGACCTGGATATCAATAAAAACCTAACAAGAGCTCAAACAAATCTTAGCCAACTAATTACAAAAAAAGTGAATTTCTTTAACTTGTAAAAGAATTTGTACACCAAGCATTGATCTTAACAGTAAAATATCACCATGTTTCCTTTTAAAATTGAAAAGTATTAATTCCCTTTATGATTACTGCTACTATCCCTTTTACTAGTAAACAGAATTATAAAAGTATTTGAGTGATAAGATTGAAAAGAAATAGAGAAATCATTATTTGCAAAGAATGGATTACATGCACTGAAAGTCCAAGAGAATCAGCAATCAAATTCTTATAATTTAGGGCAGTTCATCAAGGCTGCTTCATATGAGATCAGTTTATATAAATCAATTAAATTCTTCCCTAACAACAAAAACTACAATAAAATATATATTATTTACAGTAGCTACAGAAATTTGTAAGAATAAACCTTCCAACATATATAAAATATATAATATACACATTTATAAAACATTGAAAAATAGTAAAGAAAGTCTAAATAGATTGAAGGGGAACATTATAATGATCTAAATAGGTTACAGACTTGGTCTGGTTATTACTAAGGTAACAACAGGGCTTCTCATGAAACTTGGTAAGTCAATTCTAAAGAACAAAACAGTTCAAAAGATTAAGGCATTTGTAAAGAACAAGAGCTAGATTGGTGTGTTTGTTTACATTATTGGTTAATGATACAACTGTAGTGATTAAGACAATATACTGCTGACTCAGGACAAAATGCTAAGTACAAAAGCACCACAAACCCAGACTCAGCTGACACACACGTAAACACACTGCACCATAAAGCTAGTGTTGAGCATAAGTAGTAGTCTTCTACAAATGATAGCGAATCAGTTGTTATTTATGTGGAAAATAAGAGCAGATCATAATAACATTCCATGAAAAATTGATTTGAGATGGGTTAAATTTTGAAGGTAAAACATCACTGTTTAGCATTTCAAATTCCAAATATAGAAAAATTTATCTATCATTTTAAAGTAGTGAAGATTTAGAAATAGTTTATATGCCATGATCATAAGAAACAATAAATGCTAACTACTGCTGCTTTCAACATACAAATTTGTTTTTCTTCTTTAAGAAAACACCACAAAGACGTAAAAGTCCAGTCACTGAGAGAAGGTATTTCTATTTTATAGAAGATGAAACATGAATGCTTAATTAGAACAACAAAAGACATTCAATCCCACTAGTTCTCAAAAACCATCTCCTGCTCATCTAGTTGGGACAGAGGAAGGGAGGGGAGGTGGATGGGAGAAAGAGAGGAATTAAGATTTATCATGTACAGGTTACAAGTTTCCTATGATGAATGTGATTATGTATATTTATTATAAAGAGAATAAGAAACAATAATAAAATAACAACATAGACAAAAACAAAACAAAGCAAAAGCAATAAAAATGATATAGGGTTTCAAAACAAAATGATACAAATTAACATTGGTTGTTACAGTACATATTGTTACCTTCAACTAAGTTGCTCAGATTACATTGCGCATCAGAAGAAATCTCCAGCACTGGTGATATAGCTCAGTGGCACAGCGCCTGCCGGGCAAGCATGAGGTTGTGAGTTTGAATCTGATACAAAAAAGAAAAACAAATCACCAGGGGAGTATAAAGAAAATCGATGAATTGGGAAAAAATTTTAGCCAACTGTCCCTCAGACAAAGGACTTCTCTCTAAACATATAAAGAATGAAAAAGAATCAGACCCCCAAATTCAAAAACCAATCAAAAATGGGCGTCTGTGATGAATACACACTTCTCAGATGAGGAAATACTAATGGCGAATAAATATATGAGAAAATTTTCAACACCATTAGTCATTTGAGAAATGACTCAGATTCTATCTCACCCTAGAAAGAATGGCTATTATCAAGAAATCAACCAATAACGAATGCTGAAAAGGCCGTGGTGTATATTTAAATTGTACGAAGAAACTTAATTTTTAGAAGTGTGCAGATATCAAGTACAGACAAAAATACTGCATGTGCTACTCAATGCCCGCGAGCTCCGTGACTGGGAGGCAAATGCGCATGAACAACGTCCATGTGTTCCTGTGCTCTTCAGCCTCCTAATGGCGCAGCCACTGGATTCCACGTCGGAGACCGCAGGGCAAAGACAAAGGTAAGTCAGAGGACTCTTTTCCCTCGTCTTGACCCTACCAGGTCGTTGTCGACTCTCCATGTCCCTGTACTTAAGCTGGAATCCACACCTCATGTGAGGTCACATTTTGTATACACCAGCTCTGTTTCTGTTCCAGGGGCCCCTCCCTTCTTTCTCAGGTGTGGGTTGGTCTTGCCTGCTTGTCCTTACCTTCAGCGAGCTCATTAACCCTTGTTTTGTCTATTTCTCTGATCAATGCAAATAATCCTTTTATTCAACTCTATTCAAGTTACCCTGTGTTTTTACTTCTCAAACCTGGTGTTTCAGTACTCCATTCATTTTTAAGATCTGACAAATCCATGCAGCAATACAAATTACAATACACACTAATGTGTGTAAATTAATAAAATCTTTTGAAATAAAAAATGGACTAGGTGCATATTTTGAAACGCAATTGTTTGACTCCTAAGTTTATCTCTAGAAGAATTATAAATATGGCCTTGAGCAGCATCTTTCAGAGTAGAAAATTTTGGATGCAACACAAAATGCCAATCACAATAGAGTAAGTCAATAAATTATTATTGCAGAGCAGACTGCTGGGCAGAATGGAAGTAGACTGTTATCCGCAGCAACACAAATGTGGCGTTCAACAAAAATTGTACAATTTAAAGAGTAGCCAATACAAAATCATTACATTTGCAAAAAAAATTATTTTATGTAAATGTAAAAGTACCAAACACCTATAGAAAAAAATGAGAGAAAAATGATTAGCAGAAGGAATGTTACTTCCTAGAGAAAGAGGAAGTTTAAAAATTTATGACAACCATCTGTTTATTAAATTTTGTGTTGGTTACATGAGTGTTCATTATACTTTTACTCTTTAAACTATATATACCAATTCTCTCTCTATATATACATATTCCTGAAATATGGTATATACTATATAGAAAAAGCAGAGGGGGGAAAAGAGAGAGAGAGGAAAGAGGGAAGGAAGGAATGAAGGAAGGAAGAAAGGAAGGAAGGAAAGATGGAAGGAAAGGAGGGAGGGAGAAGGGAGGGAGGGAGGGAGGGAGGGAGAGAAAGAGACAAGAGGCAAGATGGAGGGAGGGAAGCAAGGAGATAGGTAGGAAGGAGGAAAGAAAAGAAGGAACGAGGGAAGAAAGGGAATAAGCAAAGAAAGAAGAGGGAGGCAGGGAAGGAAAGAGAGGCAGGGAAAAAGGGAGGAAAATGTCCCTGAGAAGGCAATTCTTACAGTCTTTAATAATTTCAGGAAAATGTCCCTCAAATTCACTGAATAATTATCTCGATACTGTATTTAATATCCAGCAATATTTACTTCTGCCAAGAAACACGGACTAAATAATAACAGCTAACATTTGTTGGACATTTACTACATACTAGACACTGTTCTGACCTGTTCCACCCATAATTTCACTTAATACTTAAATCAACTCCATTATTCTCTCCACTTAATGGATCAGATACTGACATCAGAAACCAAGAAGGTTACAGAACCAGAATTGAAACAATCTGCATGACAACATTGCTCATGCTTTTATCAACTTGAAGAGATGACAGAGAGCGTGCCATTCTCACTAGAGTCTTCTAGGCAATAAGTTTCTCATTAGGATCTTCTGGGAAACAAGCACCAAGAGACCAGAGTATCACCCCATATCCATAGCCCAGTGGTTATTCACTGGAAACTTGAAAAGCCAAGTTGGCTGCCTATCCTTAACTGTAACAGATATTCACATGTGTACAGATCCTTTCCTTTTCCAGTGTAAAAGTGGGGTTACTTTCGAACGTATAACTACTGTTTTAAACAACAATACCAAGATCTTTATTATAAGGGCTGTATTTTAAAGACATGTTCTATGGCTTTCATTGCAAGCCATACGACATGGCACCCACTGAATTTAGATAAATATTTCTTAAGCAGCCTAACGAATATCTTGTTGTCTTCTTGCTATGGGAGCTGATGTACCAGACCAACTCCACTAGATCATTCTGGCTTAGAAACTTCTCCAGTTACTAGAGGATTCTCTAGGATGTCTTGTTAAACCTCCTTTGTTTCTAGGATAGGGTTCACTGATCATTTTCATAGAAGAAAGGGAAATAAAAGGAAATGGGAAATTCATAGAGATAAAAACTGTCCTGAGGAGCAGTTGTAGAAAATTGCATGATGTTTGAAAACTAATAAAAATGTAGTAGCTAATATCCTGTTGTTAAAGAAAGACAGAATTAGTTCAATCTCAAACACACCACCTTGGTTGTGGAAAATTAGAAGAAGTAAAGCCCAGGAAAGTCTAGCTGGAACTGAGATAAGGGGAATGGACATACTGTACCACACAAACCAAAGCAGAGACCACAGAGCTACAACCTAATGGCAAAGTCCTATCTAGTAGTCTAACTGTAATGAACGTGTTTAAGGCAAACAAATATCAGAAAACTTTCTGTAACTATCTAATTGTTGGAGACAATTGGAGCTCATTGATTTTTCTCAGTCTGATGAATACTTCCTGTGGTCACTACTTATTGGTTATTCAGTGACAAAGAAAGCATCTTTATACTTCTAAGATTGTAGTAATTCCCATAAGAAACTTCCTTATGGACAACCTGTCTCCCTTTCAAAACATCCCAAATTACATGAATCAGAGTCTTGGAAACCAAAGGGGCAGTGGTGGAAGACAAATGTGCAAACCTGTGTATTGGTGAGATGGAACTCATCATCCAAACCTCTGCTTTGCTCTGCTCTCCCCACTGAATAAAGCTAACTGCCTGAATGTGCCTCAGGGCCAGGTAAAAGATCCTGCAGAGAAGGATCTTGTTTTGAATGTCACTTTCACATATTCTCTCCTACATTTAATCATTTTATTTTCATGGTTTACCATGTGGATTAAAACCTAGGGCACTAGTTTAAATTTGGAAACATCACCTTTGAAGTAATTCAGTGCATCATTTACATAGAGTTGCTCATTTTTTCCTGGGAAGGACTATTAATTAAGAGTCTGTACTATTCTGGACTGTAATCAAGTTTTAGTTCCAGAAAAAAGAGTCAGAACAATGGTAGCTGCACTAGTAGAAAGGATTTCTGCAAACCATGTCCAATTTCCAGAATACCTTACAGATCATTAAGGGAAAAAGCCTGTAAAAGTATTTTAAATGAAAATTTAAGTAGGATTTTTTTGTGTGTGTGTGTGTGGTAATGGGGATCAAACTCAGGACCTTGCACTTGCCAGGCAGGCACTTATTCCACTGAGCTATATCCCCAGTCCCTTAAATAGGATTTTAAAAACCTAAGTTTTAAACATTAATATTGACTTAAAGTACAAAGAGAATGTGAAGATATTACATTCTCAGTAAAAGAAATAAAGCTGATTACAGAGGTCTAAAGCAAAAAAGAACTTAAGAATAAATGAGATAACAATAGAATGTATGTATATTGTAAGGAAATAAAATTTATAGAGAAGTAAATAGAATGAAAGAAGAGTAATAAAATTCACTTCAAAAAATTAAGAGTAATGTCATTCAGAATCATTAAATGTGAGCATAAGCACTTTTAAAGTATAAAAAATAAGATAAAAATATTTAGGCTTCTAGAAGATTAAAATGTAGATTGTGGAAAACAGCAAAATAAGCAGAATACAGCAAAATAAGCAGAATACAGTGAAATAAGCAGAAGAAAACCAATTAAAATGTAGAACTGCCTAACCACATAAAGAGATGAATGATGTGATGGATATGTTAATTAGCTTGATTTAATATTTCCACATTATATACATATATCAAAATACCAATAAATTTATACAATTATGGTTTGTCTATCAAAAGGAAAAAATAAACAAAAGTTGCAAAACAATGAAAAGCGAGGCGTGGTGGTGCATGCCTGCAATTCAGCACTCAAGAGGCTAAGTCAGAAAGATGGCTGAGTTCCCTTCTAGGTACATAGTAAGTTCTAGGCCAATTTGAACTACATAGCAGGATCCTGTCTTAACACCCACTGCTCCCACTAAAAATTAGAAACACAGTTAGACTGGGTCATTGTTTTTAGACACTGAAATAAATTAATGATAAATCCCTCTTTATTCTGAGCATAATATAACAACAGTTAAACAGGTAATGTAAGTACCTACTACATACTTTTCATGCTATGCTTTCTTGCAAAATAAGTAAATGAACGATCTTAACAAGAGCATAGGGATAGTTGAGTTTTAGTTTTTCAAATTTATTATTACTTTTAAATTATACACATTGTGCAGTCAACATGCCTGTTCATTTTTACTATAAAATGGGATCAGGCTTCTACAGATATCTATTCGGAAGGTGAATTATTTCTTTAGAAAGAAAGTACCTCAGATAAAGACAGTGATGAACTGAAACAATGCTGTGATGCAAAGCCATATACACAATGAAATATCCTTAACAGGACAGAGCATGGAGGAAAGAAGAAAAGCAGCATATCACCCAGCTGCTTCAAGATTTCTAGGCTGGAAGCAACTGTTAGGGAATGTAGAGTCCCTAATAGCTGAAGGCACTTTAGTTAGGAACATAGGAAACCTTCGCCTTCCTTGCCTTCCACCTTCCAAGTGGAAGCAGTGCCGAGGGAAGACCAAATCCCTTCTGCTGGCCCGACCACGTCTTAGCAAAGCAACCCAGTAGCACTGTCCTATGATACACATGACACACGACATGCTTCTTTTTTATTTTTTATTTTAAAAGTAAAAGAACAAAAACATTAGCAAACAGACACAAAGTAGCACAAGAACAGTACAAAAACTGAATTACAGAGAAGGTGGCAGGGGATTAACAATGGTTGTTGTATTACACATTGATAACTTCAAAGTGTGTGTTCAGGATAAGGCAAATAGACATACAAGACTGATCAAACAATTAATCATTGATTGTTCCTTATATTAAAGTGACACGAAGCAATAGTGCAACCATGCCAGCCATCCTGCATATACATACATACACAGCTATCCCTTTCTTCCTTTCTCCTGCCCTTCGTCCCGATTGCTCTTTAATTTTGAGCAGTTTCCTTTCATACCTCCTAAAAGGTAGACATGACACTCCTAAGGAAGGCAAAAGTACACTTTAAGAAGATGGATGTCAGTCAATATGACAGGAAATTTTAATTAAATTTCCTAATCTCTCACTCAAAGGAGAGGAGAAAAATAGCAAGAGGAAAGACAAGACGAGAGAAAGGGCGTAGTTATTAACTCTGTTTATCTTCTGTTTATTACTATCTTAAATAGAGAAACCATAATATCCTGTTGTCTGAACAAGAGCCATTACCAATTTTAACTTTCTTCTTTGTATCCTTTGACCTAGTTGTAGCTATCTTTTAGATAACTTTCTTGTTGAAGGAGAAGTGAATGTCCCTACAAAAGTATCATTGCAGTGTCCCCATCAATAATTTAAGTGAAATTAGCCTCGAAGGAGAAGAACCCCTACTGCTTCATATCTTTTGAATCACCACTGGAGGATAGACGATATTTTGCAAACCTTTTCTCAACTCAGCTTTGCATGCCTTCAGCACTCTTCTGTGAAGAGTAGATTACATCCTAACAATATATTATTAGGAAAATCAAAGAAGCAACAAAAATGCTTTGTGATTTGTGTCAGCCACTCCCTGCTGCTGCCATTGATGCCCCCTGATTTCCACTGTTTTGTTCATTATTCTTTAGGTCATTTTCCACGGGGACCAAAGGAGGGAGGAGTGGCGGAGAGAGGGAGAGTCTATAGGAGGGGAAGTGGAGCATAATAAAAGTAGGCCAAGTGTCAGTGGGCGGCATGCCCAAAGGTTATTGTGAACAAAACATCAGCTTTGAGGCTTGGTAGCATTTGATCAGTCTCCCTCTTCCCCATCAAAAAAAAAAAAAAAAAGAAAATAAAAGAAAAAAAGAAAAGCTACAACACTAAATATCCAGTCAATATATTGTTAAGCTAGTCATTATGTGAATTCAGGCAGAAAAGGAGAACTAACATGAAATTCAATATAAAGAGTGACTCCAGCCCATGAGCTACTCATATTTTTCTTCTAAATCCTCAGACATGTTTTCTTTCTCTGTACAGGCATCCAGTTTTGACAGTGGTTATGGTGAAATCACATAAAGCCTTACTAAGTTTCTCTCCTAGAATGCATTAGTCTCGTGACATGAAATCAGTTTTCAACTTGGTGTTACTAGAGGCAATATTAATTATGTTTTTGTGGCAATAGCCATTGATCATATAGGGAAAGAAAAGCTTAGTACATGCCATTGAAAATTTTAAAAATCTGATATGGAAAGTCAAATCAGTTTTCTTCCTGAACATGACAATCTGCATCATCTATTAACCAAATAATTTCAGCTCTGTATCTTGAGCTATTTCACTCTACTAGTAAGCAGATCCAGCAGTTGAAGACCAGATTACTTCTCCCAAAGGGAGTATATTTGCAATGATGAAGAAAGACATTTTTAAAAAAAAACAGTACGTGATTAAGCCTTTAAAATTTCAGATCCAAAACTTGCCACCAATAATTCCAAAGGAGGAGAAGAAGGCAGCATAATTGTTCCTAACTTTATCCTGCAGTCTACGATCTTACTGAGGAATAACTGCACATACAAATATATGGTGAGTGTGATGTATTTTTCCTTTTTCCACAAACTGTTTACTTAGAATAGACGCTACATCTTGACATTCGTTTTCATCTTACTTGTTTCCTGTTTGGACTCCTGCTTGGATAAATATCCAGCCTCTTGCCTTGCTCATCTTTTATGTGAATCAGTAGCTTCCCAACAGCCACACGCTGCTTTCCAATGTCATTCAGTTGGGAGGGAGACAAAGGTAAAAAATGAGCAGGAAGAGACACCAGCTAAAGTGTTGCGCTGAGTCACTCTACCTCTCCTTTCAGCTCTGGGGGGAAAATAAGCCATAGAGTTCTAGCAATGCTTTGATTTACCCTTTCTCTTTCTAGATAAATGAATTGCTTTACTAAGGTCAATTATGAAATTACTTCATGTAATCTGAGGTTTATCTAGAATCAGAAGTGACTGTTTTAAAGTAAGAAAGACTTGTAATATACATAATTTTAGAAGTAAACAAGAATTTGTCAAACACAAATGCGTACGCAGTGTTTCTGCTTCATGAGTCACGTCATGACCTTGCTTTGGCTCTTGTGCAACTCTTATGATTCGCTCTCGGGTGCTGACTTTCGGAGGATGTCCTTCAAGAGGAACAAGGACTCTGGTTCACATACTTCTATTAAAAAATAACTTCACACCGATTCCAAACTAAGGAATTCAGCTCTACTCTCTTTCACTTATCCTCCCTATCCTTTCTTCTGGTTTATCACTGCAGAGTGAGAGTTTTGTGGTGCAGGGCCAACCTGGAGGGAATAGTCTGGTTTCGTGGACCACCCCCATAAAAATAGAACCATTCTTGATAAGCCTGTGCTTTTCTCAGCTACACTTCACTTAGCTGGCTCTAACTCCTTCCTGTCAATGTTAGCACAACTTACAGCAGAATATCGACTCATGAAACTTTTTGAAAAGGTGCCATTTACAAAATGTTCTTCATAAATTACTTTGATAGAAGTCAGTACTGTTTGATTAATCTTGCGTTCTTACCTGTGATAATCCGAGCAACTTTGCTGAAGATAACAATATGTAATATAACAACCACTGTTAATTCCTATCATTTTGTTCTCAAACCCTATATCATTTTTATTGTTTTTGCTTTGTTTTGTGTTCTCTATGTGGGTATTTTGCTTTTTTTTATTGTTCTCTTTAAAATAAAAATTAAAAAAATACTGAGTACCCAGATTCTTTTGTAATTAAAATGATTTGTCATATAAGCTACATGCTGATCCACTTTACTGATATAGAACATTTACCTTTGTCTTAAGTTAAATAAGATTCCTCTTTGTTTCCAACTAATCATAAAACATTCCTGTTTTCATGAAGAGCTTGAATTAACATATGCATTTCTATAAGTCAGTTATGGCTTATAAGTTTTTACAGATTTTAAATCAGTTATACTTAAATTCATTGCCTTAAATTGACTAGTATAGTTTCTTCACATTGTGGTAATCTTTTGTAGTTGTATTCTACTCATGGAAATTTAAAGGCATGGCATAGATTACTCCACAAAAGTAAATATACTTTCAGCAAAGGAAAGCTACAGGGGAGGTTCCTTAATATAACTTTTAAAAGACTGAAAAACTTCCATGGCCATCATTATATCTAGTGGTGGGAAACTGGAAGTTTTATTCCAAAATCAGGAAAAAAAACAAGGATATACCATCTCATCACTAGTTAATTAGTAAAATAAGCCAAGATGAGGAAAAGTTGGAAAAGAAGAAATAAAACTAGCTCTGTTCACAGGTGACAAATGTCTATGAAGATAAACCCAAAGAGTCAATGAAATACACTTGAAACTAGTATGTGATTATGGTAAGGTTAATATACAAAACTATACACTATTAATGATCAAGTAGAATTTGAAACTAAAATCACATTACATTTTACATTAGAACACCTCCTAGTGAAGAAAAAAGATGCAAATATAATTAAAACAGGTACAAGATTCATATGATGCAAATTATAGCACTGATAAAAAATATAAGAAACAAAATGAATTAAGACGTATCCCATGTTTTGGATAAGACACTCAATACTGTGCAAATGCCCATCTTTCCTCAATTTAAAATATAAGTTCATACAATTCTAATCAAAATTCCAGCAAGTTATTTCACACATATCAACATTTGATAGAGAAGAAAAGTTCTCAGAACATCCAGCTCAATGTACAAGAAATACGGTTACAAAATTGGTACCACTAGACTTCAACAATTACTAAAAATATTACCATAATTGAGACTGTATTTATTGGCAAAACCATAGGAAAATATATCAAAGGAACAGAGCAGAGAGGCCAGGATGGGACTGATGGGTCTTTATGAATGAGCAAAGCCAATGCAATGAAACACAGGCAGTCTTTTCCACAAACTATGCTAGTATGATTGTATATTGACATAAAAGTTTTGAAACCTAAAAGCCTTTTAAAAATGTAAAATATTATCAGGTATGGTAGTGCAAGCCTATAATCCCAGAACTCTAGAAACTGAGGCAGGAAAATCACTGAGGCTAGCCTGAACTACAAAGTAAGATCTAGTCTCAAAAACAAATAAATAAATAAACATGAAAAAAAAGCAAATCTGGACAAAGTCTTTAAACCCATCACAAAATTAACACAAAATGTATCACAGACCTAAATGTAAAATGCAAAGCTGCAAAAATCCTGGAAGGGGAAAAACTAAGAGATCTGAGGAACAGTGGTGCCTTTTTCTTCAGAATACCATGTGCATTCTCCAGGAAAGAAATACTAAGTTTACTTCATTAAAACTCAAACATTCTGACCAGCAAAGTGATAATTTTTAGCCAATGAAAAGAAAAAAAAACAAGCTTGAGATCAAGAAAAGAATTTTAAAAAGTTCCATATTACTAAGAATATTATTCAAATATACAAAAGACTCTTAGAAATCAACAAAAATGAACAGCACAGTTAAACATGAGTGGAAAACTTGAACAGATACCTCAACAAAGAAGATATAGATAGCAAATAAGAGCATAAAGGAGTTTTCTTTATCATATATCACCAGGGAATTAAAAATGATCAAAATCTGAAACATTGACAATACCAACTGCTGGATATAAACCAAAAGGAATGCTTCATTCATTGATAGTAGAAACATAGTAGGGTCCAGCCACTTTGGAGGATTGTTTGATAGTTTCATACACAGCTAAATATAGTTTTATTCACTAATTACACTACTTGGCAATTACTCAAAGGAGTTTAAAACTTATATCCATACACAAACCTGCACATTGACTTCCATAGTGGCATCACTCATCATTTCTAGATGTCTTTCAACAAGTTAATGGATAAAACTGCAATACAGCTGGACAATAGAACACCATTTGGTGTTCAAACAAATGCGCTATCAAACTATGAAAAGACATGGAGGAAACAAATGAAAGAATCAGTTCTTAAAAGGATATATGCTGCATATTTCCAACTGTGACATTACGTGTAAAGCAAAACCAGGGAGAAAAAAATAAATATTAATGATTATCAGAAGCTGTTGGATGGAGGCTAAATAGGTTTTGTATAAAGAATTATTAAGCCACTGAAACTAATATGGTACTATAATAATGGATATATATCATTAGATATTTCCTAAACTCATGGAATATACAGTGTGAAGCATGTACATTACAAAGCAAGCATGGGCCTTGGGTGATAATGACAAATCAATGTCAGTTCATTGATTGTAATAAATGCCTATGTTTGATGTAGAATGTTGGCAATGAAGGAAGTGGATTATGCAGGAAGTTTCTGTATATTCAAATGAAAGTGACTGTGAACATAAAATTGCTCTTACAATAAAGTTCATTAATTAACTACTGAAGTAGAGTGCAAAAACTAATTTCCTCAATAGTCGTATCAACTAGCCATGTTATCACATAGAAAAGAACTCTTCTATCCACTGACATATAAGACAGACACACAGATCAATGGAATAGGAAAGTTAGCCTTGAAATAAATCTATGAACATACAGCAAGGGTGTCAAGAACCTACAATGTGAAAAGAATCAATCAACAGTATTCTGAAAATTGATGTCAACATGTATATTAGTCAGTTTTCTCACTGCTAGGACAAAATCCTAACAGCTGCAACTTAGTAAAGGAAGGGTTTAATTTGGCACACAATTTCTGTCCATGGTTGGCATGTTTCAAAGCAAAATGGTGGAATGGTGGAATAGCTCAGTAAAAAACAGCTGTTCATTGCAAGACAGCAAGAAAACAGAGAGAGAGGGAGGAAAGTATACTCTTCCAATTCTTATTCCTAGCGATCTGCCTCTTCCTATAAGGTCCTTCCTCCTCAGAGCAGGATCAATCAGGAACTGATTAACGCATCAAAAACATAGCATTCCCACAATCCAGTATCTTCAAAAACCCCACCTCTGATGATGTGAGACTTTGGGGCATTGTACTTACAAACCATAAAAACTTATGTAAGAAGGAAATGAGACACTTATATTACACTGCATATAATGAGCAACTCAAAATATATAAAAGACGAAATATAAGAGCAGGAACAAGCCAGACATGCTGGTACATGCCTGTAATCCCAGCACTCAGTAGGCCAAGGCAGGAGGATTGCTGCAAGTTTAAAACTACCCTGGTCTACAAAACAAGCTCAAGGCCAGTCTGAACTACATAGCAGCACTCTGCCTCAAAAAACCAAAAAATATAAAACTACTGGGCTGGGGATATAGCTCAGTGGAATAAGCGCTTGCCTAGCAAGCGCAGGGTCCTGAGTTCGATCCCCAGTACCGCCAAAAAAAAAAAAAAAAAAAAAAAAAAAAATATATATATATATATATATATATATATAAAACTACTATGAAAAAGCACAGCAGAAAGACACCATGATATTCATGTACATTAGCCTGAAGACATATGTATCAGAATTAAAAATATGTGAATGAGATCACTTCAAACCAAAAGCTACTGAACAGTAAAAGAAATTATCAACAGAATAGAAAGACAATCTAAAAAACAGGAGAAAATATTTATAAACTATAGAACTGATAATCTTATATATATATATATATATATATAAAATCTCTCTCTATATATATATATAGAGAGAGAGATAGATGGATAATCTCCAGCTCAATAGCAAGAAAACAACATGATTAAAAATGGAAATGGGAAAACATCCAAGTAGCTATTTCTCTGACGACGTACAAATAGCCAACAAGTGCATCACAAAGGTGTTCAACATCACTAAATCACCAAGGAAATATGAATTAAAACTAGAGTAAGCTATCACTATAAACCCACGGGAATGTAAATTAACAACAAAAAACAGTAACTACTGGCAAGGATGTGGGAAAAAGACCTCTTGGACATTCTCAGTAGGAATATAAATCAGTACAACCCTTAAAAATAGAAGTAGAATATGTGGTGCAACTCAACTCTTGGATTATATATATGTGTGTGTGTGTGTGTGTGTGTGTGTGTGTGTGTGTGTTATATATTTATGCCACATTCACTGCAACATTATTCACATTGTTCATAAGTCATGAGTCTACTTAAGTATCTACCAAAGGATGAACGATGAAAATGTTGTATTATATGTACAGAATTGAATACTATTTAGTCTTAAAAAGGGAAGGAAATCCTACAATTGGTGAAATGTAGATGAAGCTGGAGAACATTATGCAAACTAAAAAAAAAACCAGGTACACAATCCCTAGCACTGGGACACAAGTAAAGGCCCATAAAGAAAGAGGAGTAATCTATAATTTCACCGGTGTGAAAATCCAGAAGAGTCTGCCACATAAAAGTAGCACACAGGACCATAGCTACGTACAGTGACTTGGAAAGCAGAGTAAGAGAGATGTTGGTCAAAGGATGCAAAAGTTTAGTGAGGAAGAATAAGTGTAAGATATCTGTTGCACATCATAGTGACTGCGACAAAAAATGTTTATTTATTGTAGTACCGAGCACTGAACCCAAAATGAACTTGAACTTGAACTCACAACGATCCTCCTGTCTCAGCCTCCCAAGTGCTGGGATTACAGGCATGCACCATCACACCCGGACTGTGCCACAATTCTGAAGATAACATTATGTGATATAACGACCCTTGTTAATATCCTATCACCATGTTTTGAAATTCTGTATTATTTTATTGTTCTCTATGCTGTTTTGTTTATGTATTTGTTTTTGTTATTTTGGGTTTTTTTTTCTTTTGTCTTTAAAATGTAAAACAATATATATACAAGGGTAGCTGAGATAGGTGTATAGGTAATGTCTGGTTTATTGAAAGAAACAGTTAATGCTTAATGTTTTTTTCTTGACCAATTTTGCATGCTTATGTCTGGTAATCAGAACGACTGATTTGAAGAGAACAATATGTAGCATAAGTACGCAGTCTAAGCATTCAACCATTGCTGAATTGCTACCATCTTATATGGTGAAGCTGTGCATCATTTTCAGTTCTTTTTATTACTTGTTACCGTCTTTGTTTGGTCAGTCTTACATTCTCACATCGGGTGGACTGAGCAACTTTGTTGAAGATAACAGTGTGCAATGCAGCAACCATTGCTAATTCCTATCATTTTGTTTCGAGGTTATGTATCACTTTTGTTGTTTTTGGTTTTGTCTTCATTGTTGTTTGATTAGTTTTTTCTATTTAAAATAACAAAGGAGAAAAAAACCCTAAATGCCATTCCTCATAGGCATACATACACGGGGGTACCCTGAAATACTATGGTCAGTAATCACTATGTTTTAACCTCCAAGTGGCACAATCCCGGTAACTAACACATACTGGTTTCGGTTGGACTGACTGTGGGGTGGGAGTGGAAGGTAGAGTTATCCCTAAGCAGCATGTCGCCTATGTAGCATTCTAGTGTCACCCTTTATAGTCATGCCCAAGCACTGCACAACCAATTCATAACACTGTTAAAATGTCCAGGACTTTCAAAAAGAACTCATTCCATCAGCACCTTGATCTTGGAACCCACAGCTTCCAGAACAATAAAAAGTAAATAGCTGTAATTTAGGCCAAGAAGAAATCAATATATTTAAACATATTTGAAGAAGACAACTGAATGTGTTAAGAAATATTGACAACAGTTTTAAAAATAGAAGTAACATGCAAATATGGCAAACATGCCTGTGGAAGTGTGAAAAACATAGTGAGATATGATGACATCATTAAGCTAGCACATGTATGACTGACACTTGGAAAATACTACAACAGCTTTCAGAATTACACACTGTTCCCTACACACATTTTGATGTTTCTCAACATGGCATTTGTTCATTGTGCTGTCACTGTAATAGCCTCACACCTGTCTGCTGAATCTCCTCTCCATATTCCGTTACTAAAGCCAAACATCCCTTCTTCACGACACCTGCTCTTATGTTCTGAGAGGGCATCTTCCTCTTTTCAGCTCATATTTTAGGGCTGCATGTTTCTTAAAGACTTTTTGCTTGCATTTTCTACTACTGTATATGTATGTGATTATCAGATTTCTCCTACTTGATGATATGATTGTAAAGTCTTCTAGGAAAGGAGTTAAATCTTATTTTTTGAATATCTAGTATAGGGCCTAAGGCTGAACCTATTAATACATGTTTAATAAATCCATATTGAATTTCATTATCTTAAAATTTCAGCACTATAGAGAGCAATTCAAATACGAAAAAGAATTGCTAGAATTGCAGGTCTGGCTATAGATTTCAGATTGCAGCAGTTAGATAATCTATTGATTCTTCAGGCTTTAAAAAGGAAAAAAATTGTCATGGTGGTTAGTTTTTCACAATGAATGCATGAAAATGCATTTATTACTGCAAAAAACTGAAGTACAATATATTATGTAAAGTATTTGGCTTTAAGCCTTTTAGTTTGAGCAAAGATAAAGTAGAATTATCTACTCATAAGGAAAAATACTTTTAAGTCTTTTTGATAGGATTAGTGCTAAGAATTAAATCTTATTGAAAATGTATTATTCAACTACTTTCTCCAAAAGCAATCTTTACATGTATTCTTAAACTTAGCATTTAATACAATTCTATACATGGTAATGATGACAGTGTGTTAAAGTCACTGAATGCATAGATCCCTGAAAATGTTCCAAATCGCATGAGGTTAAGGATCATTATTAGTTTGGTTCATGTTGTTCTTCTAAGCACGCAGGCATCGCCCATATCAGGGAAGTACATTGTGCTTGATGAATACAGCATAAATGAGGAAGATAATTTGAGTGCTCCTGAAGGATCAGAGACTTGTAGGTCTACCTGCCCTCACCTTGTTCAGCACCTCCAACTCTGAGCTCTACAATTATTTTCTAAATGAGGAAAAGTTATATAACATAAAATTAGCCATTAACTTTTTAAAAGTGTACCTTTATGATAGTGTGCCACAATCACTGCCTTGTAGCTCCAGGACATTTTCATCATTGCTAAAGGAAACCCTAGACCAGTTTAGCAGTCACTGTCCATTGCTCCCTCCCTCCTAATCTCTGATAACTATTAATTTGATCAGAACTAAGAATTATGTATGTTTTACCCTATTATGGAAGTTTTGTATAGATAGCATCACACAATCTATGTGTTGTCTGATTTCAGGCTTTTGAAATAGGAAAGTCTGAAAGCAGAAAGACCTGTCTGCTTGGGGTATAGGGTAGGTATGAAATGCTCTCGGCATGGTTGTCTTCTCCCTTATTCACTAACTGCTTAATGTGGGATGTCAGATACAACTTAAAAGTGAGGAGAAAGTCCAGGGTGGGTCAAAAGGCTGAATATCAGAGAAAATACTATAAGCATGGATGATTTGTTCTACATAATATCTTTATAAACATTTACTGAAATTATTGATGCATCACATTTTACAAACTATGTAGATATTTTGCAAATACATATTAATTTCTTGTTATTTTCCAACCACTGCCTAGCACTGGAAATTCCAAAATAGAGTAAGTTCAGTGCTGAAACACTAGGATCCTACAATATATAAAGAGATTGTTACTCTTTCCCACAGAGAGATTTAAATTAAAATTTCAGAAAGAATGAGTTGAACCTTTTGCCAAAGCACATGGTGAAAAGCAGTCCGTGAAAGGAAAACATCAAGTTCAAAGACAGAAGGATAAGCAAGAACTTACCTGATTGAAATAAACTCATTTCTATTCTACTCTTGACTGCCACCTTCACAACAAAGTTCATGTTCATCTTATTACATAATTGTATACTTAGCACTTTGCTCACTTCCAAATGTGGTTTGTAATTTAATTATTCATTCATGCATTCAATAGACTACAGCATCTGCTATGTCCTTAGCACTATATTGAGTTCTCACTAAAATGTAGTAAACAAATGTTGTTCTTACTTGCAAGAATGTGTGTTAACTATTAATTAATGTCTAAATAATTAATATTCAAGCAGCAGTCACATAAATATATAATTTTATTCTTATTCAATTTATTTTCTGCTATCAATCTTTGTAAAGAACTAGATTATATAGCTGAGTAATAAAATTGTCCATTGTATAAAATTACCACGTTTTTATCAGTCACTCAGTTGATGGCCATTTGGGTTGTCTCCAAGATGTAGCTATAATAAATCATGCTGCTGTAAACATGGGCACACATACATCACTGTTGTACAATGTTTTCAATTCTTCTGGGAAAATACCTAGAAGGGGAGTAGCTGGATTGAATGGACCTCCAATCCTAGTTTTTTGAGAAATCTCCACACTAATTTCCCATGGTTGCACCAGTCCATACTCCCACCAACAAGGGAGAAGGGCCCCCTTTCACCACAGCCCCTCCAACATTTGTTATTTGTTGATTTCTTCATGCTAGCCATTCTTTCTTGGGGGAGATGGAATCTCGGTGCTGTTTTAATTTGGATTTATCAAATGACCAATGATGCTAAACATTTTTCCATATATGTATTTGCGCTCCTTAACCTCCATTTCTCCCACGTATCATGTTCTTCTGCCTTGGAGCCAGTCAACCCTGAGCTGAAGCCACGTGGCACAGTAACACTCTCCTTTAAATTATGGGCATCACTTCTCACCCAGTGAAGAGAAAGCGACTAAGACAACCAAGTTTCCAATTTTTTTAAACATCAGCAACATCTATAAGGACTCCTCCCTCAACTCCTAAAAACTATCAGCATTTATTTTAACCTTACTTCCTTCATTTCCTTTACAAAACTAATTGGAACCAAGAGACTTGGCAGGACTGCCTATCATTTGTAAACAGACATGATTTAGGAGTTTTCTGGATCACACATGCTCCCTTAGGTTCCTACTGAATTCTCATATTATCCAGCTGGGATATCAGGAAAAGCCATCAGGAAACACTTTAAAAAAAGAAAAAGAATTCCAAAGTAGGTCACTCATTAAAACTTCTTCAAATAAAAAATGGTCCAAAAAGGAAACCGGAGCTAAAATGCTGCTGCAAGGATTTGTACTGACTCATGTGAGTGAGAAGCACACATTTGAATATTACACTGAGGTTTCCACATTTTGCTATAGACTGTTGACTCAATACGGCCATCATCTTCCTCCATTCCTTCTTTCTTTCCATCCAACACACACTTTAAAACCTCAACCGCATTCTCTCCATTACATGTGAATGTTGACAATGTATTAAGAGTTTTAACACCATTACTCATTTTAGCAAGTGCACAATCTCCTTCAATCAAGAAATGGTTTTATTCATTTAGTTGTAGTGATAGTGTTTAAATGCCATTCCTATGTTCATTCAACTGGGTACTCAGAAGCAATATTGTGAACTAGCTTTCCCTAAATGCATATTTTGCTTACCATAGCTGAGAGTACAACAGCAGTTTGATTACATTCATACACTTCTTTTTCAGTCATTCCCCCCCACTTAAGAAATGACTATTGTAGATATATTGATCCATCTGAAAGAGCTGCTAGACCTATGAAAGGCAATAAATCAACATACCTATGCTCAGTGGAGATAAACCTTGGCAGCCAAAATGAGCAGAGTCGGTTCCTACTCAGCCTTGGATATAGCCCAACAATGGCCTTTCTATAACATCTTCCTCACTAGGCTTTGACCAGGAGTTATTCATTCCTATGGCCTTCCACAGATGATTCCTTCCTTTCTTCCTTCCTCTATGTCTCTGTTTCTTTCTTCCATCTTTGAATTTAATAACAGCCATCCAAACAGGTGTAAAGTGATTCATATTAGGTTTTGGTTTGATTTTTCTTATCATTAGTGATGTCTTATACCCTGCAATATACCTTAATATACAAATACATTCATATATACTGTATTTTACTACACAAATATTCCTATTTATATCTCATCTTTGAATAATGTTTATCTAAATATTTAGATTATGTTTTAAAAGTTGGGTGATTCATTGTTTTCAGACTGACTCTCATTCATTTTAGAAATCAGCTCCTTTTTTATAGATGATTTGAAAATATTTCCTCCTGCACTATAGACTAGATTTGTATCCTGTTGGCTATGCAGAAGCTTTTTAGATATAAAATGCACTAAATATTTAAAAATGAAACATAAAATTATAAAACTACTGTAAGAAAATCTTTTTTACAAGAAAAAATATTTCTTCAATTTACTATAGAGAACGCTGTAAAAAGTCTATGCCTCTCCATGAACAAAATAAAATATTTTTGTTAATATCTAAATAAAAACAAACATAGCTACTGATGATAAACACCAGATTCTCTAAGGTCCAATTTAATATACAAAGAAATACTGTCTATTTCTGAATTTTGTATGGTAATATATGGATAAATCATTAAACTTACCCGACGTCTAACATCCTCCTGCTCTCTCTGGTTCTAAATAATATGAAACTCAAGCCTGAGGGTTATGAAATGAAAAATATATTTCTAATTAGGTATAATACATCTGTTTGGGGATAGCTGCTTATTACATGTAGTGTGAATGCTGTTAATCACCATAATATTAAAATGAAAAAATGGGAATAGTCTTACTCCGAGAAAGAAAGATCTCAAACTTATATACATAGCCTCCACACACTTCAAAGTATGTGGGGATTTTTTGCAAGCAGATTCATATACAGGTTATCTGGCTTATTTAAATATTCTGATTTGTAACGTTAAGAATGCACAATTATTCAAAAGCCTTTTATTGGGAAAAGAAAGTAATGGGCATGCGCATAATAAACAGCACAAAACTTGTCATTTTATGGACTTTTATTTCAATATTTCAAATTTATTCTGAACCAGAAATTTCTTTATAATAATAAGATAAGCAAATTTTTCCTTAGTCTCCTTTACTTTTCTTTCTTACACTGTAATCTTTAAATTGCTTATTTGTATTTCAGTATAACAATTTCCCATGGAATTTAGCTTGAATTATGTAATAAGTGTGGGAATATGCAACGTTAAACTTTGAATAAAAGGATGTGGAGGCCAGACGTAAGCAAAGTCGCCTCTAACACTTAGAAGCAAGTGTTTAAAATCTTATTACCTTCTTAAGTTTATAAGTGTTACTCTCATTTCTGGCCTTATGGGTGAATGTACTTCCCTGATTTGTTAAATTAAGCAAGGGACACAACAAACACACAGTTTGCTCCATCACAAAACTAAAGACTGTGGGGCTAGTAAGTGGTGACAAATCTGGAGTTGAGTTTACTGGAAAATAAGATATGCTTCCTGTCTCTCAAGTTAGAACTGGCTTTATTATTCTGAGTAAGTAACTTTGTATCAACTTAGCAATGTCGTATTTCATTGATGCAAAGATGTGCAGGTTTGTTTGAAATACGGGTTCTTAGAAACCATCTTTGAAATGAGAATTCATGCTATAATCTACAGTTTTACAATTTGAAAGCATTGCAAATTGTGTGTCCACATGTGTGAATCTGGAGCCATTTGTAAATGTCCTTAATATTTCAGCCTTTTCAACCATTTCAGGGGGTATGGTAAGAGAATGCACATGAATACGTAGCCTGGTAATAGTGAAAGACATTCCATTAACACCTTTTAGTAAAAGAAAGTATGAACTAATGTTATAATTTGAAGAATAGGTGTCAGATATTTGGAAAAATATTCCTTGTCAGAATAAGTGAACATTTCTAAAATAAATATTGTGTCCTCAATTCTCTATAGAGCATGAAATATGAAATGTATTTTAAAAATATGATCTAGACTGACTATAGCTATGGAAATGTTTTAGTAGTTCTTTATCCAAATTAGTTATTTTACTTTTGTGAGGGAAATGAGTGCTAGGTAAACAGTGCTATATGATTTTCTGAAAAAATCATTTCAAACACTATGATGTTCTTATTTAAAGAAAAAATATTGCTAATTTTATGTGAGTTGTTTGGAAGCACTTATTTATTTCTTCATTACCCATTAAATGTGTATGTGTTGGCTAATGTCTTGGATAATACAAGAAAATGATTCTCTCTAAATACTACATCAGACAAGAGGACAAATGAAAGAACTGTATGCAGTTTCATAAACTGAGTAAAAATACATTTGGGACTTACAACAAAGTTCTGTAGCATAAGCAAAGCAGAATAATTTTGCAAAGAGGCAAAGGAAAACTGTGATTGTGACAATGACTTACTACTGAAAAATGGTAACAATTTTAGAAATGATCTTCTTTTGTACTTTAAGTACAATTTAAAAATAGACCAAATAAAAAAGAAATAAAATCTATGCAGAGAATCTAAACAGCAATACACCTTGAGATGGAGATTGAAGGGAACCTTGCAAACGAAGCAAAGCTTGTGTGATAGTAGAAATGAAAGCCTGCAAGCACGGCCGAAAGCGTAATCATTAATGGAAAAGACAGACCAGAGAAATGACTCCTAACTTAAAAAAAATTAGGAGCTCTTTTTCTAATACATTTCTGGTAACAGTCCATCTCAGAACTTAGTGCTGTGTCCAACTAGCAATGAATCCTACTGATGTTTCCCAGTGGATGAATAACAGTGTAGAGAAGCAATATCATGGACTGATGGAAAAAAGAAAACTATCCAAAACCGACACTAATGGTTATGGCAATCCAGATCCAAAAGATGTAGATTTAAGCATGGAAAAATAAACTCAAGGCAGGGGGTCAGGATGTGGAATAAGCCAGTCGTTCATCGAGGCTTTTAGGTTACCTGAGTTGGGTACTTTTGCTGCAGTTAACTGGAACTATTATTTTCTGTCATTAACGTATTGCTTCTTAAGTAACTGTAAACAACATGTGAATACAAGACCACTAAAATTAATCACTTGCCAAAAATTGATTACAGACACCACCTCAAACTGCTGAAAATCTAAGTCAACATGAATGTCAGTTTTACACTGATGTATTGAGTTAAATAAAAATAAACAGTTAAAATTCTTTGGGAAGCTGTATAAGCGATGTTTAAGGTGATTCTTAAAATATAATGTATATAAACTATGCTTTTACAAAGACTTTATGGGATAATCTGAGTCTAAAATCCCTAACCAAAATTATTAAAAACCAGGAATGAAGAAAAAGAATTTGACAGAAGCAAAGCTTATGAACTCTATGATTATTTAGTAGAGGGGCAAAGATACTATTTCATATATACCTTTTGTAATTAAACTAATGTACTTGAGAGGCACCACCAGCAATAGCCAGAAGAAAGGAACCTAATAAGTAAAAAATATGAACGGATTCTAAGCCTGTTTATGTCACTTAGACATTCCTCTAATTAAACAGTCAGATGGAATATTTAAGGATATTATTTTAGGTTTTTGTCTTTAATATGAAGATTATAATTTCAAATTTATGCTGTTATCACGATATTAAGTGATAGTCCGGGTGACCATCACAAACAGTTCAAGATTTTTGAAAATATAAATTTCAAGAAGTTATAATACAAAAATAATAGTGCAAGTTAAGATTATTAACTAAAAAGAAGTAGGGATGGAGAGAAATTAGAAATATGTATACTTCATTATTGCTTGGAAGGAAAACACGTCAGTGATATCTGAGGAATTAAGAACTAAAAGGATTATTGGAAATCATAAAGAAAAGTATTGTAAACCTTAAATAACCAAAAACCCTTGTAAAACTATAAGCAAATTAAAAAAGCAACTTCTGTTAAAAATAGAAGAAAGAAAAAGTATAAGAAATGCAATCAAATTAAGATAGAAGCCCCCAAAGGGAAGTATTTTGCTTATCCTTTTTTCAGTATGTGAAGATCTAGTGCACAAAAAGCAAGTAAAAAAAAAAAGATAAAAACAGAAGCCCTCAGTAACACCATATGCAAACTTGAGAATGAAGATATATAGATACATATATATTAATACATAAATTAATATGAGGATGTTTTATAAATATGAAGTGTACTAGATATATAAATTTTATTTATGTAAATATACTTATATTTCAAGTACTTGTGAAAAACTGGTTATAAAATAAGCCACAAAACACTTTCAGATATTTTTGAAATATTAAACTAATTTCTAAAACTGTTCTTTAGGGATACAAATCTGAAATTAATGAGAAATCATTAATTAGAAGTTCCAGAGACTCTTACATGTGGGAGGGAAGAGGTATACACGTTTTGGAGTACTCTTCAACATCCCATGACTGATGTGACAAATATAATGTGTAAGTGCTAATTTTTTCAAAAAGTGATTACAAAACAATTACCCAACTTTATCAATTAGACATACTAAAAGTAAAGGTGATAGGATATTCATGACTTTAAACATTTATATCAGTAAAAGCAATAAATAAAATGTGTTACACTGTAAACACACAATTAAAAGAACCACATAATGTTATGTGGAGTAAGTCAACAAACATTACTGATCTCACTTTTATACAGAATCTAAAATAGTTAAATGAATAAAAACAGAGAGTAAAATGGTGGTCACTGGGGCCTGAAGTAAAAGGACATTGGGGAGGTAATGAGCGCAAAGTATCAAACACATAAGACGATCAAGTTCTATCTGTGCAGCATAGAGCTTATTTCTAACAATGTTACATTGTATGCTTAACATCTGCTGAGAGTAGATCTCATATTAACTGTTCTTACCAGACAGCAGTGATAATAAAATAATAACAACAATAATGAAATCAGATGGATACTTTCAGAGGTGCTGGAAACAGTTATGTCTTTGATGGTGATAATTATTTTAGACCATATGAATTTGGCCTATATACATATATTGCCCAAATTCATCAAAATGTGTGTATGAAGCCGCACATGGTAGAGCATAGCTCTAATTCAAGAATATCAAGAGGCTTAGACATGAGCCCTGCAAGGTCAAGCCCAGCTTGGGCAATTCAGCAATTTGGACTCTAAAGAAAGAAAAATATTGAATAGTCTATAGTTGTAGTCCAATGAGAAGATCTTGGGTTTAATCCTCAGTGCCACAAAAAATAGTCTATATTAAATATATAGAAAATTTTTATCATACTTGAGTGTAGGTGGAACATAGTTATGGAATCATTTAGGATACCTTAGGAAAGAAACACAGCACACTTAATGATATTAAGAAAGCTTATTTTTTCTGAGCATTACAGTTGTATCCTGCTTATGTTATTAAAAAGGTTGTTTCAAACTTGGATGTGCTTCAAAGAGATAGCAAGTGGGAGGACCGGGAGAGGAGAAAAAAGGCGAATGTTGATAATTGTTGAAGCTGAGTGCTTGGCATTTGCTAGACTTTCCTAGTTTTGTGTATGTTTGAACTCTATAATAAAAATATTTTAAAATTAAAAGAGAAAAGATTCAGGAAGATATATTGTAATTTAAAATGTATATCAAAGAGATCAAAACAGTAAAAGAAAATATCTAATGAATAATGTCAAAGTGGTGATAAACCTAGTTGATAAAAAAGACGAAGAGTTTGTGCCAATCCCTAAAGCCACTTTCCTGTCAGAAGTGGGTTCTAGAGGGATGACTAATCTGCACTCTGCCTTGCAGAATAAGTACTCTCTCCTAATTCTCCAAAGAGGAAAGAAATAATTTGCTTCTTTGACATTATTTTTTCCAACAGAATCATTGCAGTGTCACTGGTAAATAAATCTTTATTGTTGTTAAATAGGCTGCCCAAACAAAATCTGGACTGTATTCTACAGCAAGAACTAAGTTAAACATGATTACATAAAATCTAATTGTGCTGTTTTCCCCTACTATTTATGCATATGTGGAAGGTCAAAGTGTTTAGATTGCATAAATATCTGCCGTTCCCTAACACTTTATGCATATGAGCCAGTCCCTAAACTTGGCAGAACTTTCTTCCCACTACACAACTCACAGTGAAACCATTTTGGAGATGAGATGACAGAAAGGTTAAGTCTCTCCCCACAAATTCTCACTGGTAGTAAGTCAAACCTATATTTCTCAGGCTCCAAGAGTTTAGATTTGAAACTTCCCCCAAAGGCCTGTTACAGATTTAGCCCCCAGCTTGCACTCTTCAGAAGTGGTGGAATCTTTTAAGAGCTGAGACGTTGTGGGAGGATTCGGGCATTAGAAACTTGCCATTTAAGGGGATTAGGGAAGACTGATCTATTTCTTTTTTGCTTGTTTGTGCTTCTACCATAAGGTGAATGGTTTTGCCGTGTGTGCTACACCACGATGTGCTGTCCAGTCAGGAAAGACCTAAAAGCAATGGGCCAGCCTCATCTTGAACCGGACTGGATGGTAATCTCAAAAATGTGAAAAAAAAAAAAAACTCTTTTGTTGTATTACATTAATTACCACAACTATTTGTTACATTTCTGGAAAGCTAACTAATAGAGGCTCCAAAAAGAGTGAGTACTTTTTTTTTTTTTTTCATTTCAAGGAATTGCTTCAAACAGAGGAACTACTTTTTATGTAAACAGTTTCTGGACTTCTATGGCAGTATTCTACAGCCATTTTTCATGTGGGATTCTTAGGGTAATGCAATTCCTTCACACTTAAAACACATTGCTGGAATATGGATTTGGGCTTGTCAGTCAAATATCAACCCCAAAATTCTATAAAAGGACCTTTTTCCCATAACATGGAAAGATCATAATATAGTTTTTCTTACTGTTTAGAAATAATACCAGAGTAGCAGACAGGAGATCCTCACTCAGAAGGTCTGTGAACTTCTCTCACCGGGGTTTGTACGTGGGCCCTCCCTGTGCATGCCCAGCACTGAGTGAGGTATGGGAGCGGTTGCTCCACAAGCTGCTGACACCACAGTTTGGGTCTGGGCTTCACTTGTGCCCCGACCTCCTGGAGGTCGCATACACAAGCAGTCTGTGATCACTGTTGGTGTGTCCCATGCCTGGCTCTTGTGCGCAGCCTGAAGTGACTGAAGAAGCAGAATCAGGCGGGTCATGACCCACTGACGGCGCAGTTCCCAGTGGAGCACTGCCAAGAGATCCAGGTATTTCCCATCTATTTCCAGGGGCAGAGCAGGTGACCCACGACTCTGCCGCCATTATAGTCTGAGTCTCCATCCTCCATGTGCCTGGTATAGACAGAAGATCCTCACTCAGAAGGCTTGTGAACTGCTCTCACCAGGGTTCACATGTGAGTTCTCTATGCGTGTGCCTAATGCTGAGTGAGGTATGGGAGTGGGCACGCCACAAGCTGCTAGCACCACAGTTTGGATCTGGGCTTCAATTGCACCCTGACCTTCTGGAGGTCACACACACAAGCAGTCTGGGATCGCTGTTGGTGTGGCCCACGTCTGGCTCCTATGCATGGCCTGAACTTACTGGAGACACAGAATCAGGTAGTCCACAAAGAGCTGACCCCGCAGTTCATGCCTGGGTTTTCCTGTATCCTCAATTTCCAGGGGTCACAGGACCACTGGTCTCAGTTGCACCACCAGTGCAACTGGATTCTGGGTCATATACGTGTCCTGAAATGCAAGGGCTCTCTGGATCAGAGCATCTGTCATCAACTGACATCACAGTCTGAGAACTGAGAGAACTAGGTAAATTTCACCATCTACTGGGAGACCCCAGATTAAGCAGCACATGTCACCAGACATAGAGGGGCAAGCCTGACCACCAGGAAAACTAGAACTACTAGTGACCTTTGCTAAACAGCCAGAGAAGAGAGACACTGAGTGTTCTGCCTCTGGCATCAAACAAGACAAGGCAAAGAGCTAAAACACAATCTCGGAACTCCACCCTACTCAGAACAAGTCCGGGAAACATTAACATAGGAGAACTTCATAAACACACAACTGAAATTGCTGAAATGATTACAATGGAAGTAAAGAAACAAGTCCATCAAGTCATAGAACAGGTCAGACATAATCTCTCAGACAAGAAATGAAATGACAATAATAATGAAAGAAATGCTCCATACATCTAGGGAAGAAACATAAAAAAAAAAAAAGATGAACATAGGCAATGGATGGAAATCTTACATGAGCAATGTAGGAATGGATTAGAATGCATGAAACAGACTCATAGGAGTTTCCTGGAAATCAAAACTTCCATTGAAAGCTTGCAAAACTGCTTGAATGAAGCTGAAGATAGAATTTTAGATCTTGATGACAGCATGGCAGCTAGCAATCATAAAGGGAAGGATCTCTTAAAATCAACAAGGATCCAAGAAAAATCAATTCAACACCTGCAAGACCAGGCAAAGAGAAATAATGTCAGACTAATAGGAGTCAAGGAAACAACACGAATGACATCAAAAGAATATTTGGAGAAATAAGAGCAGAACATTTCCCAAGCATGCAAACAGAACCCAAGAGATAGCAAATGAGGCATACAGAACTCCTATGAGTCATAACCATGATAAAACTACACCCAGACATATAATAATCAAGATGCCAGACCTCCAGCAAAAGAACAGAATATTGAAAGCTGCTAAAAAAAAAGAAACAGATTACTTATAAACGAAAGCCCATCAGAACCACAGCAGACTTCTTAGCACAAACCATCCAATCGAAGAGAGCTTGGAATGAAGTATGATAGGTCCTAAGACAAAACAGCTTCCAATCAAGATTAATGTGTCCTGCCAAACTATCTTTCAAGTTTAATGGAGAAATAAAATATTTCCATGACAAAGAGGAACTGAAGAACTTCATGAGTGCCAAACCATCCTTACAAAAAGTATTAAAATACTTTCTAGAGAGAGAAGAAAATGAACACAATTTCAAGAACAGCAATGGAAAAGAACTCTCAAGAAGAGCAAGCAGGTAGACTGGTAGAAAAAGTAAGAAATCAACAGCAAGTAAATAACATGACAATGATAAGCCAACATGTATCAGTTATAACTGTAAATGTAAACGGCCTCAATTCACCAGTCGAAGATACAGACTGGCAGAGTGGATTAAAATCCAACGATATGCTGCATTCAGGAAACACATTTTACTCAAAAGGAAATCCATACATGGAAAGACAAAGGGTGGAAAACAATCCTTCATGTAACAGGAACCCAGAAAAAGCAGGAATAGCAATTATGTCTTCAGATAATGTAAACGTCAAACCAAGAACAATCAAAAGAGATAAAGAAGGTCACTATATACTTGTCAGAGGGAAAGTGCAAGAGGGTAAGGGAACAATACTAAACATGTATGTACCAAATATTGGAGCACCAAACTACATACGACAATGCTTAACAAACATGAAAACCCATATAGTTAATAACATTATTGTGATAGACACCTCAACACCCTTTGATGCAACGAGATGGGTCAACTGGACAAAAAATCAGGAAAAATTAACAGATCTGAACCAACGCTGTGAACAAATGGACTTAGTAGATGTATATAGAATGTTTCACCCTACAACATCAGAATACACATTTTTCTCAGCTGCACATGGAGCTTTTGCTAAATAGACCACATTCTAGTCCATAGAGCATACTTAGCTAAATGCAAAAGAATTGAAATTGTCCCAAGTATATTATCTGACCACAGTGCAATGAAATTGGAAATTAATGACAAAGGGAACTCCAAAAACCCCATAAACACTTGGAAATTAGACAACAACCTCCTGAATAACCAGTGGATCACAAAAGAAATTAAAGAAGAAATTAAAAATACCTACAAACAAACGAAAATGCAAATACAACTTACTGGAATCTGTGGGATGCAATGAAAGCAGTTCTCAGAGGGAAATTTATAGCAATGAACTCAGATATAAAGAAAACAGAAAGAGAGCAAATAAATACCCTAATGCTATACCTCAAACTTTTAGAAAAATAAGAGCAAGCCAAACCAAAAGCCCAAAGAAGGGAAGAGATTGTAAAACTCAGGGCAGAAATTAATGCAATTGACACGAAAAAAAACACTACAAAAAATAAGAGAATCAAAAAGTTAGTTCTTCAAAAGAGTAAATAAAATTGATAAACCACTAGCCAACCTTATCAAAAAAAGAAAGGAAAGAACTCAAATTCATGCAACAAGGAATGAAAAGGATGTAATTACTACAGAGTCTACAGAAATTCAGAAGATCATTAATTTCTACTTTGAAAACCTTTACTTCCATAGGATAGAAAATTCAGAAGAAACGAACAGATTCCTAGATAGGTATGAATTACCAAGGTGGAATCAAGAATATAAAAATCCTGAACAATCCAATATCAATTAATGAGATTAAAAACATGTTTAAAAACTTACTGCCAAAGAAAAGCCCAGTCCCTGATGGATTCACAGCAGACTTTTACAAGAAAATCAGAAATTCAGAGAGATTTAATACCAACACTCCTCAAACTTTTCAGTGAAATTGAAAAGGAAGCAATTCTCCCTAACTCGTTTCTGGAGGCAAGTATTTTACTGATACCAAAACCAGAGAAAGACCCAGCCAAGAAAGAGAACTACAGACCAATATCCCTAATGAATATAGATGCAAAGATACTCAATAAAATACTAGCAAATAGAATGCAGCAAATCATCAAGCAAATCATACAACACAACCAAACTGGATTCATTCCAGGAATGCAGGGATGGTTCAATATTCAGAAATCAATTAATATTATACACCATATAAATAGAGCCAAAGACAAAACCACATGATCATCTCAATAGATGCAGAAAAAAATTTCAACAAATTCCAATATGCATTCATGATAAGAAAATCTACAGAAAATAGGAATATATGATCTTTACCTCAACATGATGAAAGCCATCTATGACAAACCAACAGTTAATGGCCAAAAACTGAGAGCTTTTACTGTGAAATCAGGAATAAGACAAGTATTTCTGCAGTCACCACTCCTGTTCAACATAGTTCTGGAAGCATTAGCCAGAGTGATTAGAGAAGAGAGAGAAATAAAAGTAATAATGATAGGAATGGAAGAAGCGAAATTATCACTCTTTGCAGATGACATGATACTTTACATGGAATACCCCAAAAACTCACCTAGAAGAGTCCTCGAATTAACTGACAAATTAAGCAGTGTAGCGGATACAAAGTCAGCACCCAAAAATCAATAGCATTCCTATATACAAACAACAAATGGACTGAGAGAGAAATTAAGGAAACCATACCTTTCACAATAGTACCCAAGAAACCAAAATATTTAGGAATCAATCCAACAAAAGAAGTTAAAGTTCTTTTCAATGAAAACTACACTACTCTGAAAGAAGAGATGGAAGAGGATTTCAATAAATGGAGAAATATTCCCTGCTCATGGGGAGGAAGAACCAACATTGTGAAAATGGCCATACTACCAAAATTGTTGTACAGATTCAATGCAATTCCCATTAAACTACCATTAGCATACCTCACGAATCTAGAGAAAAAATTCCATAAATTCATCTGGAACCAGAAGAGACCCAGAATAGCAAAAGCAATCCTGGGCAACAAGAATAGGTCAGGTGGAATTACAATCCCTGACCTGAAATTATACTACAAAGCTACTTTAATAAAATCAAAGTGGGACTGGCTAAAAAACAGACCAGAAGATCTATGGAACAGACTGGAAGACACAGACACCACCACAAGCACACTCAGCCACCTAGTCTTTGATAAAAGGGCCAAAAAGCTCACTAGAAGAATGATTGTCCCTTGAATAAGTGGTGCTAGAAAAATGGACTTGCCACCTACCAAAGACTGAAAATAGAATCAAGTCTATCACCATGCACCAAACTCAAGTCAAAATGGATCACAGATCTCTATATTAAAACAGAAACACTAAATCTATTGGAAGAGAAAATAGGTAAAAACCTTGAAGACGTAGGAGTAGGCAGAGAGCTCATGAACAAAAACCAAACTGCCCGTGAAATACTTCAGTGAATCAACGACTGGGATCTCATCCTACTGAAAAGTTTCTGCACATCTAAAGAAATCGCCAGCATACAGAAAAGAAAACCCACAAATTGGGAAAAAATTTTAGCTGATGGTCCCACAGACAAAGGTCTTCTATGTGGAATATATAAAGAATTAAAAAACATCAGCCCCTCAAAATTCAAAGACCCATTCCAAAAATGGGCAGCTGAGATGAATACACACTTCTCAGGTAAAGAAATACAAATGGCAAATAAATACATGAAAAAATGTTCAACATCATTAGTCATTTGAGAAATGCAAATTCAAACAACACTGAGATTTCACCTCATCCCAGTAAGAATGGCTAGGATTAGGAAATCAACCAATGACAAATGCTGGCAAGGCTGTGGAGAAATAGGAACTCTTCTCCACTGCTCGTGGGAATGCAGACTGGTGAAACCACTGTGGAAATCAGTTTGGAGATTCCTCAGAAAATCAGGTGTAGAGGTCCCATTCAGCCCAGCTATTCCCCTTCTGCGTATGTTCCCAGAAGATCCGAAAACATCATATTACGGTGATATATGTGCACCCATGTTCACAGTGGCACAATTTGTAATTGCTAAATTGTGGAAGCAACACAAATATCCATCCACTGAGGATTGGATAAAAAAAAATTGTGGTTCTTTTTATAATGGAGTATTACTCAGCTATAAAGAAAGATAAACTTGAAGCTTTTATAAGTAAATGGGCACAACTAGAGACCACGGTCATAAGTGAAATAAATCAGACCTGCATGTGTAAGCAACTATTGTCTCACTAGTGTGAGAACCGGAAAGACTGAATAAAAACTAGGAGGTGTTATAGACATTGTGAAATGAAAACAAAATGCTCAAAACTAAGGGGCAACGGGGGTGTGGGACAGGAGAAGTGAAGGAAGGGGAAATTATGTATGTGTGTATATACAGGATAGCTAACAGTTATACCACTGTCTTCTGTTGCTTTAATGAAGGAACAGTTAATGATTGTTTGATCAATATTGCCTATCTCTATTTGCTTTCCTGAGAAAGCACTTTGAAGATAACAATATATAATGCAACAACCATTGTTAATTTCCTACCACTTTGTCTATAATTCTGTATTGTTTGTATTGTTCTTATGTTATTTTTTAAATGGATGTCTGTTTGTTAATATATTTTCTTCTTTTATTTTTAAAATGAATTTTAAAAAACAGAAAAAATAGAAAAGGGAAATAATACCAGAATAATATCTATTAATGTCCCTTTTTATAAAAATGACCTTTTGCCATTTTTATGTAAACAAAATGAAATGTAAGTTACATGTAACTGGAGGTGTGGATATATATTTTATCTACATTTAATCTCTTCTAATGTGTTATCACTAACTGCGTTATCACTGTTTTTGATGTTGGAATTCCTCAATAGTAAAGAAGTGATCTTCATTTATTTTAAAATATCATAGAATAGCATGTTAATTGTAGTGTAACCATCCTAAATGAGTATTGCTAAACAGTTAATTATAAGATGAAAACATTGCACTGATGAATTTTATAACATGGAATGAAATAGGCATTAATAATTATTCAGATATTATATAAAAGTATTTTAAATAGCTTGCATAATAAATGGAAATAAAAATGTCAAATGACTGCATATTATTTTAAATTATTATCCATTATATTAACTATCAAATAAATGTTCTGTTCTATACCTGTGGTAGAAACTAAAAGTCTTAGATTCTCTAATCAATATCCTGAATAACACATAAAAATCTTATCATAACAACACCAAGGCCATATTACATTGTTCCAAAAAAAGACAATAAATTGTAAGTTAATTAAAAACAAGTAAAACTTCATAAAACATTTTTAAAGCTTAAATTGGTATTTTCAGGAACTGCAAAACTGAATATACTACTATATTAATCTGAGATTCAGACATATGAATAGAATGAGGATAAATGCCTAGCTCAAGCATCATTACAAGAAGTACATCTGGTAATAATATTGTCATAATATATTTGAATTGTTTAACAAAATAGTATAAAGTAAGTAGCTCATAAAGAATAGAGATTAGATTCCCACAGTCCTGGAAAATAAGAAGTTCAGAAACAATGCTTCAGAAAATTTGGCGTGTAGCGAACACCAGCTTCTGAGTCAGAGATGTCACTGCCTCACTGTGCTTTTCCATGACAGAAGAGACAAAAGTTTCGGGGTCACTTTTGAAAGGCAAGCATCCAATCACAGTGGCTCTGCCCACTGAAATAATCATCTCCCAAAAGTCTGACCCTCTAACATCATCACAGTGGTAATTTTCTTGCAACATATGATTTGGGAGGACTCATGTATTCATACCATAGCATACCTACAAGGCATTAATGCATCATTCACATATATTAAATAACAAAGCCAAGATTCAAGCCCAGATTATTTCATTCCAAAGCCTATTATGGGAACTCCAATTTGATAAACTGAGCCAATAAAACAGCTCTGTTTCTTCTGTGCTGAGTTTTTCCCTGAATTCATAAAAGAGAAGGACTGGAGAACAAGCACATATCATTTAAAAGATCCGATATGCTCTAACACAGAAACAACAGGAATTTGCAACAAATTTCTCCAGAAACCAAACAAGCCTACTGTGGAAAACTATTGATCCAAGGAACAGCCCATGTATTATGATCTTGGTTGGGGGAAGGAAAGAAGTTCAGAACCCAGAGTAAAAATGTCATGACTTGTTCTCTTATCAACTACTATTTCATTTACCTTTGAGAATTAATAGATATCTGACAAAATGCTACTGGACTATACGAAAAGTGCATAAGATATGTGTAAAAGAACTGATAGAATACAGATCCCAAATCTAACTTCAGTTATCTAAACATTTTGTTTGCATATATCCTACCCCTAGACCTGCTCTTAATTTTATTATTGTTATTTGTTTTCATTATACTTTTCTTCAAGAATAATAAGACTTCATTCTTTTATTTATGCATTTAACAAATATTTATTACATAATTTTTAAGGGACAAAAGCATGTAGAGACATTTAATCTTATCAATCTCATAGTTGAGTAAATACATTTTTAAAGTGTTAACAACAATAAAATGTTAAATCATCTAAAGTACTAATTGGCACATTTTGGTGATGTTTACAAGGGTTGGAAATTAATTACATTTTAAGTGATAGATATCAAACAGAGTAACTCATCTTCAATTTTCCATTCGTGAAAATTATCACTGCATTTTTTTGTTTTGTTTTGTGGTACTGAGGATTTGAGTTGGGGTAGAGGCAAGCAAGCTACCACTGAGCCACATTCCCAGCCTATTGTGTGTATATTTTGTTAAGCAACTCAAAGTAGATATTTCTCATCTAAAGTAGAATACCTACATATTAAAATATTAATGTTCATGTTCTTATTTTATTCACTATAATACAGCATTTTCCCTGAAGGGCTTACAGTTATTGGTAGATGTAATTTGATAGTATAAAATAAAATACATTCTAAAGAAAAATGTCAAATAATAGAAAAATGACAAATTTCTATCCATGCCAAGCTTTCTCTTTATTATTTGATTAAAATATTTTTAGTTAAGTCACATCTTTGCTTTCACTTTTACTTCAGTTTAGCATCTTCTGTTATATTATGCCATCTGTTGCTAAAAGAAGTGCATTGTAGGGACATGCATGCAGTCAATTTATTCACTAAGTCTATTGTAGTGGGAATCTATGTAATAAGAGTTTTTATTATCAATCTCTTCAATTTCAAGATAGAATTTAGTGGAAATCAATTTTAGACAATGCATATTGTTAATTTTTCTTAAAATAATAGACATTAATTAAGACAATCTTGGCCCAAAAGTTAGCATTTAAATCACTGACACTAAATATTTTAGGGACTAAAGTATACCTTCTTTGATGCTTCTGCCAACTATATAATGTGTTCCTACCGTAGTGTGGAATGGGAATTAATTTGGATATGCATATAAAGTGTCTTAGCCATAAATTCATTGGAGGAAAGATGGCTACACAAAGAGAAAAATGATAGGAATATTCTGATACCTGGCAAAATTTCATGTCACTAGCAAGGACTCTTAACAAGAGCAGAATGGGAAATGTACCAAAAACGTACATCACTGAAAGATAACAGGAAATTGTAAACCTTTTAAATTAAGAGATATAATGATATGGCTAAAATTATATAAGTACTGTATATTCATTATACAAAAGGAGATTTTTCATTTGTGCTTTAGCAAGCAAGATTTCTGGGCATAGAGACATCTCAAACTACAAAATGCAACACGTTTAATTATTCTCAAATGTTGCATATATCTTATAAAGTACAGTTTCTTGGGTTTGAATATTTATCTTCTCAGCTACTTAAACAAATTTTATAGAAAAAATACTATACAGAAGGAATAAATATTGCCTACCGTTCAGCATCTATTTCCTTTAAATATCTGTGACAATATTTAGTGATAAACAAATTGAAAGGAAGACACTTCTAGATACAAAGTTCCAATGAGTTTTAAACAAAGCCTCTTTAGTTATGTATTGGTACCAAGAAAATCACTGTAAGTCTCATTGCCTACTTTATCACTGGCCTGGAATAGGCAGCCTTCTAACACTGGTCAGCTTCTAGGTGTTGTTGAGCGAATATTCTCTGTCTCACTCCCAGCCCCACCTCTACCCATGTGTGTGTGAGGCGAATGGATATACACATGAATTATTGTCTTTGTAGGTCAATTTTAAAAATAATTCTCACATAAATGGTATCAATAATGGAATAAGATTTTTAAACAGAAACCTAAAAGACAATCAAAACACACATAAATACGACAGCACTAGAGTGGGAGCACATGCGCACACACACACACACTCACACACATGTACGTTTACATTATAACAAAAATGTCCTACATTTGTTAAGAAAAATCAAGAAGAAAATTTTACACGGAGGAAATAAATGAATAATTTTCTTAAAATATTTATTAAACTTGAATTTATCACCTGTAATATTTCAGTGAGGGAAAATAAACAATGGGATGCCTTATGAAACTTGCATTTTTTAAAACCCAGGTAGATTCCCTAGAGATAATAATCAAAGTAGTTTTTGCATCCTACTGTCATTTCTCACTCTAAAAGCATTACATTCAGTGGTATTTTATTTCTGGTAGCCAATATTTAATAAGAATAAAACTGCTACTATTAGAAATACATTTTAACAATAAGTAAAATGTAAAGAATCAGTTATTCTAATAGCTCTGTAAAACTGTGAATTCCTTATGGTTTTGTTCTGTAATTTTAACACCTTTAATTTCTCTGCTAATTCTTCAGAAACCTATGTTTCACAAGCCATTGCACACAATTACACCTAATATTGTAAGTTAAAAAGCAAATTTGGTGAGAGTCGCCAGTATGTACAGATAGTCTCAGAAGTATATATGAAAATAAATGTGTAAAACAAAGTTTTGTGATTCCTGAATTGTACTTTTCATGGCTCAATTTTAAAACTAATTCTCACATAAATAATATCCATATTGGAATAAGACTTTTAAACTGAAGTCTGCAAGATAAACTCCAAAGAATAAAACTGAAATTATATCAAAATTATACCTAGTGCAATACAAACCTTATATATTTAAAATAATATGCCTCATTCTGCCTATGGATACAAAAGTTAAAGCTCATATGTTTTTAAATTATCTATGCAATAACAATTTGAACTGTGGACCTAAGTGGGGACCCACATATCACACCAGCAGAATGCCTCTTCTAGTCCTTGTGAGCAGGGAAAAGTAGAGGCAAACACACAGTGCTTAAACACACAGGCCTAAAGTCCATGCTCCCAGGTTTGACTATCATTTTTTTCTTCAATTGGCTGGGCAACCCTGGAACATTACTATCTCTCACATTTCAAGACTCTCTAAATTGTGCTCAATGAGTAATAATACTATCAAGTCTTTCATATAGGAGGAGCTCAGTAACTATTTTTTTATTCTAAGTATTAAATATAATAATGCATGTGGATGTATTTTCTAAGGTAGAGAGTATATTTAGTAGATAGTAGCTCTATTCTTTTGGCATGGAAGGTTAGCACAAAATGGTCTTAGAAAAGGATTTGCATTTTTAAGAAGATAAGGGATAGGGATGAGAGGGAATCAGACAGACGGCCAAGAGAATGTAATGGTCACTTAATGGAAGAGATTTACAGAGTGCAGAGAACAGTCACATGCCCTGTACGTTCTTTCAAGAGAGAGAAGATTGAACATACAACGATCACAATCACACATACAAATTTTAAAATGCATAACTGTTGTTGATAACTGCTGATAGTTTATGCGAACATGGTATTTCATACATGTATCCAAGCTGACTTCAAGAGTTCTCTCTCATTTACCACCCTCAGACCAATTTATCTCCATACTGACTTTATTGAGTCTGTCATGAGTTTTTCCTTGTCTCTACATTATCATATCCTGGTTCTCCATCGACCTGCACAATTATTCTCTTTAATTATCTCTGGCCTATACTCACATCCCACTCTATATTACACCTCACCAAAAACAATCCTCATCATCTAGTGAGTAAACTGCATGAAGTACATAGAATAACTCACCTTTTAAAAATTATTGTCCCTTGTATCAGTCAGTGCTAAGGAGAGAAACAGACTTAATGCAAAATATACAAATATGTAATGATTTACATGAGAGGCTTACAGTGACCTCCTATAGAGTCACATGTGGAAGAACAACAAAGGGCTGCCTGGGCACTAAAAATAGGAAGAATCCAGTCAAAGACCTGGAGCTCACTGTAGTGTCCTGTGCGAGTTGGTATCAGGAGGACAAAGGGTCTGAAATGGAAGGCTGAAGGGTCTTTGCTGGAAGACTGAAAGATCTGTTCTGGAAGCCGGGAGACAGCATTCAAGGTGAAGGTGAGACTGGAATTCCTCTGCAGAAATGGAAGTTAGGCATCCTTCTTCATTTCTCTTTATTCCACTCAGGTGACAACATTATTTTGTACCACTCACACCAAGGGTGAGTCTTCGATCTTCAGTAAATCCCTTCAGCCACACCCAGAACTACATTGATCCAATGTAGTCGGGAATGTCTTACAGTGCTGACACAATCAGTTGGCTCTCATATCCCTGTTGCTAATTCCATTAGAGAAATTAGCATAGCATAGGAATACCAGAGATCACCATGCCAAAACAAGCTTGCCATTTATCAATTCAGAAACTTTTGAAAAACACTCTGCCACTATGGGACTGTTTCCTGCTCAACTACTATCTGAATAATTCCACTGTCTTTTAGAAATTATTATAATGACTGACACAGCATACATATAGTTTCTAAAATAATGTATGTCTTTGAAAAAAGACTCAATCAACAAGATGGTGAGTTTAATTGTATCAACCTGACTCCCATCCTTTTCTATTTTATTTTATTGGTGCCAGAAATCGAACTCAAGACCTTGTACTTGTCAGGCACACACTGTAAACCTTGAGCTATATCCCAAGACTCTCCCATCCTTTTCTAAGGCAGTAGGATAACAGCTAGAAATATATTAGAAACTCTTTCTTAAGGATTGATTCTCATTTTGCATTCCAAAGAGTGGATAATTATAGTAGTGCTCAGAGAATACCCACATGCTCACTAAACTTCTCCCTCACTGATAACTCCTATGGCAGTTGTCATGATATCCATTTTTTCCTTACAAGTTACCTTATTGGTTAAGTCCTTTGTAAGTTAAACATTGCCTCCTACACTTTTTCCCATTTTCCAGTTAACCCAAGTCCTTGATGTGTTGACTGTGACCTGCTGTCCTGAGGACAGAGCTCTTGAACTGAAATAGAACAATGTACCAGTAAAGGTTTAAGCTGCCTCTCTTTTGGAAGAATGGTGAACATGAGCAGAGCGACTGCTTTGTAATAATTGCCAATTTCCATGTTGTAAGAACTTAACACTGAGGAGTTAGTCAAGCTAAAAAACGTGACCTCGGTGAGCATAGTTGAGAAGCAATACACATGCATGTTCTCAGAAGGCAACTTTCTCATCAAGCTTACCTCCACAGTAACAAAAAGAAACTCCCAACTGCAGCCAGAAGAGACCCTCTGACACCAATTTCACATCATGTCTAAAATTTCTGTAACCCCTTAAATGATATATTAAATTTACAGATTCCAGTAGGTTTTAACTTTTTTTCCTCAAGGCCTTTTCTCTCATTTCTGCTGCTGTCTAATGCAGAAATATGGTTTACATCCTGGCCATACCTTTGTTGACAGTGGTACTCAGAAAATGTAAGATATGCTGGACTTATTCAAAGAATTAGAGTAATATTTTTATTAAATAATTAATTGGTCTAGATTATAGAAAAGCAATCCAAGTTAAAATGAGCAATTATTCTTTTATTGCAGGAATTACTCAGAATTATTATTTTAGCCTGCTATTATTTATTTTCTAATCTGTCAAGAAAATATACTCTGGTTTTATTTGTAGTCTCTCTATTCTGGTGCATTAATATATGTTTCCATCTTTATGCCAGTACTTTACATTTAAATTGCTTAGTGTACCCAGGCATGGTGGTGCACACTTGTATTCCTAGCACTTGGGAGGCCAAGGCAGGAGGATTGCTGTGAGTTTGGGCCCAGCTTGGGCTACACATTGAGTTCAAGCCCAGACTGAACTACATAGAGAGACCTGTGTCAAAACAAAATGAAACAAAAAAATAACAGACTGCTTGATGTTTGTTGAAATCAGGATGTATGAAGCCTCCAGTTTTGTTCTTATTTTTCAATTTCCCTTTTGCTTGTTTGAGGTTTTTGTCAAACCACAGAAGTTTTAATACATTTTTTACTTCTCTGAAAAGAAATATTAGTTTGTAGGTCAACATGAGTAAAACAGACCTTTTAACAATAATTATTATTTTAATCCATGTCCATGAGATATCTTTGCATTTATTTATACCTTCAAGTCTATTCATCAATATTTTAAAACTTTCAGTCTATAAATATTTCATCTTCATAGTTAAGCTTCTTCAAAATATTGTTATTCTTTTTGATGCCATCATGTTATGGTTGATACACTGTGTCAGCTTGAGGAGTCTAAAAGCTTAACTAAGTAAATCAGCAGTTCTACATCCTGGGGTGAAAAGAACATGGCCCTCCCACTCTAGGATACCGTTCATTGTGTCAACTTGAGAAGTTCAGAAGGTTAACTAAGTGACTCAACAGGAGGCCAGGGTCCTTATTTTGTATTCACCTTGAGGCTGTGCAAGGGAAGGGCCTGGAGATGGTGTGGGTGTAAAGAACCCCCTTCCCAGGGCGGGTAGGCTGCATACAATAAAAGGAAAATGAGGAAGGATGAATTGCTGGTTCTTCAGATGAGCTCCAGTCCTCACGTTCAGCTTTGGCTTCTGGTGCAGACTGTTTGGCTTCTGCGTGGGACTCTTCAGCCTTCTGGTGTAGACTCTTTGGCTTTTAACATTGATTCTTCAGCCTTTGTTTGTAGACCCACTGGCCTTCAGATATGGACTTGCAGGGACACTGCCGTGAGCTCCAGACCTTGGGATGGATCCTTTGGCCTCCAGCGTACAGACGCCCTCTCCACACTTCCTCATCCAGTTCTGCGGCTCACCACTGTGAGCCAAACTTGTAATTTCTTGTACATCTGTGTATCTTCTGTTACATCTGTTTCTCTAGTAAACCCTGACTGATACACACAGTAAATAGGTTAATTTGTCTAATTAACTTAATCCATATCTTGTAAATTAACCTTCACCAATACTGCCATGAACACACAATGGGGAAAGGAGTATTTTTTTCAAAAAATACTATCTAGAATACTGGATATCCCCTTGCAAAAGAATGGAATTAGACCATTGGATTACACATAAAAATCAACTCAGAAGAGATTAGTCAGGATTGTTGTGGTCAAAATAAAAACGTTGTTGAGAACAGAGGGAGATTGGGACCCTGGCACATCATTGGTGAGAAGGTAGAGTATGGTGGCCACAGTATAAAGCAGTAAGATATTACCCCCAAATTAAAAAAAAATTAGAACTACCATATGATCCAGCAATTTTAGATTTATCTAAAGAAGCAATATGAAGAACTCAAAGAGCTCTCATTGCCCTCATATTCATTGCAAAATTATTCACAATAACTAAGATAGCAAAGTAATTTAAATGTTCATCAACCAGTCACTGGATAAAATTGATAGTGTCTATCTACAATGGGATATTACTCAATCTTTTTAAGAAAAAGAAAAGAACTATGCAATGTGCAACATGCATTATCCTAGAAGATCTATGTCAAGCAAAATATACTAGTCACAGAAGCCCAAGAAATGAACATTTCCTCTTCTATACTTATATATCTAAAATAATTAAAATTTTGAAAGCAGAGAGTGGCAGGATAGTTGCCAAGGGCAAGGTAAAGAAGAAAATTCTTTATGTGTATAAAAATTCTATGTGTATAAAATTCCAGTTAACCCAGATGAATAAGTTCTAAAGATTTACTCTACAACATAGGACTAGTAGTTTGCACGGTACTGTGCATTTGAAAATATGTAGGTCACATATTGAGTTGTTAATTTACAAGCACCACACAGGCACAAAAAATTTTTGAAAATGATGCGTAAGCATAGTACCTAGACCTTGGAGGCTGAATCACAGTTGTATGCATGTGTTCAAACTCACTGATACATTTGCATTAAATGTGTCAGTCTTATTTCATTTAATTATGCCTCAATAAAGCACAAGATTAAAATTAAACAATTAAACAATTGAAAGAATGTGCCATATTTGAATAGGTATGAAAGATCTTTCTGACAGAACATTTCACAGAAATATGTTTCAAGAAAAGAAAATCCTGTCCAGTATAATTCCTTCAATGTAATACTATCAATTTTTGTTTGAAAAACACAGTTGATGCTAGGGCTTGTATCTCTATATGTCCCTCAAAAGCCTTCTGTGGTCATAGGTAGGATTTTTCAGAGTTGGCTGAATCTAGGGTGTGTGATCCTAGGATTATGGGGCTGAGAGTGTGATGGTGGGATTAAGGATGGTTGTCAGTGGTCCCCACCCTAAGGAATAGCACTGGATGGGATATAAAGGACAGAAAGAGGGCTGCTGGTGTTGCTTGCTGCTTGCTGCTTTCTTCCTGCCCTCCTTTGCCTTAAACTATTTCTCCTCTGTGATGCCTCTCTGCCATGCCACTCTGCCTTGGAACCAGCTGGCTGTGGACTGAACCCTCTGAAATCTGTGAGTTACCATAAACTTTTCCTCCTTTAACATTGCCTGTTGGCTATCTTGTCTCAGCAATAAGAAAAATAACTAGGAGAGTTGGTATACCTCATATTTCCACATGAAATCTAAGAAAGTTTCTATGTACATTGTTTAACTTCTTAGAGTTAGTTATTCATAGGTATGCTGAGTTGGGTACTGATATTGTAACAAAGTTACATAGATGATGTAGGAGAAATATACATTGATTATCTTCTATGGATCTCAGTTTCCTGGGACTGAAACATAAATAACAATGATTCTTACAAAATTATTTTGAAGCCCAAAGGGGATGTTATCTATTCTACAGCCATGGTACAATCTGATGTCATTTTATATCATGCCCTTCAAATATTAAGTACTCAGGAAGTGCTTGTAAAATCTATCAATAAAAGGAAAAAAACCTAAGTATTAAAAGAAAAGTTTTTATTTTTAATTTGTTCTTAAAATATATGGGTGAGAAAGCATGGACAGATCCTTTTACTTGACAATAAATTTCCTCTTGAGAAATAGCACCTGCAGAGAAAGAGGCACCTGCCAGAGGGGGGAAAATTTTATGACAGGTAATTGCAGGTAGCCTCACAGTTCCTGCTGATCTGACATATTCTCAAAGCTAGATTTACATAATGAAGGGATAGGAACTACTGTTGTTTCTAACTCAGTAGTGGCTTTTTTGTAATTCTGTTCCAATTCAATTGTGGCACAAGACATATTTAATCATAATAACGCAGAGATGACTAACCAGAAGCACTAGATTTATAGCACATTGTCTTATTTCTTATTAGCAAGAAAAACAACAAAAGAGTGATGACATCATAAGTTCAAGTTCTAGACTTAATGAAAAAATAATCTGTTAAAATAATATATCTATGAATGGAGTGAAACATTGAAAGTATAATGAAAAATTTAGGAAATCAATTTTAAGATTTAAATTATTGTCAAAGTAAAAATACAATGTTTAATTTTTCTGACATTCATTACCAGAAAGAAACATTGGAACATTTTTAAGTTTATCTTTCTTTGTATCTAAGGCACTGGTCTATAATTCTTTAAATCCAAAATCCAAACTTCACATATGTGGAATTATCCTCTAATTGAAAACTGTAAAGCATACAAATGGAATTGTCTTGTCAGCACATCACTGTCTCTATCTTTATCTTTTAATATTTCTTCCAGCTCTTTCCTTACTTTCTCAGTATATTTCTACACTTTATTCTTGTTCACACTCTCCAGATACTCACTCCCACTCTGAATCTTCTGTGTTGTTTTTCTTTCATTTGCTTCCTCTTACAATTTTTTACTGCTTATATTTTTCTTTTATACCTGAAAAGATTACCAAATTATCTTCCATTGTATGTATGTATTCTTATCTTTATCTCTCGTTTATGGAAGACAATGATCCTACATTAGCCAACTTCCACATCACAGAGAAGATACCTGACACATGCAATTTAAAGAAGAGGTTTATTTTTGCTGAACCAGTTTCAATAGGTTCAGTACATGGTTAGCTGGTTCCAGTGCAGAAAGAGCATGTTAAAAGAATCTGAGGAAGTAATGCTCTCTATGTCATTGGAACCAGGAAATAGCAGAAACAGTGTTTTGTGAGAAGAATACACTCGTTCAAATCACACAGCCAATGGAATGCCTTTTGTACTCTGGCCTTACATTATCATCAGAGAATTGAGGTTTCATTCAAGGGTCTATATTAACTGAAACATACACAGTGTCCTACAACCTGGACAGAGATGTTAATTAGTTAAGATTAGATAAATAGGCAAAAGCCTGATATTCACAGAAGTTCCAAGATGGAAGAAGGGGCTAAACCAATCATATTTCACTAAAAACCAAAGGCAGAATATTTGAACAAATATTTTTAAGTGAGTAAGTATATCAGTTGATTTTTCAGTCTCTATAGCTGAATAACACACATTAAGTAATTTTTCAAAAAGAAACGTTTACTTAGTTCTGGAGATGAAATTTCCAGGGGCCACATCTGGTAACACCTCTCTGTAGTGTCCTGAAATGACTCTTGGCACCATGTACTAAGAGAAACATAGAAGAAACAGACCCAAACTGGCTCTTATAAAAGAATTGCTCTCTAGACCACACATCATTTCATTAATTCCTGAGAGGATAAAACCATTCATAAGGGTAGACCCTTGTGACACCATCACATCTTCAAAGTCCTACCTAGTCATATTTTTTGGTACTTCATAGTGGAGATTAAATAGCAGCATGAATTTTGATGACATTCAAATCATAGCACAAAAAAGCATTTTAACGTGCTTGCACCAGTTAGCTTCTCATGAGTGTGGTTTTTTTTTCCAGCTGAGTCTGCAAATAGCTAGAGGAGGAAATTTTTCAGTTGAAGTGTCAGTCTGTTTTATGCATGTATTCCTTCACAAAGGAAGGAATCCTTTATAGAGCAGTCACCCAGCCTATTTAAAGACTTCCACTGATAGAACACACTCTATGTCTCAAGGCACACTCACGTTATTCTTAGAAATTGTGTTTTTCTCATTGATTTCTAAAATGTTGCTTACTTAACTTTACCTGACACACTTCCTCTATATCATAGGTTTGCCTTCCAAGATAGTTCTCAATCCTGGATGCATATTAAAACCCACGGGGGAGGGCTGGGGATATAGCTCAGTGGAATAAGCGCCTGCCTAGCAAGCGCAGGGTCCTGAGTTTGATCCCCAGTACCACCAAAAAATAAAAAATAAAAATAAAAATAATTTTAAAAAATAAAACCCACGTGGGAACCTAAAAACAAATGTAGGGTTCCAATCCTACCTACAGGTACTCTGTTTCAATTAGTGTAGGATATATTGGCAAATTTTAAAAGCTTTATAATTGATTTTAAAGAGCAGTCATAGTTTGCTAGATGCCTGTATATTATTCTTTGCTCTAGTTTAATTTAAATTAAAGTAGTTATATGAGGAAGACAAAGTTCTCAGTCTTTTCATATGTTCTCCATGGCACTTTGAAGCTTGTAAAAAATATTATCTAGAATATAATTTATTTGCTAAAATGCAGTAGCTGAATTTATCATGTATTGAGTTTAGTACTTGCCATGGTGTGGCTACTCATGCTTATAGAATTTCATCTTCTGAAATTCCAAGGACGTGATATTAGGCTGTGAATATTTGGAAGATTAAGTTATGGGGAAACAATCAATCATAAATGAGATTAGTGTTCTTATAAAAGATCCCTGAAAGAGACCTCTCACCCTTTCCACCATATGAAGAACAAGAGGAAGGTGTGACATGTAAAAATATCAGGTCCCCACCAGACACTGAATCTGCCAATATTTTTGTCTTATACCTCATAGTCTCCAGAAGTATGAGAGATAAATTTCTGTTATGAAGTACGTCTTTTAGGCAATTTTATTTATAGCTATCCAAAGTGACTACAGTAATGTGACATGTATAAAGCCTGCATATACATATATATCTATATATGAATTTAAAGAACAACAAATGTAGGTTGAAAGATCAAGGTAACTAAAGAGGTTTGCTTTTAAATAAACTTTAAAGACTAAGAATTTTCTCTATTACAGCAATTCAAAAAGGTTAAGCCATGAAAATAATAAACAACATGGCATTTCTAAAGCAATGCCTACATTCTGGCATTATTTAAATTTTAAGTCATAGAAGAGCAAGAGAAGAAAAAGACAAAATGGAGAACATACAAGGACATGAATAAGCTATAAACATAAACAGGAATTTTATCCAGTAGCTAATAAGAAAACATTAAAAGGGATTTTAGAAAACAGTACATTTTTCATACAAACTAAAAGAGGTGTTGGGTGGATTTATGTATGATGACACAATGGAAAAAAGTAGAAGGATAGCTTATCCCCCCCAAAACAATTGTAATATAAAGGAGACGACACAGAAGATAGCATTTAAAAAAATACTAATTACTTACAGCTTAATTTAGTAGGATGACTCAAAGGTATTGAAGAGGAGAAACACGACTGACTCATTGACACAGAGTATTTACAAAGAACTTCACAAGCATAATGATTGCACAAGCATAAAAGGGTAAGTGCAAAGCCCTACATAAGAAGGAGTATTCAGAGCGAGACTGAATGAGCAGCAAGTGTGCCTCATTTAACAAAGAAAGCGTAGGTCAGCGCCAACACTTCCTCCCCTGTAGGGTGACTTCTTGAAGAATCCCCACCAGTCCCAGTCACGCAGTATCACCTCAAGAAGCTCACATATTTCTTGACTGGCCCAAAATACTGAGAGGAGTAGTAGAGGCAGGAAGAATGGAAAAGAGTCTGTTGAGACTATTAATTGATCCACAGACTCCTTCAGGAAGGCTGACCACAAATTGCTTGAGATGCCTCTTCTTTGGACTGCCTCAAAGAGCTCAGGGCACCTGACTGTACAGGATTTTATCTATGTTTATGAGGTCAGGTCCTCAAGCACAAGCCTGTCTTTGCATAATCAAGAGAAGAAATTGGGATTTTTCCCATAAGAAGGAACAGGAGGGATAAAACAGACATATCTATAAAAAAAAGTCTAAAAGGGCTTCAGAATGCCGAGCCTGGCTGCTTAGTGAAAAAGTTTTCCCCTGAACTGAATCACTAAAACAAAAGAAAATGACTGATCTCCAACAAGTAGTCAGACATGTTCTCATGAACATAAAAATTCAAAAAATATTACAAAACAGCACAACTTTTCAGTAATCTAAGACATGAAAGTCCATGAGTTCAAAATAATTTAATTAAGGAAGCCCAACAAACTACAAAGAACACAGAGAGATACCTCTGCAATTTCAAAACAACAACAGCATGTGCCTTAGTTATTCTTTCCTTGCTGGGACAAAATACCTGACACCCACAAGTTAAGGGAGGAAAAGTTTATTTAGCTCACAGTTTATAGAGGTTTTTGTCCATATCTGGCTGCCTGCAAGGCAGGTGGCATGGCAGGGGTGCATTATAGAAGAGAAATAGCTTATGGCATGGCAGGCACAAGGCAGCAAGCAGCAAGGAGCAATAGCAGGCCTACCTTCCTTTTGTCCCTTTATATTCCATCTAGGCTACAAGCCCATTGTTTGGCGCCACCTACACTGCAGAGAGGAGCTTTCATTATCCATGCTCACCCTTAAAAATGCTGGTGTTATACACCCTAATTCAGCATCGCATAGACTACACCCAGCTGCATACTAAAAGTGCCACCTATAAGCTCATGAGGCTTTGGGGGAACATCTAGATGCAAGCTATAACAGTACGTGGAGGAAAAGAAAAAATTTAAAAAACAAGAAATTCTAGAACTGAATTATAAAATTTCAAAAGCAACAGAGAGCATTGCTTAAGATGTAATTATGTAGAGCAAAGAATGTAGTGGCCTATCAAGTCATTTCAAGATGTTCTGTCAGAGAAATAAGATAACAAGAAAGAAAAGGAGTGAGGAAAGTCTATGTGTTTTACTGGGCACCATCAAGGAAGCTACCATTCACATTTTATGAGGCTGAGAATTAGAAGAAAAGGAGAAAGGGGCAGAAAGATTATTTAATGGACTAATTGCGAAAAGCTTCTGAAATCTGATAGAGATATTGATGTCCCAGTATATAAGCTCATAATTTTCCAGTTTAAATGCAAAGAAGAACTAAGCAAGACACACTACAATTGGATGTCAAAAAAATCAAAGAAAAATAAGAGTTCTAAAAGAAGCAACAGAATAAAACCTCATCACATACAAGGGAACTAACATAGGGATGTCAGCAGATTTCTCTGCAGAAATTTTTTTGGGATAGGCAAGAATATGATACATTGAAAGTGTGTACACAGAAACACGCACATGCATGCATGCATACACACACACACACACGCACACACACACAGAACTTCATACCAAAAACACTGTACCTGGCAAAACCAAAGGGAAGCTGAATATTTTGCCTACACACAAATGCTGAGAAAGTTCTTCACCACTAGGATTACCTAACAAGAAATATGGGATGGAGTTATTTAAAGTGAAATGAAAAGATATTAATGAACAACAGGAAATTATATGAAAATATAAAACTTATTGGTAAAGATATGTATAATGTCAAATTCAGGACATTCTAAAATTAAAAAGGAAAGTTTTAAAATAACAGTAGATATAAAAACTTCTTTTGGGATGCTGAATATAAAATATGTAAGTTGCGCCATTAAACACAGAAAATGAAAGTGAAAAAATTATATGTTTATATGCAGATGAAGTTGTCAGCTTAAAATAGGTAGTTTTAATTATAAGATGTTTTATGGAAGGCTCATGATAATTATGCATAAAATACTATACTAGATAAACAAAATAGAAGTGATAAAGAATTAAAGCATAGAACTACATAAATCACCAAACTAAAGGAGGACAGCAAGAGAGAAAAAGTAGAAAAAAAAACTAGCATAATGTAGAAAGAAAATAATTTGAAAGTGTCAATTTTAATCCTTTACCTACTTAAAATTAATTTAAATATAATATAAATTAAATTTTCCCATTCAAGGACATTGAGTTGTTGAATTAACTAAAAAATAAAACCCAACTATATACTGCTCATGAAAGTCACATTTCAGCTTTCATGACACAACTCAAGTGGAAGTAATAGGCAAAAAATGCTATGAAATGGAATCCAAAAGATGACTACAGCAGTTGTACTTACAACTGATGTAAATATTTTAAGATCAAACTTCTTAAGAAACATCATAGTTCATTATATAGTAATTAAGAAGTTTATTTCATTATGTAATATATGTAAATATCTTAACACACCAGAAACACCTAAACATATGAAGTTAATATCAATAGACTGGAGGGAGGGACAAGCATCTATATAATAAAAATTGGAGACTTCAATATCTGAGTTTCAACAGTGGATTCTTTAGGTAAACAGAAAATCAATACAAAACATGGGATTTGGGTAACACTTTATGCATAATCAGACATATATAGAATATCTAATCCAATAGCAACAGAATACACATTCATTTCAATCACACAAAAACATTCCCTGAGATAGACTATATGTCACAAAATAAGTATTAACAAATTTTAAAAGTTTAAAATCTTATCAAGTATCTTTTCCAACTACAATATCAAGAAATCAATAATAGAAGAAAAAATGGAAAATTTACAAGAATGTGGAAATTAAAGAATATGTTACTAAATAATCAATGGATCCAAAAGAGGTCAAACTGAAATTTTAAAATATCTTGGGCTAAATTAAAAATAGAAACACAGCACATCAATATTCATGCACCAAGACATTTCCAAAAGTGAAGTTTATAGTTGAAAATATCAACTTGCTATAAAAGGAAAAACCATATGTAAAAAACCTAGTATGATATCTTAATGAACTAAATAGAACAAACTAAACAAAAGTTAGTAAAAGGAAGTAATAAAGAGTAGAACATTACTAAAAGAGACATTGCAAAGTAATAGTAAATATTATCAAACACAGAGGTTGCTTTTCTGAAAAGATGAATTTAATAAATCACAACTAGCTTAAAGAAGAAAGAAATTATAAATAAAAAATAAATCTAGTAAGGAAAAAGACATTGCAACTGAAATACCAGAAATACAAAAGTTAGTAAGAAACTACTATGAAAAATATATATGTCAACAAATTGAATAACTGAAAAAAGTAGACAAATTTCTAGACACTTAGGACTTTCCAAGACAGACTCCTGAAGCATTGGAAAATCTGAGCAGATCAATAACATGTAGAGAGACTGAAATATTTATATAAAGTCTTGCAACAAAGGAAAGTCCAGGTTCACATGTCTTTAATGATGAGTTCCATTGAGTATATAAAGAATTAATAGAGTATCTTCTCAAATACTTCTAAAAAATTAAGAGGAGTGAATATTTCCAAAATTATTTAATGAGGACAATAGTTTCCTGATACCAAAACAAAGGTACTATAAGCAAAGAAGGGCACAAGGCAATATACTAATAAACATAGATACAAAATTCTTCAGCAAAATCCTAGAAAATTGAATTCAACATCACATTAAAAGGTCATACAACTGGTTGCAGTGGAATTCTCCCTAGAATACGAAGATGACTGACCATACCCAAATCAGTAATTATTCTACTTAACATTAATAGCAAGAATATAAACTACATAATCTCTCAATAACTGTAGGGAAAAGCATATGTCAAATGTATACTGTTAGGGTTTATATCCAAATGTTCCCCTCCAAGTCTCACAAGCTCATAGGTTGGGGCTTTTGGGAGTGATCAAATCCTCACAATCATCTGTGGGTTAGTCTCTGACTTCCCGTTGGGAGTTGGATCTAGAAAGGTTGATCTCTTCCCTGCTCCTTCAGTCTCTACTTCCTGCTACAGTTTCATGAGCTGCTTACCTCTGCCGTGTCCCTCCACCACGCTACCCTGTCTTGGAGCCAACTGACTATGGAATGAAGTATTTACAAACTGTGAGTCCAAATAAACCTTACCTTTAAGTTATGGGTTTCAGGGGTTGTGTCTCAGTGAGAAGAAAGTGAGGAGGACAAACATCCTCTTAAAGGATAATAAAACATCTTTTTTATCTTGTCAGGATAAAAAAATTTTGAAGAAATTAAGTATAAAAGAAATTTATTCATTTATATGGTACACGCAATAGCCAAAAATTTTTGGAAGAAACTTCTGCTAATGAATTTGTCATTGGAGCTCCAATGGATATCAGGTCAACAAAGCAGACCTACATTTTAAGAATATTTAGTATAAGAAAAACTGGTGTTATGGAGCAAGGATATCAGCAAGCCATTTCTCTTTCTAAATTTCCATTCTATTTCATGAAAGTTCCTAGTGACATTCCAAAACAATGAAATTTAGAAAACAGGGTCCATGTGGACTCCAAGTATATCTATTTTATCAACAAGCTATAAATTACTACAACAAAATTTAATCTATGTTCATTTTTCCTCAAACTATAGTTGCATGGAACTTAAGGTTAACACTGAATCAAATTAATGGAAATCAGGTGACATATTAAAATCAGAAAAGCTACAGAAATTTGATAGCATTATCAATCTGAGAATAGTCTTCACACATGGGTATATGCAAATCTTTTTTTAAAAAAGCATTGGCTCTTTTGGAGTTGCTAGTACTTCAAATATTTTTGTGATATAGTCTAGAAGGTAAGTTCATACTCAAAGTGAAAAGTGGTATCTCTGGGAATAAAGTAGTGACTCTTAACAACCTCTGTTTCCACTCAGTAATTATGTGAAAAATATTTTCAGAATAGAAAATAATGGTGTCGTTAAGTACTCACAGTAGCACCAAAGTAACGATATTTCTGGTTTACAGGAATGTGGAAATCTCTTAGGAAAACTTATCACCATAGCAGAAAGACATGCTATATATACACACCTATAACCATCCAAATCCGGGTAAATTATAGCCAGATAAGTGTAAAAAGTCATTGTTTATAAAAACAGCACATATATATATATGTGCCCAGAGTATGATCTGTGCCCAGATCATATTCATAAAATAGCTCATGTTTTAGCTTTTAACAGTGTATAAATAGCTATTACAGACCAGTATTGATTCTTTTTTCCTAGGAAAACCATGAAATGCTACTTCCTAGTCTCTTTGGAGCCAAATGGAATCATATCACTGAATTGCAGTAAATGAAATGTCGATTGAAGTAGTAACTCCTAAAATTTCTTGTGACATCCTCCCCATTTTTCCTTTCTTCTGTGTTTCTTAAAGACAAAGATAGAAATGGTTTGGTCGTATTATTAACAACCCTGGGTTCCTTAAGTAAGAGTTTTCCTGCTGACTTGCTTATGACCATACTTAAGTGAAAAATACTCCCCTATTCTGTTGGACCATTGCATCTGAAGTTTACAGCAGTTACTCTGTCTCAATTCAAGTATCAAAATTTAAGTTCAAAGACAAAATGACCTCTATATGATATATCAAAAATTCAATACCAATGTTATGCTATGAATATTCTATGTAAATAGCAATTACACTATTTTACTTGCCTTAAAGTATTTATAATGAGAGCAATTGGTATTTTTTTCTATTACCCATATCACAGATTCCTGGAGACCATAGGTGTCTCTGCATACCATTGATAATATGGTGACTGAGAGCCAGTTTACGTCTTTTTTTCACATGAGGAAATCATGCATCTCCTTAGACAAAACATTTTACATAATGATTAACTGCTCTGTTCTGATTATTGAAGCTAAAGAATGCTATGTATCTTGTAGCAATCTCACATTAATGCACGAGAGCTGAAATAAAAAACTGGTGAAGCACCTGAATAATTTTGTAAAGATACATCAATAGGAGAACATGCAAGTAAGTATAAAAACGTTTCTCTTTCTTCTGGAACACCAATAATTTGGAGGTTTGGGGCAAGAATTATAGGCAGGATGTATTCTTTTTAATTTAATTATTGTCCCAGTTTTAATGTCAGTTTTATGGAATGTAAAGTAATGTCAGTCACAGAATCACCTATCCCTTCAGAGGTTGGATCTCACATCCTACCACTTACATCAATACATGTGGTGGGTTGTAGCAAAGAAAGAAGCAAAAACAATAGCTGTCATGAAGAAAAGAAGAATATACCTGACACAGCCTTCCTAAATTATTTTTGCCACTTCTGGGCAACTCACAAGTAACCTTTGACAAGAAAATGCTGACTTTTCACCGCCAGGCTTTGTCATATTGTAAATTAGGTCAATTTTATTTTTCTCATTGCCTTCTAGTTTTCTAAAGGAGAATGGTTACTTTTCTGCAAAGTAATTGAACATTATTTGCTTTATTTTTTTTGAAAAATTTCTCTAAAGCATTGCTAAAACGGGCTACACAGATCAAGAAAAAAACACGTGGAAATTTCCAGATGGAGTAAGCCATTCATGATATTTTCTTATATTTTTAATAGAACAAGACACCGTGACAGCACAGAATGTGGAGAAATAGCTCAGGCATTAAAGAGGTTAGAAGATTTAAGAACCCTTGAAATCCTCTTAAGTAATCAGTGTCACTGGCCTGTTTTCTAATTTCATAGAAAAAAGCTAAAATTCCTCTCAGTGTGTGCCTCATTGTAAGTCAACTTTGAGCTCTTTGTAAGGAGAAAGATAATTGATATAAACATTTTGAAATACAAAGCAGGCAAAGCCAAAATTAATAAAGACCTCAAATTAACTAGCAAGAAGTGCATCTCTTCACTTCTCATGAGTAGGGCCATAGAGAGGAGTACAAGGCACAATAGACTAATCAGTGAGGCTTGGTTTTGAAGCCCACAGTTCCTAACAGATGGACAGTGAGCACTCAAAATACCGTTTACAGAAGAAATTTGAGAATTTGTGTTCTTTCAAAGGCAATGATGAACAGTTACTCAGGTTCTCGTGACCAAGGGGAATGGTGGCAGCAGGCAAGCAGGACTTATTCTCTAGCATCTCTGGGCTTGTAGAAATTAGCACACAGTGTGCGGGGTGGTGCATAGTCCTGGGTGGAACCACACCAGTGTTTTCAGTTTCCTTGTGAAACAGAGCCTGAAAACTGCCTGAAAGACAAGGCTTCTTGTGGATACACTATGGAGTATAACATCTTTAGGTATGAAACAACTGTGTTTATCATCCCCCAGTTTGTCTCTGAGTTTCCATAGCACCTTATATCAATAGTAAATGTCATATATTTACTTATATTTACATATTTTTTAATTTAACAGATCTGTTCTTATTTTGTTAGGATAATCTTACACAAACTGAAGCATTTTTTAATTAATAAAACTAACAAAACAACAATGAAGACAAAGTCAAAACAACACAAAAACAACAAATGACCTCAAAACAAATTGACAAGAATTAACAACGATTGCTACATTACCTACTGTCATCTTCAGTGAAATTGCTCATTCCACCAGACATATGAATGTAGGATTGTTCAAAACATCAAAGACAGTAACATGTAATAAAAAAATAAAAAACAACATTGGAAATGATGCAGAGCTTCACCATACAAGATGGTAGGAGTTCAACAATGGTTCTTGTACTGCATATTGTTGTTTTCACATCATTCATTCTGATTACCTGAGATTCCATCTCACCCCAGAAAGAATGGCTATCATCAAGAAATCAACCCATAACAAATGCTGGAGGGGCTGTGGATAAAAACGAACTCCTCCACTGTTAGTGGGAGTGCAGACTGTTACAACCACTGTGGAAATCATTGTAGAGATTCCTCAGTAAACTAGGACCAGAGGTCCCATTCAACCCAACAGTTCCCCTCCTGGGTATTTTTCCAGGAGAGCTGAAAACATCATACCACAGTGATATATGTGCACCCATGTTCATAGCAGTGAAATTTGTAGTAGCTAAATTGTGGAGACAATCCACATGTCCTTCCACTGAGGAGTCGATAAGAAAGATGTGGTATTTTTGTGCAATGGAGTATTACTTAGCTATAAAGAAAAATAGACTAGAGGATTTTATAGGTAGATGGATGCAACTAGAGACCATACTCATAAGTGAAATAAATCAAATTTACATGTGTAAATATTTTTAAAGTAAGTTAATATTGCTCATCACATTTGTAAAAATTTTATTTTTAGAGATAAGAGAACAAGACATATTAACAAATACACAAATGTAAACAAAACAACATAATAACAATATAAACAATATAGAATTTCAGAGAAGGTGAAAAGAAATTAACTATGTTGTTGCAGTACATACTGTTATCTTCATATTGGTTACTTAGATAAACAAATACAGACATGCAAGAATGATCAAACAATTAAATATTAACTGTTCCTTTCAAGAAAGCAGGAGAAATCAATAGTACAATTATCCCGGCCATCATATATATACTTTTTTCCCCTTCTTTATTTTCTCCTTTCCCTCGTCCCAGTAATTCTTTACTTTTCAGCAGTTTCTTTCCCTTTCTCGCTATCTATTGTACCTTTTAGATTTTATTTACTCTTTCAGGTTCTTATACTAGGGAGACAATACAATGTTTACATATGTGAGACTTATTTATTTCATTTCTGAGTACAGTCTCTAGTGACACCAGTTACATATAAAAGCCTTGAGCTTATCTTTCCTTATAGCTGGGTAATATTCAATTATATAAAAATACCACCGCTTTTTCAACCATTCAAATGTCAAAGGTTCAGTGAAAATCATGTAAATAGGGAAAACCTGGCATGTTTTACTGATTTACTTTATAATATCTTAACTGAAATATATTTCGGTTTTTTCCTCCTGCTGTGTGTCATCAAATTTTTACACAGAAAGCAGAGTGATTTTGACTAATGTACTTACAAATCCTGCATTTATGTTCTCATTGAACTTAAAATAAAGCCCAGCACTTCGGTGTGATTTGCCCTTATGCGTTAGACTCTGCACACTCGAATCTCACTGCTTGCTGCTGTCCTCCTCTGTAATTTCCTCCCACACTGAGCCTTTGCCCATTCTTAGTGCAAACAATTTCCAATTTTGGGGTCTCAGTATTTGCTGTTTAACTTGACTACAATATTCCTCTTGGATGCTTTTCATCCTCCAAGTCTTAAAATTGAAAGTCTAGCTATCAAATCTCTAAAAATCTAGGTTTGGGGTAGGGATCTAGCTCCGTGGCACAGTGCAAAGTCTTGATTTTGATTTCCAGTACAAAAAAAAAAAAAACAAAAACAAAAAAACAAAAAACTTGGTTTAACTATATTATCAAAAGTAGTTTCTTTTCCCAAAATCCTGTGCATATCCCCTTCTTATAACAATGCAATCCATTTTTACTTTATTCATTATTTATGATTTAATTATTGAGCAGCTTGAGTTTTCCTAGTGCTATTAGATTAGACCAACTCTAAGAGACTCACCAGGGGAGGATTCACCATGCAAATATTACAATTGAGTTAGCATCTAAAAAATGACAAAAAAGATTTTGTAAATGTATGTAGAACATTCCAGAAAGAAGCCAAGAGAGGTACAAAGCACCTGTGTTCAACCCCTCGGCTTGCCTTGGCTACACTGATAAAAGACATTTTCCTAAGGAGAATATAATGAATAATCTAGCCAATGTGTATAAGTAACAAAATTTTATTTTCATATCTTAACTTACTTAAAATTTTATAAATAACCCAACCAGCCCGTTTAACAATTAAACAAGAAAGCTTATATATCTGGTTATGAACAATAAATTCCCAACTTCACAGAGATACACATTTGAAGTTTGATTGAAATAATATTATTGATCACTGTATTTTACCCAACAAGTCCCACAAGGCCACTTAATATCCCATCCACATGGGATTTGATTAGAAAGCCTGCCACATTGCATTGTGGCCTACATAGTCGGTACTGGAGCATCGTACAATTAAAGTATGAAAAAATTACCGAAAATCATATAATAATGCTAAAAACTTACCATTGTGTGGATTCCACTACTCATTGTCCCACAGAGGCCGCAAATCCAGTATGCCTGAAGAAAGACTTCACCGTGGGATGAGATGATGCGTGTTTCAGTTTCACGGTGAATGGAAGAAACAGTATGTAGACATTGATGTCAGAGGGGTGGGTGAGACAATGTACGTGGCCTCAAATTCCAGGGGAAAGATTTTACAAGTTAAATTTAATTAACGCATGAAGTTACCACACGTTTAGAAATAGATAATGATATAATCTCACCTATACTTTGAAAACTCCTGAAATCAATTGATTTAGATAGACTATTGGAATAAAGCAGAAACAAGGATGTTAATTAAGGGCTTTTATCACATTCTAAGTAATCTTAGGTGCTAATCATATAGTGGAGAAAAACCAATAAATGTTTACATTTTAGGGAGAGAACCAACAGAAATGCTGATAAGTTGGCTACATGAAGGGAGATATTTTATTTTGTTTTCTGCTATATCCTCAGTACTTAGCAGAGTGCTTAGAAAACAGTATATTATGTCCCTACAAGTGGAAAAGAAATAGAAACTAAAGAAATATCATTCAAAGTCATCCTTGTCATGGCAAAAACAGGAATGATTCACACCACTGTGGACACAGCTATAAAACAAGTATCAAGCTGTCTGTCAAATATTACCCATATAGAAATAGCAGAATAAGTCACCTGCAAATCTCCTTCATGAAATAGCATAGTTGAATGACAGACCTCACAATATCAGAGCTCTGCTGTGTGAGAGAAGGGAACCTCTCAAAACCAGTGGAACTACAGTGCTTGAAACGTGGGCATACTTCATGAAGACTTCAGGTATGTCTACGTTTGTCATCGCTGTGGCCTCTAAAATAGCAGCAGTGAGTACTCCATGGAAGAACTAATGAAAAATAAAAATGAATAAATAGGGACTAGTGATATAACCCAGGGGCACGGTGCCTGCCTGGCAAACGCAAGGTCCTGAGTTTGATTCCTGATACTAAAAGAAACAAGAAAAAGAAAAGGCAAATGAACCAGTGTTTTGCTAAGGCTCTCACTGAAAATATGTTTCTCACTTTTTTTTAAACTTAATTTTCTAACATGTAACAGATTAGAAAAGTGGAATTTGTTCAGTTTGGAGGGAGTACCTGTTATATAGGGACAAAAAACAGTGTTGATGTACAAATAAGAGAAATTATTTCTGTAGGGCAGTCCACCCCGATTTATGCAATAATGGTTGATTGTTAGCAGTGTTCCACATGAGCTGATTCAGTATCACAGGAAATAGTGAAAATGATCTGATTATGCTTACTTAGAATTTGTTTGCAGTGGTTTCAGGATGCTGGGCAGAGAAATGGGCAATGAGGACATGACTTTTTCTAACATAAGACATGCCACCTGTCAAGGGGAAAGGTGCCTATATGACTTTATGAAATGTAAAATGAGATAAAAAGCATTGCTTCAAACCAACATCTATGGCTTCAAGTGTTTGCTCAAGTGGCATATCTCAGGGATATATTCAGAATCTTAAGTGGTCTGAATCTACTTGTTCAGGGCTAAAATACCACTAGGTTTAATTCTTTGAATAAGTTAGCAAGATTTTAAAATCACACAAAACCATGGAACAAATAGCTCAACTGCCAAAAGTTATTTTCATTCTCATAAATAATTTCCTTCACTTGTTAAAAAAGAAATCAATAAAATGTTGCTCTAGGGCATATTTTAAAAACATCCCATTGTTATGACAGAATATGTATAAACACTTAACCCCTCTGACTGTCATCAAAAAGCATATTAGGAACAATTGACTTGTAGCTTCCACCTGTAAAATTGAACTTTCTAGATTTAAGGATAATAAGCTTATTGACTTTCATTTGAAGAACTGGTAAAAGGCTGGGGATATAGCTCAGTGGCACAGCATCTGCCTGGCAAGTACAAGATTGTGAGTTTGATTCCTGACCAAAAAAAAAAAAGACTTGATAAAAGAAGTCCTATGAGACAAACCTCCATAATTTCTATTTGTCCTGTCTGAATACCAGTGCTACTTGTAAGTCTTCATATAACTGCTACCTGCCAATGCATATGGGTGGAAATTCCCTAATTTAGTGACACCAAAATATAGGAATAGAAATCAATGAGATAGAAACTGGGCAACAATTCAAATTAACCACCTTTGAGAGTGAAATAGGTTATAGGATACACAACAGAAATAATTTTTCATCACTTACAGATAAAACTAGCTATCATATTTTTAGTTTTAAAATTGCAATATTTCCATATGATTAACCTAACAATGTTCCAAATATCCATTAAGTACTAAACTGTGGGAAATTCTGAGGAACTTAAAAATGGAAGAAACACAGGAACTACAACCAAGAAAACATACACTTAAATTCTGCCACTGTACCTTTACTTTGTAACTTTTGGCAATTATTCCACTCCTCCATTTCTTTGTCTGTGGAAAGGAAATTAGCCCAATTATCCTCAAATCCAATTTATTGTAAATATGACAGGACATATTAATGATATTTAGCACACCTGCAAGGCACATAGCAAATTTTCAGGAATAAACAATTATTATTATTAGAATTTTATTTCACTTATACTTGAGAGAAGTCATTCTCAGTGTAATTTTCTTTATATAACACTTTCCCTCATAATTTCAGTGTTCAACACATACTAAATGAATGCATGCAGACACATGGGCAGGGTTATACCTTGAAGAAACAATCACGCTGTTCTCCTTGTATCTTCTAAACTTTTCTACCACCGTCATTCCCAGAATGGCATTTGTTCTCTACCCACAATCCACAGTAAAGCAGAAAGTAGACATTAAATAAAAATCCAAACTGCTCCTTCAAGACAGATTCTTTTCTTGCAGATGCACTTTCAGTGCCTGCTACCTACTGATCTGTGCTACACCCATGAAGGCCAGATAAAGTGGAGCCCAGAAATATGCTAAAGAAGGTAATACCATCCTTAATTACACTATATGTTTTCAGTGCCTACTATGAAGCCACAACTTTTTTTAAGGTAGCAAAGTTTTATTAAAGGTAAGATAAGAAAGAGGATCTGCCGAGTAATTCTGGGCCAAGTAAAAGTAGAAAATCTTTTCCTATAGTATGAGGCTGGGCCACCATACAAGAGAATAACACTGTGGCAAAAGCTCAGTGTACACTTTCCTTTCTGCATCACCCACTCCTCAGGCAGATATCAGTCTAGGCCATCCTATGAAAAACCTTCTCAGCTTCTCCCGAGAAGTCCCCGAGTGGGGCTTTGGAGACCATTCCATGCAAGTGTTCAGTATTTTGACATGCCTCTTTCCCTGCCAGTGCTGGCCTCACCTTGCCTTCCTGTCTTTTCTCCCCTGAGAGACATACATCCCTACAGTACGTTATGGGATGCTGACGGAGTGGAGATCTCTGTCTTTTACAGCTTTTTCCAGAGGGAAGTCTACACAGACTCTACCTACTAGAGATTATGTACTCTCCAGTTGCCTTAGGTTGTGGCTCACTGGCTGGGTTGAAGAGAAAAATGGTTAGAAGACAATGAGAAAATAATTAGTGACCACTGAGTTGCCTGTTTGGTGGGAGAAAGAAAGTAACTTTACTATTAGGTTGAGGATGTAGAGCCCAAATATGAGGAACAGGTCAGACTTCTGTGCTTCCTGTGGAGGAAAAAGTATGGCAAAGAGGGAGATTGGATGAGTTACTGAGAGACTGAGAGCCACAGCCTTAGTAAGCTTACCCATATAATGGGTCTAATGGAAAACAGGAACCGCAGTACTGGTGCTCATTTCAGCTGTGGGGAATTAGGGTCTTTAGTGACTGTATTTATCTGCACTCAGAGCTGTACTAAATTCTAGCTTTTTGGAAAGAATGCTCTGGTCTTCCAGGAGTTCTCAGGAGCAGCTTTCTTCTTAGTCCACTGAAAATTCTAGGGAGCATTTCCCATGTAGGATTTTTATAGTTTGTCACCACAACCCTTGAGGAAGAACCAGAGCAGTTCTTCAGGAACTGGAAATAAGACTAGGTTCTTGAGGGACTGTAGGGGCTGTATAATTTTTGAGAAATTTATAACATCTTTCTGAATCTCAGTATCATCTATAAAATGGGATAATAATATCTGTCTCAAAGAGTTCCAAAAGGATTTTTTTTGAAAAGGATCTAATCATAATTTTCAGATCAATGGGCACTTAAAATATATCAAATATTTTATTGAACTCCTTAGTAATCAGAGAGCCAGTTAGAGGCCATGTCAAAGAAGAGCTGAAAGAGCAGATACACACATATAAATTTATAAATATATTGAAATCATTACTTATATTCTACTGGGTATGCCATCTCCAGGCATGATATTCACTGTCATCCGTTTTCAGAGACTTAAGAATTGTCAAAGAAAATGTAAAATAGAAAGAAACCAAATGGATAAGATTGACTTATCAACCAACCACTTCATTTTTCCCCAGTCAAAGTCTGTGAGAATGTGTCCTGACAGAGTCATTTTTGTTATTAAATAACATGAAGCATAGTACAGGAAAATATAAAGTACTCCATAAATGTTATATCTCAAAGATAAAATGTACCTTTAGAATGACTAGATTGAAATTCATAAAATTACTAATATTACTGCATTTTCAATCTGCAGAAATAGCATCATCATATGGTTCAAATTAATATAAAAATCCTAGTCACTTAGCCGCAAGAAAATTGATCCTAAGGTTATAAAATATAAAGTTGTATAACTACATCTAGATTTTAAAGAGGATGTATCTAGAACTAAAAAGCTTGACTCTGAATTCCTCATGGACTGCTTGCTATTCTTGCAGGTTCTGCAAACTCAGATGTAGTGAATTTGCCAGGAAAAATACTTTTAAAGGCATTAAGGCATCACTTCCCAAAGTGCTCATCTCCCCAAGTGTTCCCAGGTTAAGTCATGCCAGCAGATGCTGAAGTAACAGGAGGCTATTTCATTTTATGTTACTTCAACACAGCAACGAAGAAGTAACCAACACAAGAAGAGATTTTCTTAGTTTTCAACCTTTATTTGACCATGACTTTTACTGATAAAAAGGAATATATTCTATTTTTCCAAAGAAGGCTCTTTGGAAAAAGCAACTACAAGGCTTTGGCCACATACCTTTAAATGCTCTGTCACTATAGATAACTAAACTGGCTGTAATGTAATATGAAGAAAGTTCTTTTTTTTTTTTTTTTTTTTGAGACAGAGTCTCACTATGCAGTTCAGATTGGCCTTGAGCTCACTCTATAGCCCAGGCTGGTCTCAAACTCACAATGATCCTCCTGCCTCAGCCTCCTGAGTGCTGGGATTACAAGAGTGCACCACCACACCTGGCCCTCAAGAGAGTTCTTATTGCCTGAATGAAGCAAGTTCTCAACAGCCTTCTTTTCCTATGGTCTTGTAAAAGGTACACTTTACAGTCAAAGTATATCCAGAGCAGGAACTGATCTATATCTGACCTTTCGTATCTAAGCCATGAACTCGTGTACCCAAACAGGGACTCAACCTGACAGCTATGATTTCATTTGTGTCCTCAGATAATAGATTCTTTATAGAACAGCTAGAGTGGCAAAATCTGTCAGATTATGTCACTTTTAGATTTAAATTCTCTATTGGTTCCCCTTTCACTTCACTAGCTCTGCTCATTAATTTTCTTTTTTGCCCACATGGTCTCTCCTGTTTATATCTCTGACTTCAAAACCTGCCCTTTCCAATTGTTTCATTCACCTACTCTACTTTCTCCTCAGGGTCCTGGCTCTACTATGTTTTCTCTCCTTTATGCCAAAGACCTCATTTTTACCCAAGAAAACACCTCTGGGTTGTGACCTTACATAACACAGTCCTTGCACTTTTTATCCACTTATCCACCATGTCTCCTTCCATTAGCATCTATGTTCAGACATAGATGTCTGATGCTTAATTTTCTTTTCTATCTCCTTCCACTAGCATGTACAGGTTGTAATCTTAATTGTTTTGTTTCCAATTGGTCTTTAGGTCGTTCTGTCAAAAATGGCCATAAGTCAATGGTAGGCATTTTGAAGGAGAGCTTTGTTGGGGAGAAAGAGAGGCTTTGTTGTGTATGTCAGGAGGGACACATAAGGAGGTAAGACAAAAATGCATAAAACAGAAGAAATGTAGTATTCACAAGACAGGGAGATTAAAGGTACTTAGGAAGGCCAACAGGAAGTCAATAGATAAGAAACAACTTAGCAACAAAGTGAGAAGGAGAGGATCTGTGAGACCATTTCTTTATCAAGACCATTGGCATGGTCCTCCATACTTCCCCATGGGATGGGACTGACTAGTATAAAAAAAGACTTGTAGAGATAAGAACTAATTTACATGGCTGCTAGCCATGACTATGTTCAGCGGCTGCTCTGTCTCCTGTGAGATGTGTTGGGTCTGAGATCAGTAGAATGAGGAACGAATGGGCTCCATCACAACCACCACAAAGGAAAGAGAAATTTTAATCGGGCAAATATGACTGAGGTTCAGTTGGACTTCAAATAATTTATGTCTGGCCAGGAAATGGATGCTGAGGTGGCTACTATATTAAATTTATAGTGATACATTTACTGGCTGCAAATCTTTGTTGTTCTATGCTGCATCTCCAGCTGCCACAACTTGAGGGTTCAAGAAACATTTTTAGGATGAATGTATGCATAAATAAATAAATAACACATGACAAGGGTAAAAGAAAGAAAGTATAAAAGAATCCAGACAACAAAAGATGTAAGAGGCCAGAAGTCTCTAAAAGTGCTATCAATACATAATACATATTTTCTTTTTTTTTTTTTTTTTTTGCGGTACTGGGGATCGAACTCCGGACCCTGCACTTGCTAGGCAAGCACTTATTCCACTGAGCTATATCCCCAGCCCCCTTTAATACATATTTTCTTCATGCTGTGCCCCACCACAGATCTGCAACTTGCTCTTGGCATAGTAGACACTTTGCTCTAGTCTGTTGTAATAGGGAAAGTAAGCAAGACTTCAGAGATTCCTGAAATCAGTCACCATTATTATTTTAGGCTTACTCGTTTTAAACATGATTTTTGATTAGAGCATGGAATAGAAAAACAGGAAGAATGAGGTCATTGATGAATGGAGTGATTGGTAGCAAAGTATTTGCTTGTTAGAAGTAACACTGAACAGAAGCGTAAATATAACAAAATTCTAAACCCTGATGTGCATGAGTGTTTTCAGTGTCAGAGAGCTGCACATAACAAAAGCCTAAAATTAATTGAAATATGTCTTTTAAATGTCAGCATGTGGGACATTTGTTTAAAAACCACATGTCCTCTTTCTCACCCTACCGGTAGAGTTTCTTGGACTGTTCTTCTTCAACATTCTTATATTTTCTGCCCATATTGAAGTAGTATATTTAATAGCACCATCTCTCCATTGAATTCAAGTGTACTAAAGTCAGAAAATGTATCTAATGCTTACAACTGGTAACAAGTACCTACATTATGGGTCAGGTGGCTACTGTATGGTCATATCACAGCTATCATGAGGGAGATATATTTCTTCTTCCAAGTTAATATCTTAAAATTATCATGATGCAATGGGACTAGAATTATTTCTAACTATTCTACCACAGTGGAAATAGTTAACACAAAATGTACAGAAATAAATAACCCCTGTGATGTGGACCAAGGTCCCCTTCAGAGATCTACTTAATGGTGAAATCTGGGATCCCTTAATGCTTAAACAAATAAAGTAACTAACAGTAATACCAAAAAGTGTTACAACTCTTTTTGAGAAAATCTATGAACACTTTTTAACTCATTTTACAGGTAATAGATTAAAATAGAACTTCAGAACACATCTGCTTAAGAGACATATAATATCAGCAATGTTTGTGAATAAAAGAGGTGTTCTGCATGTATTCTGAACTCAGTAAATCTTTAGGGAGTATAATCATTCATCGTGATATCTGCCTACAAAAAATTGCAGGCTGAGGAAACAATATAATAGTCAGTAACTCTATCAAATATATAAATAAGTATTCTCCGTATATATTTCTTTCCATCCTTTCAGTGATTCTGGAAAGTAAATACTATTATCATCCTCGTCTGATAAATGGATAAAAATGGAGATTTATAGAATTTAAATGCTTTATAAATAATATAGCCTGTTATTTAGGATAAGCAAATCTCACTTCCTTTTAGCGTCAAAGCTCTTCCTTTGAACCCGTATTCCACAGTACGCAGAGAGTAATGGGTGTATTATTATAACTTGTGATGCTCTTCATAGCTCTCTTTCCTGCGGACATCCCTAAGTCTCCATTCATTTGTAAACCACCTCAGATAGTTGTCCTAGTAATGCACACTAAATGAAGTAACTGACAGAAACTGCCTCCACATAAACACTCACTAAAAGTGTCAATTTCGTTTCCCTGTTGAGAAGCTTAATTTTCTTATTTTAATATAATTTATAATATTGAGATTCAAAATAAAGGAAGGCAATAACTGTTGACGTTGAGACATCAGTCATTGCTGGAGGACGTGGGAGGGAATGAGAGACACGCCGCGCATTACAAAGGATGAACCAGAGCCGTGCAGATGAAAGAAGGACGCGGGCACCAGAGGAAAAATCTAGGCCATAGCACAGGAGTTTCCATGACGTATTCCTTTGATGCCAATCACAATTTAGAAAATTTTAATACATTCTTATTATTTTCTGCTACATCTATGTTTGAAACATTTACCTTTAAACCATTGACCTACATTTTATTTGGAACTCCAATTGTGTTGCATAAGCAAAATGTATTACCCTGACTAAACTAGAAAGGTTAACTAAAGGCTCTAAGGATATTCAGTACTACAGCTGTCAGTCCCTTTCTTGTTCATTTAATTTGACAAGGTAGTCAGAAACTGCCTTACACTTTAAGTGCCTCCCAGCCTATAAATTATTCAGTAACTCCAAATGTCAAAGCCCAATGCAAACTATACACACATTTTATTGTCTTTAATTATCACTACTGTTATTTATAGTTGTTTTGGGTTTGCAGCTGGTTTCCTATATATAAAAGCTTATGTGACCCTATCATTTTATTGGTATTATTAATGTATGTGATAACAACGTATTAAAGTGCTACTTATTTTTTAATCTGTCATTTATTTTTCCACAGCTAGATATAATTTTTCACTTTCCTTTTGAGTGCTGATCTTTTCAGTGCTTGTGCTGTGAAAGGTATGGATCTTGCTACAGTCTCAATTTATGATGAGTGGGTATCCATATAAACAAAAAGGAAAAGGACAGGGTTGACATTTGAATAAGGGAAGGTGTGGATGTATGAGGAAGGGTATTATGCAAAGGTTCTGCAAAGAAAGCCAGGGAAGGGAGAAGAACCTCAGGGAAGGCTCCTCATGACTTAGCAGGAGACATCAAAAGTACACGGACCATGCTGGAAACAGATAATGGAAAAATTCAAATCTCACCTATTGAACAACTTCATCTGACTTTGGCTAGCTATAGTCTCTCTAAATAAATCACATAATCTCACCTACAAATGTATTTGCTAGTCAGCCTAGTCATTTGACCAGAAGATTGAGTTTCACCCTACTAAGCTCATTATATTTATTTTCTGAGAGGTTAACCAGAAACTAGCCTACATTTTTTAACAAGAAAATAATTATAAAATTAAATTTATAGATATATTGGTAAAGAAAATCAGAGAAAACACAAATGCTAACATCAAAAATAGAAGAAAAAGTACTAGAGAAGTAAAAGGATTATAAAAGAATATCAAATGTAAATTATTTTAATAACTTCAATGTAGATGAAATTTAAAAAGAAATTTAAAAACATAAGAATTGACAAGAGCATAAAATAGTCAAAATCATTAAATTTAATTAATTTTCAATATTAAATTTTACTCCAAAGAAAATTCCAGGAACAGATTCTTTCACTAATATATTTAGATATTTCCTAAGGAAATTACAGTAATCACTAAAAAAAGCTGCTGGTCTTTTAGAAGATGGAATTTTTAAAAAAAATCTAACTCACTGTCTGAGACCAACATAACTGAAATATCAAAATATCAAAGACATTTAAAAATAAAATTTCAGACCATTTCCTCTTCTGAATATATTCTGCAAAAGGTCTTACACTAAAAGTTTAGCAAATGGAATCCTGCAACACAGAAGGAGGGTAATACATCATCTAAAAAGTAGGCATTAATTCAAGAATGCAAATCTGATTTAACATTGGAAAAAAAATGAATCAAAATAATTTCATCTTATTAACAAGCAAAGGGAAATGAACACATGATTATTTCCATAGGTGCAATAACAGCATTTGACAACATCTATTTATGGTAAAATCATTTAGCAAAACATGGATATAAACAGAACCACTCTTTCTGGTAATCATCATGAACAAAAAATGAAAGTTAATAGTCTGCTCATTGGTTATAAACACTAAGCATATGAAAAAATATTTTAATTAAAATCACGAGATACCGCTACGTGCTTAGGAAAATGGCTGAAATGAAACAAATAACACTAAACACTGGTGATAAAGCAGAGAATCTGGATTGACCATACACTGCTGGTGGGAAAGACAAATGGTATAGCCACTCAGGGAAACAACTGACCCGTTTTAAAAGCTAATTCTACAAAAAGCATATGACCAAGCAAACTGCATTGCATGCACGAATACCAAGAAATGGAAGATAAGTACAGAAATAAAGCTGTATACATACAAGTTGGATGAATCTCCAGACAATTTTGCTAAATGAGAAAAGTCGATCTAAATGGTTGCACAGAGTTTTAGCCCATTTACATTACATACTTTAATTGTCATGTTATAGAAGTAGAAAATGGACTGGAGGTAGCGGGAAAAAGAACGTTTTTGAAAGGGATCTTTCACAAGGGACATTGTGGTGTTGGGAAATATTTTGTATCCCGAGTGTATTGATGTTAACATCCTGCTTATGACACAGCACTGTTTGGCAAAATATTCCCATTAAGCAAAACTAGGTGAAGTGTACGCAGAACCTTAAATCTATAACTCTCTTTAAAAAGTAACAAATGAAAGAAAGTAATTTTGATTTCTAATCAAACATCAAAGAAAAATCACTTCCAGGTTGATTGTCAAGCCAAAGAAGAGAAGTAAAATAATAAAGGCTTTTACAGATTAAATGAAAAACACATTTATGTTCCTAAAGCAGATAACAATCTTTAAACAGGGGATAAAGGAAAAGGAAAAGATTTAAACATCAGACTTCATTAAACTATCGACATTTGCTGATTTAAAAGGCCTATGAAAGGGAAAACATCACAATGGGAAGACGTATCTGAGAGATGCATAACTGACTTTTTTCATCGAGACCAGCACTGACCCTTAGACACAAAATGCAAGCCATATGTTATTGTAACTTTTGATCAAATCCTAGTTTTGCAGCCACCTGTCCATAGTGTCTACCAGACAGCACAAACATGAAAATAACTCTTACAAATAATGATGAAGATAATTGATTCATTTTTTAATATGGATGAGATTAAATACACAGTCTCAAAAAATTATATACATTATCAATGCCAAGTTTAAAAACAGCATATAACTATGCATTTACCCAAATGGCAACAATGTAAACAATGAAAAATACCAGCTCTCAGGAATCCTTATGTTCTGTAGGAAGGAATACAAATTGATAGATAATTTTGGAAATATTGTGTGGCAAACCTCCTAAACCTGCATTGTACAAATAACCTATACCACTGCTAAAAAAGGATTCATCAGAGGTATAAAAGATATGAATGAAAAGAACCAGCATTCATAATTTTCCCAAACTGGATACAACCTGTGTGTCCATTAACTATAGTGTGATTATATGAATTCTGAATACATTAATGTAATTAAATACTGTATAGCAATGAAAACTGAATAAGCTGTTACTAAAGGTAATTGCATAATATGGGATTTTTAAAAAGCCAGTAGAAGGCTATATATTTATGATCTTACAAATGTTAAAAAATAGGCAAAGCTTATCTATTTTGATATATATCAAAATAGTGTCTCCATTTAGGTAGGGATAACTATGGGAAAAGTCATGAAGATTTCTGGGTATTAGCAGGATTTTCTTTATAGGACCTGAGTTTATACACATGTATTTACTTGGTAAACTTTCACTAAATTTTGTATACTGTTTAGAGACATTCTTATATTTATGCTATGTTTCGGGGAAATTTGCTTAATGCATTTAGACTTTCTTGTTACATGATTTTAATCAGTTTCTACAATATAGCTCCTCATTTTCAGGGTAAGAATTTTCCAAATCAGTCAGTGCATCACCGCTGGGACTTAGCGAACTGACCTGTATTCAAGTCTGTCAGTGTTCAATTAAAACTAGCAGAATATACAAGCTAAGCAAAAGCAAAATTGTCAAGACCTTATTATTGCAATAAAATATGCTAAGAATTACATACTGAATTTCCCAGCCTGCATTATTGAAAGGTTTGCTAATTTTCAAGACAATTTACCAGAACTGCTGAAGTGGAACTTAATGAAATTGTGGTTGAGGTTAAACCAAAAAGAATCCAGTGTACAACTTAAACTCTTCTCCCCAGCTGGAGAACAGCTTTGACCTCTGAAGATGTAACTTTAATTTGTTCTAATATCAACTTGCAAAACAAAATTTCATAAGCCTCAAACTTTTTTATTATTTTTATTTTAAAGAGAAAAACAATAAAACAATGGCATGAAATTTCAAAACAAGACAGTAGGAGAATAACAATGGTTAGTACATTGCTTACTGTTATCTTCAAAGCAGTTATTCAGATTACAAAATATAGGCATGAAAATCTGATCAAAGCACTATGTTGTGGCCAGGGAAAAGATAAATATTTTGTTAAGAGAATTGAAAATTGAATTGAATTCAAAATGTATTTTCTTGAGAAAAAAAATCAGTTTTCAAACCTCTATAGTAAATCCTAATCAATATATTCCACAGTAACCACAGTGATTCGCATCCTAATTCTGACACACTGCTATTCATGATATGTTGGTTTACATTGAGGCGTTTTAATCATGTGTTCCTGTACTTAGCCCCTCGGTTTACTGATACTTCCTAGGATACAAATGTATGTTAGATTCAAGGATGTACATCATTATATACATGACTATAAATGTACACACTTGTAAGGTAAAATGGAAGAAAGGAAAAAAGTGCAGCAACTAACGATAGACTATGAAGCCATGGCAACACTGAAACAAAATGTAAAGGAGGATGTAAAGGGTAGGCAACATGAAAACAGTAACAGCTAATACAGAGGTGAAATACGGAAAATGAAAATATTCCAAACAGAAAAAGAGGTTTTAAATTGAAGGAAAGTCATAATAAAATGTAAAATATGGAATTCAGTAAACTGAAATTATGTCCCTCCCACTGGAGAAAAAACACAGACCAAAAAGTTGGAAATAAAACTATTTTCCAGATGTTGGGACATATGCACATAACCCTAGGACTCTGGGAAGCTGAGGCATGAGGATAGCAAGGTCAATCCCAACCTTGCTAAGTGCTACTTATCAAGACCCTGTCTCAAAATGTTAAAATTTTAAGAGAGGTGAAGATATATCTCAATGTGTAGACCCTGAATTCAAACCAAATAAATAAATAAATTTATTTATGAACAAAAAATATACAAATAAATTAATATGAAAAATATAAACTTTGGGCTCTAACGTGTAAGCAGCTGTAATTTGGAGCCTAAATACATTGGGTAGAGACTTCCACGAAGATGGTGACTGGGTAAGCAGCAGAGAAAGATCCTCCAGGAGGATTTGCTACCCAGACACTGGAACACAGCAACATGAGAAAGATAGGAAGGAGAGAAATGTGTACCCTGAACCCAGGAAGGATCTGAAATGAGAACTGAAGCCCTCAGAAAGACCAAACAAGACCTCTTCTGCAGGAAGGGCTCGGAGGGTCGCCACGGTGCAGTCCGGGGAAGAGGAGGCAGAGAAGGTGGGAGTCACCACTCCAAACACACACTCAGCCTGTTCCCTCATTCTGGCCCTCACAGCTTCAGCTTTGGAGACTCATGCTCATGGGAGCCTCCTGACTCGGCCAGGAGAGAGTGGAGTTCTGAGAGCTGGTCCAGGACCAGAGAGGAGAAAGCACAGCCAGGAAAAGAGGCAATGGCAGTCGGGAGGTGTTGTCAAACCCAGTGTGAGGATGAGAAGTTACAACAGCCACTAAAACAACCTGCATCAACCTTTCTAATCAGCGAATGGAGGCAAGGTGGAGTCAAAGCAACCAGTACACATCCCACCACACCTGGCTTTATGCCTACCCTGAGGCTGTGGCCTTGTACCTCTCCATTGTGTGAGCAACTACCAGCAGAGAGCAGCAGAGAGCATTGGCAGTGACCCCAGGGCCGCAGTAATTCTCTGGGATCCACCCAAAGAACAAAAGGGAGCTGAAGCACAACTGCAAGAGAGAGCTGCAGATGGAGGTGGATCACACAGCCCCACACCCTTCTCACTCCAACACCAAGCAGGAAGCACGAGCTGAGTTACCAGGCTTCAGCTCCCACCCTGAACTCCCTCTCCGAACACCTTGAATCTTGGTGGCCCGAGCACTCAACACATGTCCCTGACAGCAACGGGCTGAGTCTGTGGGCTTCAGGACTCACCCTAAACTACTAATTTGAGCACCAAGAGGGTCTCCATACTTCCTGCATATATGAACCTTCTATGAACCCATAGCAACAAATTACACAAAAAGCAGCAGTCCGGGAGTCTGAGAGATAACAACATACTCTACACAGCAGACCCGAGAAAATCCTCCAATTTTCTTCTAGAACTAATAACTAAATTTAGTACACAAACTGGACTACCACAGTGAGCATGGGTGGAGGAGACCTCATGCCACTTGTGCCCAGCATCGTAAGTGCACCCAATGCCCAGCTGCAAGGGGTGGGGAATGGCAACACTGGAGATCAGGAGGTGGGAGAAGGCAAAGACCTGGAACTAGGGTGCAGACCCGGTTCTCTTGCTGGGTGGGGACAGCCTCCAAAGAGTCAGAGGTAGCCTGCAGGGAGACACTAGTGGCCTATAAGGGGACCCTGGGGGCCTTGATAGGGAGCTCAGTAGCCTGAGGGGGAAGGGGCTCCCTCCAGGCTACATGAAAACCCTAAAGATCTAGATGGGACCTCTGGCAGTATGGTGATGAGGAACAGCCAGGTAATCTGCTGGGGGCGACCCCATGGACTTGAAATGGTGCCCAGCAGCAAGGCAATGGGGGGGGAGCCAGGTGGTCCACAGGGGTGACCCCGTGGACTCAACCCAGCCCCTGGCAACATGGCGATGGGGTGGAGCCTGGCAGTCCACTGGGAGCGACCCTGTGGACTCGACCAGGCCCCCAGCAGAGCCTCACTGGGGTAGAGCCAGGCAGTCTGATTGGGCGACCCTGAGGACTCGACTGGACCTCCAGACATGATGTATCAAGGTGAAGCCTAGTGGTTTGCTGGGTAATTCCGCTGACTCGACTGGACCCCCGACGGCCTTGCGGGCTTATCAATGGAGACTTGACCATAGTGAATCTGATTCCCTGCCTATCTACTGTCTTTGAGCATAGGTGCTTTTCCATCTCCTGCCATAGCAATTTGTACACACTCATATATGTTATAGCATAATTTGAAGTAGCCATGTCTCTTCCCAAGGTGAGAGTCCAAGGAAGTAAATAAACCCCAAAGTACAGTTATTATCAGAGGGAAGATGACTGATTGGGTGGCAGAACAACAGAGATGAAGGTAGAGACAATTGATTAATCGAACGAGCCATCATCTGTACAACTGAGTAACAAATGCGAAGATAGCATTATGTAATACAGCATCCAGCGCTAATTCCCTATCTGCTCTATAATTTTGTATTTCCTGTATTGTTTTTGTTATTCTGGTTTATATGTCTCCATTCTTTTGTCTTTAAAATAAATAAATAAATAAATAAATAAATAATAAATCAATATATTGGGTAACTAGAGACTTTGATGTTAAGATAGCAGTTTCTAAATATGCTTTAGCATTCCATAGAGAAAGACCATATGATAATATCAAATCTGACAGCTCTAAAAACAATGTAAGCATCCCATTTTGAAACATGAAAATAAAATTACAATACATGCCTTTTTGCATATCTAAATAACAGCTTTAATGATCATATGTTTATTTACATGTTTGCGAATGATCATATTCTGCATCATTCTGCAGGATTTATATGCTTTATTTTCTTTTTCTACTTAATGGTAAATAATTCCGGCTGCTGCTTTGAAAATGTCATTTGACTCATCAATGATGTTGTTATATTTATTGATATACTTTCAATAGCTATTGTAGGGTTGAACCATAGTTTTATCATTTACTTATTGTATATAAGGCAAATTGCCTAGTTTTTTAAAGAATTAATTTATGAATCTATAAACATGGTCCTGCTTTTTATGTATATTGGAACAAATATAGTTTGATAATTAAAACAAAACTAATGTTTCATAAGCTATTGTTTGGTCCTTAATCTCAGGTAAAATGTTAACATTAGTTTCAAACACTAAGTATTCACAAATAAAATGGCAATGTGAGTTTATTTTTAAATGCTATTAATCATAAACACAGTTGGTATAATCATAGTAGGCGGGCCAAGGTACCTTTTGTTATTATCTTATTAATCTCACTTGTAGCTTCTGGTAGACTCTTTAGGCAGCTCTACACAGGTGATCATGTTACGGCAAATAATCCCTTCTTTCTTTGTGGTGCATACCTCTTACTGTACTGATTAAAATGTCCAGGACAGGGCTAGGGACACAGTGGCACACCACCTGCGCGGCAAGTGCAAGGTCCTAAGTTCAAATCCTGGTACTTAGAAATAAATAAATGAATAAATAAATAAATAATTATCCAACCCAGTGTTGAATAGATTATGAAGACTCAACACTTTTTTGCTATCTAGATTAAGAAGAAACCAATAAGAAACCAATTAGACCTTCAACTACTAATGCTGCTGTTACATATAGTTTCCAGAAATGACTACTTCAGGTTGATGAACTGTTTCTATTTTCTTCAGAGATTTTATCAATAATAACTATTGGGCTTTTTTAAATGTTAGGTTTTTCTTTATACATCAAGATGATCATGTGGTTTTATTTTAGTCTACTAACCTGGGAGAGATGATTGATTGTTTTTATTATTATTATTATTAAACTGACCTTAAATTCTTGGCAGTCATATGGATCACGATATACTGTCATTCTTACATATTGCTATGACTTCTGTGATTGTTAGGTGTCATATGTCAAGTTGACTTGGGTAAGAACTGACTAGACTATTAGTAAATCTCTGTGTGTGTCTGTGGATGATTGACACATAGCCCAAAAACTGAGAATGGAAGACGTACCCAGATGTGGATGTCACCTACCAAATAGCTTGCAGCCTGGGTGGGGTAAAAAGAAGGAAGTCTTCCCAGTTTTCTCTGGGTGGGCCCCAGTCTTTGCCATTGTCTTTGGAACTTCATCTTCATTTCCCTCAGGCTTCTAGCACAGACTCTTCAACCTTCTAATGCGTACTTTTCAGCTACCCAATATGGAATCACATAGGATTCTGCAGTGAAGTCCAGGCCTCTGACCTTTCACTGGATGCACGTATGTAAAATCTGTTCCTCTAGTGACTCCTAATACAACTGTTAATCGTGATGTGTCAACTTGACAGGATTGAGCAATAGCAAGCAAGTTAGTCAATCATAGTTCTGGGTGCATCTGTGGAGGTAGTGGGTGTATGGGAAAGCAAAGTGAGGAGGAAGACACCTTGGTTGTGGATGACATCAACCAAAAACTTGCAGCCTAGATGGAATAAAAAACAGTAAATAAAGAAGCCTGCCATTTTTGCAGAGCTGGCAACCTTTGCTTTTTCATCATCATTGGACACAGGTCACTCGTTCCTTCAAACTACCAGTGAAGATTTCTACCAGTGTCCATCCAGTGAGCTTCCAGGCCTTTGACATGAGAATAGTGCTGCAGCCTGGATCCTTCTTGTTCAGCTTCTGTCTTTTTGGGTTGAGTAGCTGCTGGATCCTTTACCTCCTCAGTATACGGATGGCCATTATGTACTATCTCACCTCTGATTCTGTAAGGCTAAGAAATCCCCTTGTATAATTATATATACATTTTTTATAGTGGTTCTCTTCCTCTAGAGAACCCTAAATAATACAACTGTGATATTAATGTGATTATATTTTTTAAGGTTGGATATGACTACTTGGTCAGGGATATTGGCCTGAAATTTTTGTTTAAGGATTTAATCTTGCTTATGTATTAAAATAACTGTGGCCTTATTATTAATTATCATTAATTTAGCTAAAATTTCAAGTTTTAAACGTTTTTACAGATTGGTACTTGTGGTTGACAACTGACTAATTGTCAACTTGAGTGGGGAGTGCCCAGCTAAACTGAGTCAGCATGGTTCTGGGTGTATAAGACCCACTTAAGGAGGCTTGTTTGGTATAAAAGGAGAACGGAAAGGAAGGATTTCAGCTGATCTCACTTGGAGGAGCTTTTGTGTGACTGCATTTCTTCAGAGAAGTTTTGGCAGCTTTTCTGTGAAATACTTTGACTGTTTTCTCTCAGGGGAGCTTCAATCTATGTCTTCATCTTGGACATCTGGTTTCCAGTGCAGACATATCAGCCTTCTGCCACAGATCCTTCAGCCTTACCGCACAGACACTTGGGCTTCCAGCACTGGCCTGTGGGCCTTTTCAGTGTAAGACATTGACATGGAATTCAGGCCTTATATTTGATGGGTCTCTGGTGCACAGACTAGAAACAGAGAGCAAATTAAACCCAAAGTAAAAAAAAATATATATATATATATATACATACACACACACACACACACACACACACATATTATGTTGTGTGTATACACACACACACACATACACACACACATATATACATACCTCCAATTAGACTTATCACAAAAAAATACAGAAGATTTTTATCTGACTCTACTAAGCATTGACTAATTGACTAATGCAATATTATTGGTTCTATAATTGATAAAACTTACCAATGAATCTATCTGAACTTGAAGTGGTTTGTTGTTTGTTTTGTTGAGAATGTAATTTTACATGCAACCTACTTAGTAGACAGAACTTTGTAGAGCATGTCTGTTAGATTTGGCAGGTGGATCTTGCAAGGAATTTATCTAATTCATCTAAGTTACCAATATCCTTGTTATCTTATAATATATGTAGATAAACAGCAACTTCTCCATTTTCTGTGTAGAAAGTGCTACTCTTCTGTAAAACATAGTATATATACATTACTATATGTAATGTAAAACAGTATATATACATTACTATACATTTGTATGTATGTATATTATGTACTATAATGTTTACTTTTGCTTTAATTTGTTCTTCCATTTCTAGTTTCTTAAGAAAATTTAGACCACCATGCTGAGATCATAATTTTCCAATAATATCAGCTTTTATGGTCATAAATTTCCCTGGGAATACTAATTTCACTACATCTCACAAATTTAATATAGCTATTTTGATTTTCTAATTCAAAGTAGTTTCTAATTTCCTTTTTTATTTACTTGCTACTGTTTTTTGACTTCTAAATAATTGGAGATTGTACAAATAAATATCTGTTATTAATTTCTTGGTTAATTTTGTTTGTTTCAGTGGAAATATTTTATGTGTATGTGTAATATATGTACTAAGGTATTATGTATAGTGTATACATATTATATATAATCTTTATATTGAGAATTATGGCTCATAATATGGTCTACCTTGTTCCAAGACTGTAGGAAAGAATGTTTATTTTGTAGTGTTATAAGTATAGTTAGCAGTGTTATTCAAGTGCCTCATACGCTTACTTTTTTAGTCAACTACAGAGAGAAGAGAATTGATGTCTACAGCTGTCACTCTGGGTTTGTCTGCTCGATTTCTGAACTTCATTAATGCTTTATTTTTATATGTTTTGAAGTATGTAAACTGCATACACATATAGAATTATTTCTTTTTGGATCATTGATCTTTTAACATTACAAAATGTATGTTTTCAATAATAATCATCATCATGTTTGATAGTATAGTCAAAACAGTCTCCTTTAGACTAATATTTGTCTTGTATACTTTCTTTTTTGCACTTCATCATTGTTTACCTATGTCAATATGAGTTTTTGGTAAACAGAACATAGTTGAGGGGTTGCTTTGTTATCAAAAGACATCAGTCTTTTAGGAGTTTAAGTCATTTATATTTAATACAATATATTTATTGATGAAATTAGATTTAAAGCTACTATCTTGTCACTTTCCAATTATTTCATCTGTTCTATTTCAATCTTTTCTACTTTTTCTTCTTTTGTGTTGAACTGAATATATTTAAAGGATCCATTTGATACTCAAGATGTACCTGCATAGTTATATCTCTTTCTTGTTTGTCTGTTTTTGTGGCTTTTGTAAGACTTATAATAAATAAAATGGATTTATCATAACTCACTTTCAATAAACTCATAGTATAAAGCTTTTTAATGTAATGCTTTAATATCTCCCTGTCATTTTTTGAGCTAGTAGTGTAATAGTTCATGTCACTGTCTATCATAAATATCACAATATTTAACTACATTTTTATTTTAAAGGTTCAAATATTGTACAAAACCATTAAAAATAGAAAACAATTGCCTTTTACCTCATTTTTTTCAAGATGAAGATTGAACCCAGGGTCTTCACGGTGAGCTATGTCTCCAGTTCCCACCTTTCATTTTAAAAATTTTGAGATTTCTTTTTCTGATGTTCTAGGATTACAAGTACACCCTACCACTCTCAGCCCCTTTTCTGTTTTATCATTTTTGGCATCTTCATTTATTTGTATAAATTCATATTTTAATCTAATGTCATATTCTTTTTTCCTAAAAAGGGCCGGTCTTTTCTCCTGTTCCACCTGATACATATTTGTCTTTATTTCTTCAGTTTAAAGGAATTAAGCATGCAAAAGATTCAAATTTTAAAATGAAATATTTTAAGATAAGATGCTTAAAGAAACCCAAGAAATTAGTACATTTTCCCAATTAAAACCTGAGTCAAATCCAGCCCTCAATATTATCAACTTTTAAAGCAATGGTACTGTAAAAACTGCAAAAAAGACAGGCTAAAAAGCTAAAGTATCATTAATGATAGTACAGAAATGATGATAAATTATGTATCTTTGACCAGATAAACATTTTATGCTGACATTACTAGTCATGTGCAATTAATTAGGACCAGCCCTATTATACATGGGAAGCAGCATAGGCTTTGTTATAGCCTATCAAGACAATTAAAGCAAAGATGATAGTGTAATCATGAAGTTAAATCCCAGCGGCTATCAGCTTGAACAGGCCTTGTCTGCCTGCTTTCCAGGAGAGCTTTGTGTGTGTGTTTCTCTATAACTGTTCTTCATATCAAACTGAGATTAAATGTGGATCTTGGATGGACACCACACAGTGGTTTGTAAGGTCCATTTGGCCCACATTCTAACAACCCAAGCACTTCAGGGAAAATTCCAAGTCCACTTATGATCACCACTTGCCAGGAATCCAGCCCAGCTGTGATGGAGCTACATATTCTGGCCAGGAGCCATCAAAATACAGAAAAAGGAAAAAATGGGCATTAGACATCTTTTTAATTTCAGAATTCTGTAGCTGGCAGGAATATAAAGAAAATTTGAATATTAGGTAAAAAGGAGAGATCAAGGCGATGATACCCTAGTTTTGATGACTGCATACTTAAGAATGACATGAGAGCACATGTGTGACTTGTAACTGTGGGCAAGTATGAAGCTCTACTTTGCAGTAAATACATAATTCACTGATCACACTGGCTAATGAAATGGTGAACATAAATGGTAACTTTTATGGCTGGGGACATAGCTCAGTGGCATAAGCACCTGCCTGGCAAGCGCAAGGTCCTGAGTTTGATCCCCAATACCACAAAAAAAGGTAACTTTTTAAATACAAACTTCAGAAAAGTTTGCAATGAGTATAATAGGTGAGAATTATTAAAGACATTTTCTTTCTTGCCACAAATTTATCCACATTATAGCAAGGCACAATTCAAATAGTTCCCAAAGGATAACCTTGTGAAACCCAAATTAAAATGGTAGATAAAATATTCTAAATAATTCAGAAAACTTCCTTTTCTCCCCTGGGCTGCATGTGTTTTACATAGAACATTTCACTTTTTGAAGTGGGCCATAGGCTTTCATTGGTGAAATTATTGATTTAATTTATTTTGTAAGATAGTACATTTCTTTAGCACTGGGATTATGGTTTCACCATAATTCCAGCTTAGTTTAGATACTTGGCCTCCTATAATATGCTGTCCAAATTATTTATAAAACTGTGTTGCTCAACACTGTGATAGCCCTGGCCATCTAAAATATTATTAACATTTACCAACTAATGTAATTTAAGAAAACGTGTTTAAGGAGAACAATGGTATTCTGCATTAGTTGGTTAAACACATTAACTGAGAACACTAAATGCAAGACATAGTTTTAGATTCATGATTTAAATTTATAGATTATATCATCATGGTTAACAGAGGAATTCTTAAAAAATCTCTTGAAGGGTACTTCTTGTTAAGCCTGGAAAGAATTGAAATGTACATAAATCATATCTGAAAAAATATGCCTCACTTCAACTCTCATAATAATTTGTTCAATTTTTATTCTGCATTTAATGACCTCACTATCCAAGCACTGAAGCCAGAATTTCACTTACTGTCTCTTCCGATTGTTCCCAGTTTACATGATATAATCCATAATTTAAATGCATGAAGGTATATTATCTTTCTTGAAATCGTCTCAAGTTAGACATGCAAATATTGCAGCACCCTTAAACAATTGCTTTTACTATATCAACACTCATAAATTGAAGTAGGAAAATTTTCTTTTGTGGCCAGATGGCTATATGTTTTAGCAATATTTAAAAGTATTTTCCAAATGTGCAAAGATATCCTCTGTCCCATAAAATGTTTCTCATATCAAAGGCTGCTTTTAGAAAAGAAATTTCCTCCTGTGGAACTTTCTTTAGAAGTCACCATAACTTCAATTCAGAGTCTAGCTTTACAGGAAGATTATGACTGGAATGCAAAAATGAAATGTATCTTTAGCACGTGTACTGCATCCAGTCAGCCCTAGTTTTCTAAATGTGACGTAATCTTTTACTGCCAAGATAACAACTGTGCAGGCCGCCATCACCGCCTTGTGCAGGCAGCTAATTAACAACTCAGAAGGAGATGGTCCACTAAAAATAAAACACTTCATTTTAAAGAGGTCATCGTTCCTCAGTAGATTCTAGACTGTGTAGTAATGAATTTTACCTGACTTTAAATATCCTCCATTTAGCGTTGTGTAATATCACTTTTACAGTGCACTGACACATGTCATTAAAGAGTAATTTCTAAATGCCTCTACCTTTTCAGTCATTTGGGGTTGCCACTGCTTTCCTCCATAAGCAGAAACTGCAAAGTCAGACTGATAATCATGAAGTGTATTTGTGTAAGAGATTATACTCCATTTGGCCTGATCTTTTTTTCCTTTTTGCAGGCTCATCAAAATGGTCAATGTCACCAAAAACAGCAAATTTGCCAGGTGCTGCTGTGCCACTAGCAACACATGAGACTTGGAATACTAATGATTTCTAAACATTCACAGTGAGATGACATAATCCCAAGAAAATATTTTTTCTCAACAATAATGTGTTGTAAATGCTTAGGCTATTTAAGAAACATTCAGTATATTCACATACCATAAATAGTAAAGTATCATTAGATGCTTTTCCCAGCTCTGTAAGACAGTTTGTTAACCTGCTCATGCTCCAGTAAACAAAATATTGCTTATAAATATGAATCATAAATTTGGGGTACACACATTTAGTAAATCAAAATCTTTTCACTTTCCACTTGAACCCAGTAGATAAGTTCAATACACATTTATAGAAAGAGGGAGATGTAATACTCCTAATGCTTAAATTAAAAACTTAACTATACACTTAAATTCTTAGGGCAATGGGAGCTCATGGGAGACAGATTAGCTTCATTATTACCTTTAGCAAGTATTGAGATTTGGCTTAGGATTGGCTGCTTTTAATAAAAATGATTAACTGTACCCAGCCACTGTTTGATCTTTGTTTTCTGCATGTGAGAGTTCAGCAAGAAGTACTGAGGATTTTCAAAGTACTGAGAGTCTTCACTTTTGAAGGTACTTTTTCAGCTTTCATACCTTGCAGGTAGTCACCTTCAGTCCTCTAGTGACTTTTCCTTCTACACCTTGGAGCATATGAATATTATTAGAATATATATTATTATTAGATATATTATTATGTGTCTCATCTTAATACTGAAACCATCACACACTTTTAGGTGTGTGCAGGTACACCGATAAGTTTTCTAAAATCTACTGCTAAACTCTAAGGTATGTTCAGCAAACTGGTGGGACAGCGCTTAGAAAAGGCTGTATCTTTCACAAAGTTTCCAGAGGAGAAAGCAAGACAGCATATTGCTCATAAGCTGGGTGTTACTGTGAGTATTGTTAATCCAAAGTTATTTCTTCCTAAATTTTTAGGGCCTGGAAAAAGAAGGCGTAAGATAGAATGGCCTCTAGGGACCCAGCTATGCATCTTAAATGGAAAAGTGTGCCAGATATCAACAGCTGGTCTTAGGGACAAAAGATGAAGGTGAGATTCAAATCAAGAAGATCAAAAAAAGGAAGTGAGGTCCAGTGTAGGAAGATCCTTTCACCTGAATACGTGCCCAGGATGTTACATTACCTCTCTCAGCATTGCAGGAAACTGCAATACCTGAAGGTACAAACAGCCTCTACCTCAGTCTCTCTAACAATAGTGGAAATTTCCTGTCCCACCACATGCACACCAGTCTGTTGTGTTTAATCCCAAGGCTCAGTCACAGTCAGCCTGCATAGCAAGTGAGCGCACAGACTTAGGACAACAATGCACCCACGCCACAGTGACCAGGACGGCAGGCCCCCACTCCACTCTGCAGCATCACACAGCTCTGACATTGGCAGACAGGCAAGACGAGCCCTGAGAAACTCAGAAACATTGAGAGGTAAAGTTTAAATTTTGCATGTGGTAACACATCTCCCGAGCAGACCGTAACCTGTATGTCAGTAGATTTGTTCCAATTATCACTATAGTGCATCGCCCACTGTCTAACATTTTACAGAACTCTTTTACTCATTTTATGATTGATATTAGAACAATCTAGAGATATGAGTGCATCATCAGTTCCCCAGCTTCAACCAACAGCTTCAAGCAATGTGCACTCATTCAGTAATGAGCCGGTGGTGTGAATTAAATATAGAGAAATTGCCTGGATGTCTCCGTGAGGCCAAGAACCATTGGGCTTCTGATTATTCCACTGCATGCTTCCTAGTCAATGTCCCTGCTGCCGCCCTCCATCTCTGCCACCAACAGAACTCTAGAGATTTGCCTGTCTTTGAAGGAAGGACAACATGCACGAGATTCAGCTTCAGTGAGTAGGTATGAGAGGCTAATGGAGGACAGCTGCATCCCAGGTAACTTCTTTATGGTGAGCTAATAAAGGCGAGGCTGTTCACAGGTGAAATGAGGTGTGAACACACACACCCGAGTCTTTGAAACAATGTCACCGATGACAGCAAAACAACCACACCGATAAGATTTGGAGGCATATTGCAATCTATGCCGCCACCGTGGCCTACTCTGTGTGAAACCAGAGCACAATTGCAGAAGCTAAATTACATTCACTTTGCATTTATGAAGCTCTTATGTAACAAACTCTGTGCTCAACTTCAGGGATCAAAACTAATAGAACATGGTCCATCTCCCTGAGAATTTCACAATCCATTTTAATAGAATCGTGCTAAAATGGCACTATCCAGGGCTACTGAAAGACTTAAATAATTCTATGCCTTGTATGTTCGAAGAGAGAACTGGACTAACAAAGTGTGGGTATAATGTCATTAATATCAACCATAGCATGGGAAGTCAGCCCTAAAGAAGGAGCGCAATAATCAAAAGAACACACCCAATAAAATCTACCAATTTTTCTCATTATTCACATGTCACTCTGGCCTTGCCATAGTTTATCTTTACCTTTGACACACATCCCTCTGTTTATAATGTACTGCCCAAATTAAAATCTATTTTATTCTATTCTTTCTGTGTAAACAGGACCCTTCACAGGTCTTAGGTTTATCTCTTTGGATGATAGAAACATTTTTGGGCTGAGTCTTTCTTCGGCTGCTCCATCCCTAGACTTGTGTTTCTCCAGGGTGTCATTAGATGAGAAGAGCAAGTGCCCCTGGGCATCAGAACTAAAGACTTTCAATATTAGAGGTCCCTACTCCTGGATTTGGTTGCCCTGTCACAAGCCATGAACTGTGCCTGAAACTGTCATGCTAAGTGGTGGAATTTAAGGGTGCGGTGGTATATATGCTTGTAATGCTGGCACTATTGGAAAATGAAGCAGGAAGATTTTGATTTTGAGCCAATTTTAGTCACTTTTAAGAACTTAGCAAGGCTCTGTTTCAAGATAATAATAAAATAAAGGACTGGGGATATAGTATTAAGGCCTTGGGTTTAATATCCAGTGAGAGAGAGAGAGAGAGAGAGAGAGAGAGAGAGAGAGAGAAAAGGAAAAAGGAAGGAAAGGAGGAGGAAGACATGGCATAGAGATGGCATTTATTGGTATGGCCCTGTTTCATCTTTTACCTTCCTAGGAATGAAAGAGAAATGATAAGAAAGGAAAGAACTGGTTGCCACATTTCTTACTCTTAAAACCAGTTACAAAGGGGAAAACTATCTCGAAAAAAATTATAATTAGTGTATGGTCATGCTCGATTTCATGGTGCTTACATTTTTAACTATGAAGCAAAAGCTTTTAAAATCAATATATTTCATGCTTCCTATAAACTCTCTTCCAGAATGCAGGCAGACCACAGGGAAAAGGCCGCCCCAGTTCTAGCAGGGAATCTCATGGCTGAAAGCCTCACAGAGAGCTTCTGGGTATGTTGAAAACAGAATCTCTGAGGGGAAGTGGATGCCTCATCCTTGACTGTTTTAGGAAAGCTTTGTTCTAGTTTGGAGCATGACTACTAATTTTTATAGAAAACACTATGAGGCAGTTACTTTTCTATGATCTATTAATTACTACTGGTGCAAATTACTGATAATAATTTCTCAGTTTACTACAGTAGTCACCTTATATTTATTTCTCTTTTCCCTAGCACTCCATTGCTAGCCCAGGTCATGCCTCGTTATATTCTGACAAATAATACAAATAAAAGAATAATACCAGTCAGATGATGAATAAGAATTTTCAAGCCTCACCAACCCAGAGAAACACCAATTTTGGCAACAATCTCGAGGGGAGGGTATCATTGTGAGAGCCTGAGAGTCCAGCACAGAGGTCTCAGCAACACACAGGAGTAAAATGTTAAAGAAAATAACAGTTTCATTTTATGTACATCATTCACTGCCAAAGTTGACACAGCTCAGCGACAAGAGATCCCTCTAGCCTGCGTGATCTCCCATGGGAGAATGTGAGAACATGGTGAGTTCCAGGCTCTGAGCCTTGTTGGATTCTGATCAGGAAGCTGCTTCCTCCTCATTCCATCTACCCAGAGCACTGAGGAGATCAGTAAGGCAGACAGTTTGGAAATGGCTAGAAGCAGGAGAAAAGAGCAGGAAGTTAATAGTAATTTGACTCTGAAACTTAACAAGAGTCCACAGACTCTAACAACTTCAGACTATAACAGAAGCGCACTGACACAAGTTGATGTGTTGTCAATTTACACCTCAACCACCCTCCCCCAAATATGCACCCAGAGCTCCATGCATCACCCTCTGGCCAGCTACTGGAGTTTACCAGTGATAGCACGTGCGAGCACATGCAGACTGCCAGCTCACTTCAGTGGGACTGGAAAAAAGACAGAGACCTTCAAAAGTTCAGGACACTACCAGAGGAAAAATAAACAATGGGTAAGTGCCTTCTGAACTTTATAAATTGTACAGACATTCAGGTTCAAATTTACTAAAGAGGAAGAACAAATCTAAATTAAACTAACACATATTTTATTTATTATTTATTTATTTGTGAGACAAGTTCTTGCTATGTTGTACAAACTAGCCTTAGACTCACCGTGTAGCCCAGGCTGGCTTCAAACTCTCAGCAATCTTCCTGACTCTGCCTCCTAAGTGTTGGGATTATAGGCATGCACTACTATAAGTAGCTAAGATACATTTAAATCAAATTTTCAAATATTAAAATAGGTAAGGTGCTGGTGGATTGCTCAGTGGGCAAGCATTTACTTAGAATGCATAAGGTCTTAGGTTTGATCCCTGGCATTCCAAAAAAAATAAATAAATAAAAAGACAGATTTTTTAAAAGCAAAAGGCTCATCATATATAAATAAAGAATAACAAGGCTATTATCTCAATTTTTAAAGCAAGAACTGTCTAGAACAAGAAAAAGTGGGATAATATATTTCAAGTTCTGAAAGCAAAATAAAACTGCCAACGGAGGATATTATAGGTGGCAAAACTGTCTTTATTTAAACAAAAGACTTGAAACTGTAAACTACTAGAAGAAAATATGGGAGAAGAAGTTTACAACATTGCACCGTGTGATGATTTTGGATGTGATCTCAAAAGCACAGGAACCAAAGGCAAAAGAGATGGGTGAGGCTTCCTCAAACTAAGAAGCTTCTGTACAGCACACAGGGAGCACCACAGTGAAACAGTAACCTGCAGACAAAAGAAGCCATTGCAAAACCATATAATGCATAAAAGGTTAATATCCAAAATACACAAGAAACTTAAAGAGTTTAATAGCAAAAGATAAAAATGAAAATAGAAAAGAAGAAATATAATTTTAAAAAGGCTAAAGGACTTGAATAGATGCATCTAAATGAAGACATGCAAATGGTCAACAGGTGCATGAATGGTCTATAGCACCACTAATCATCAGAAATGCAAATAAACATTACAGTTAGTTATCAACTATAGGTGAATATTCCCAAACAAACAAAATGAAAGGTGTTAACAAGTATATAGAGAAGATTAAACCCTTATACACTGTTGACATTGTACATATGTATAACCATTATGGAAAAAACATAGAGTTTCCTCAAAACTTGAAAGAGAAACCATAAGGTCCAGGAATTCCCTACTGGTAGATTCAAGGGAAATGAAATCCATATGCTGGAGATGCCTGCACTCAGAAATACCCTGCAGCATGATTAACAATAGCCAAGATACAACTTAAGTATCTACTAATTGATACGTGTGTAAAGAAAATGTGATACATAGTAAAATGGAGTATTACTCAGCCCTAAAAACTGAAGGAAAATCTATTATCTCTAACAATATTAATGAACATGGAGGACACTGTACTAAGTGAAATAATCTAGATATAGAAAGAAACATAAGACATGAACTCACTTATATGCGAAATTTCAAAAGGTCAAATTCATAAACATGGAGTAGAATGGTGATAGCTACATGTCTGAGTTACTTTCCTTGTTGCTGGGACAAAATACCCAACACCCACAAATTGAGGAAAGCGTTTAAGCAGCTCACAGCTTGTAGGGGTTTAAATCCATTATCAACTGGCTCCAAGTCAAGGGAAGAAACAGTTCATGGTGGGCAGAAAGTAGGAGAGCAAGCAAGGGACTGCCACAGCCCTTTCTGTCTCTTTCATCTTATCCAAGCTGCTGAAGGCAGGCAGCACTCACACCCTTAATCACGCTGCCCTTCACCCTAGCACCACACCGTGAATCAATTCCAGCGTCACACACTCTAGATTGAGCCACCTCTGAGAAAGCCCTATCTATGACTGCAGGAGACTTTGGAGGGCCACCAAGCCGTAACACCAGCAGCTGCAGAGTAGAGATAATTAGTTAAATTCTACAAGGTTTAAATTATGCAAGATGATTAAATTCTGGATATCTAATATAAAGCATGACTATGGTTAACTTCATTATACGGTGTACTTGGAACTTGCTAGGAAAGTAGATCTAATTGTGGTCAACATTAGAAAAATACTCTAACCATCTTAACTGTGTACATCATTGTGCAACATAGAGGTGTATAAAACAACCACGTAGCATGCTTTAAATATGTATGATTTTTAGTGGCTATTTTGCTTTAGTAAAGTTAGTTGAATAACAATAGCAATTGCTGCCAGTCATTGGCCACTTTACGTATTTATAGAAATTACATTTAATCTTTGTATTTTGTCTACTTTAGTATTGCTTTAATTTCTATTTTGTAGATTAAAAACTGAAATTAAAATAAGTTGATCACTAGGCCAAAATCATAAAGAAAGTGAGACTCTGGATTCGGAATTTACAACCTATGTAGTTATATCTCATGTGAGTGCTCTTACCAGTGGAGTCACCCTTTGAAGCTCAGGTTTCTAAGTCTAAATAATATTAAATAATGGATAATACTGTAAATATAAAAATATTCAATAAAAAGGTCATGCATTTCACACACAATATTTTTCTAGTATCTGCTGTCGCCAGATCACTTCAACATAAAAGACATCTTATACTTTCTATACTTACTCATTCATCCATCCATTCCTTAATTTAACAAAAATGTATGGAGCATCTACCATACCCAAGCACTATTATAATTGCTGAGGCATTAAGATGGGAACAAATAGATGCAAAAGTTCTGCTATCTTGGAGTTTGAGTTGGGAAAATACAAAATAATGAACATAATAAGATGTAGTACATGTGAGACCTATAAGAATTTAAAAAATTTAAAACAGACCTGCCTATGTAGGTATCACATTGTCTCCCTAGTGTAAGAACCTGAAAGAATAAACAGAATCCCAAAAGTACAACATTGTGAAAGAGAAAGGAACTACTCAAAAGTAAAAAACAGCTGGGATGAGGGAGAGGAGAGAAGAAAGGAAGGGAGATAGATGAGTGATAGGTAGGTAGGTAGATAGAGGTAGGTAGATTGTACTACTAACATCATTGTACTGCTAATTTCTGTTGGTTTATTGACAGAAACAGTTAATGCTTAATTTCTTTTTTCTTAATTTTTTGACCAATTCTGCATGCTTATGTCTGGTAATCTGAACAACTACTTTGAAGATAACAATATGCAATATAACAAACATTGCTGATATTCTATCATCTTCTTTTGATATTCTATCTCATTTTAAATTTTTTTTAAAATTTTATTCTCTTTAAAAGAAAAAAAGAAAAAGAAAAACAAAACACAGAAGGGACAGAGAAGATGACCCAAAATAAACAAACCAGAAATTTCAGAGTTACCAAAGGATTCATGGAAATCGTGACTTACGTGTAATACTTTGCATAGAGTGTCATGAGCACATGTAAGGAAAGAGCTCTTAACCAGAGGGACCAGTACAAAGACTCTGAGGTGCATCTTATTTTCAAGGAAAAGAGATGGTGGAAGGGAGGTAAAATTGTTGAGAAGAAAAAATGTAGGAGATGCAATCAGAAAGGTAACAAGGCCCCAAGTCTTGGAAGACCTACTGGATCATGGAAACTTTGCATCTAAACCTCAGTAAACATAGAAAGGTTTTGACTGGTTTAAAAAAAAAAAAGTGATAGGATTGCATTTTCATTTTGAAAGGATCACTCTGCCTGGAAAATGAGCTAAAGTAGGAGAGAAGGCAGACACAGAGAGATGACCTCGCAGGCAGCTGCAATAACACAAACAAGAGATCATCATGAGTTGGGCCACACAGCCTATGTCCAAGTAGGAAGAAGTAATTACTTTTTTAAAAAGTAAAGCCAATGGAATTTGATCATGTATTCAGAATCATATGAGAAAAGGAGTTAAGAGTAGCTCTAATATATTGGTTTTGATCGGCAAAAGGATGGACTGTTTCTTACTGAAATGGAGTAGGATGCAGGAAAAGATGTGAGAAATGAACCTTAGTAGATACTTATTTTCAAAATAAGTTTGAGACCCTTAAGAGATAGGTAAGTGAGGATTTGATTATGTGGGGGGATATTGAAATGGGAAGTATAAAAGAAAGATATAAATTAAGAAATGGTTAATGTATTGATGGTAAATTATAGTCAAGAGTCAAATGAGAACATCAACATCTATAAGCAGAGAAAGAAGAGCAGCAAGGATTGAGATCCAGGTACTGTACTATTTGGAAGATAGGGAAGCAGTTGTCAACCTTGAACAAGTAAAGGTAGTCAAAAATGGTCAGGTGTATAGGAAGAAGAGAATAAAAGAGAGTAATTTTCTTGAACCAACAGAAAGAAAATATTTGCAAAATTCATATGTCATTGGATGAGGACTGAAGGTTGATCACTGACTAACCCACATGCAATCAAGAGCAACAGGAATAGACTTAGTTAAAGGAGTAAGTACAAAAGCCTGATTGGAGTAGATTCAAGAGAGGATGAGTACCGAGAAATGGACAAAGCACAGTGAGATTTTTTGATATTAAACAAAAAGAGAGGAGAGGGTCAGAACTAGACAATCAGGCTGACATAAGAGAGGGAGTCTGTACTTCCCTAAGGAGACAGAAAAAATGGAGTCTTATGCTGGTGTGACTAATCGCATGGAGAGCAGATAACTAATCATTCAGGAAAGACAAGATTTCTAAAGTAGCAGATGGGAAGAGCGCCCTACCGAAATGGTATCTTTATCAAAACAGGACTAGGAATCAATAGACTATTAGAGCACAGAAACATGGAAGTGTGTGTAGCTGTCTTAATCCTCACATCTATATACACTAACTACATAGAAGATATAAATGCAGGAGTTACAAAAGACAAAATTTCATCAGAATTATGATGTGGGGGTAAAATCAGGTTCATATATGAATTCAGGACCTAAAAGACCTATGTTCTTCATGAAAGTGAGAACTAAGAAAAATTGTCTCAACTTAATAGGAAAAATGAAAAATGCTTGCCCCTCTCAGGTTTATAAATACCTGAGTAAACAACTCAGTATAAATGGAAGTTAACAGACCCATCTTCTTACTTATAGATTTTTTTGAGTAGAGGGATTTATGATAGCTATAGTAGCATAAAAATCTTTATAAGAAGAAAACACTAGGAGTATGTATAGAAATTAAAATTGTAAGTTATACTTGAAAAATCACAGTGAGATGATTAGAGAGAAGTAGGTCAGATATTAAAAAGAGAAAAATTTTCAAAATTATAATATATGGGGGGTCTGGGGATATAGCTCAGTGGAATAAGCGC
>PVLD010000222.1:161763-339050 GCA_004027595.1 Dinomys branickii
AAAAAAAAAAAAAAAAAAAAAAAAAAAAAAAAAAAAAAAAAAAAAAAAAAAAAAAAAAAAAAAAAAAAAAAAAAAAAAAAAAAAAAAAAAAAAAAAAAAAAAAAAAAAAAAAAAAAAAAAAAAAAAAAAAAAAAAAAAAAAAGCCTTCTTAAAATGAAAAAAAATACTGATAAAGATGATAAGACAATGGAAAGAGGTTATTAGAATAGCCAAGAAATCATCAGAACTAATAAAAGCCTTAAATTTCCACATTAACAAAAATCCTAAACTAGATATAAAAAATTAAACACTCCATGAGGAAATAGCAGAAAAAACCAAGAATTTTTAAAATAGAGGAACCACAGTTCTTAACAACACAACAGGAATCAGAAGACCATATAATAAAGGGGTGAGAACAATTTATACATGCTGGTCAGTGCACATTTTACTATCTATCACACATACGCCTCCCAAATAATTCATGGAACTATACCGACTGTCAACATCCATACTTTGAGAATACTTTCATGGAGATAAATATTTAACCCACAAAATGAAACTTAAAAAGTAGCAATCATTTTATTTTATGGTCTCACTTTTTTTGTATTTTTGTACTTCACATCAACTCTTTTTTTAAAAACTATTTTTATGTTTTTAAAGAGAAGAAAAAGTAGGAGTGAGTCCTCCCCTTGGAGCTTCCTCTGTTCAGTCTGGGATGGTGGAGCCATTGAGAGGAAGCGGGTTCGAGCTCAGCCCTTCCTCCATGCCCCTGGGACTTGGGGGCCTGTGAGAGGAGTGTGCGTCTGCACTCTGTGCCTCTCCATTGTCTTGAGAATGGAGGGGTCTTTCAGAGGAGTGTAAGGACACGCAACTTTGTTGAGTAGACTGACAGGAGCCCCGAGATCTGACACACAGGACAGCAGCTGGGTCCCATGTGCGTGAGCACACAGACGCCTTGGGAGCGCAGAGTAACCGGGGAAACAAGCTATGTGGAAGCGTCTGAGCAGCTGTGGGGAGCCAGTGTTTGGACTATGGAGAGCTGCACCAGTAGAAGTCCCCAGGCCCCACACCCCAAGGCCAGCCTCGCTCCACACCCAACACATTTCTAGGATTAAATATGGACATGATCACAGAACTGTCAGCACAAGAGGTACTTTACTACTTCCTTTCTCCATCGTGTGTCTGATTGTCTGTCCCTTTTCTGTGGGGCTGGATGCCATCTTATTTTCTTCTGTATTCAATAGTTATTTTTGTACTGGGGTATTTTTTCTTTTCCTTTTGTTCTCTCTTCTCTTTCTCTCATCTCCTTTTCTTCTCTCCTGTTCATTTTCATGCTCTTTCTCTTTTTCCCTTATTTTTTCAATATTTAGGTTTCTTATCTTGTTTTCATTCTCTTCTATACACTCACTTTTTATCTTTCCTCAGCAGCTTCTTGAATGCAAACTTTGAAGGGCGTAAACTCTCTCTGTCCTTTCTGACTACTCCTTTGAATAATATTTTATTCATTCCCTCCTGTGTTCTCTAGTTTCCCAACACTTCGGTGATCATTCTTTAATCTCTAGCTCTGACTCTACTATATTTTATCTCATTCATCACTTTAATTCATCCCCTAACCATCTTAACCCCCTGCTTCCAACAGAAGGGTAAAATCACCCGACTAAGAGGAAAATCACCTGACTAAGGGGAAAATCACTGTATACAAGTGCTCGGTATATGTTTGATTTTGCTACATAAGTTTAGAGCTTACTAAACTCTAAACTCAGAGATAACAGGTTAATGGTTACCATAGTTTATCTGTAGTTAAGCTGTACTTGAAACTAACTGTACTAATTTAGCCAGGATATCATATATTTATAAACAGTTTATCTCCCCTATATGATAACACTGTGACTGTATGAGATCATAATCACCACCACAGCCCAGTACCAAAGGATTGGCAGCTGAGCCAAATGGTAATCATGTATCCTTTACAAATTGGGAAGCAAGAGATGTGGGATAGCTATAAGAAACCACCTATATCTCAAAGACATCCCTGAGGAACAGATATCCTCTAGGGAAGCCTAAATACTAGTAATAAAATTATATATCATAAGAAACAGGCAAGTATCAAAGTAGAAAACAAAATAAAAAAGAAACAAGAAAATGACAAGATGCAGAAGCAAAATGTAACCCCAGACCTCCAGCTCACACTGGACAAGCCAAGAACTCGGAGATAGATGAATTTGGAAATAAAGCACTGGAACTTTTTGAAATTATAGCAGAAGTGAAAAAAACAATTGGAAACAGCTATGGAGAAAATAATCTCTCAGGTACAGAAAAAAATGTTACTTAAAATCAAATATGTTAGAGAAGACAGATGAAAGAGTACATGAGAATAGAAAAATGATGGAAACAAATAATGCCCAGCAACAAAAAGAAATGGAATCCATGAAACAGATCCAGAAATCCAAGAGATTAAAAACTCCATTGAAAGTATAGACAACAGGTTGAATAAAAGAGAGGATAGGATTTCAGATATGGAAAATGTAATTACAGCTAGTGATAAGAAAATTATCTTAAAATTAGCAAGAGATCATGAAAAATCAATCTAACAGCTACAAAACAAAGCAAAAAGAATAACGTAAGATTGATTAGGGTCAATAAGAAAACTGGAGACAGCATAAATGACATAAAAAAAAAACACAGAAACAATGGCAGACAACTTCCTAAGTGTGGAAAAGGAATTTGACACACAAAGAAATGAAGTATTTAGAACTCCAAACATTCATAACAAAATAAAACTACACCAAGGTATATATAATCAAGATCCCAGAAATTCAGCACAAAAACAAAATATTAAAAGCTGTAAGAGAATAGAAACACATTGCTTATTAAAGAAAACCCATCAGAATCATGGCAGACTTTTCAACACAAACCCTCAAGCCAAGAAGAGCTTAAAGTATTTCAGTTCCTGAAAGCAAACAACTTCCAACTCAGATTGATGTACCCTGCAAAACTATCTCAGAATTAATTGAGAAATAAGGTACTTCCATGACAAAGAACAACTGAAGAGACTTATAACACCAAGCCAATGCTGCAAAAAGTATTAAAGATATTCTAAACAGAGGAAAAAATGATCACAATTCCGGGAACAAGAATAGAAAGAAGCCACCAGGCAGAGCAAGCAATTAAACAGAGGTGAAAAGTAGGGAACCAACAACAGGAAAATATCATGACCAAGATAAGCCAATCCATATCAGTTATAAATGGTCTCAATTCACTAATCAAAAGAAACAGACTGGAAGAGTGGATCAAGAAGCAAGATCCAATAATATGCTGTATACAAGAAACATATTTAAGGCAAAAATCATTCATAGACTGAAAATCAAAGGATGGGAAAACAATCTTCCATGCAACTGGAACCCAGAAAAAAAGTAGGAGTAGCTATTCTTTTTTAAGACAATGTCAACTTCAAATTAAGAATAATCAAGAAGGATAAAGAAGGTCACTACATACTTGTTAGGGGAAAACTTCAAGAGGAAGAGGTAATAATTATAAATATATATGCATCAAATACAGGAGAACCCAACTATATAAGACAATTATTAATAGACATGAAAAATCAAGCAATAACACAATTGTAATTGGGTACCTCAATACCACATCACAAAGAGGTAGATAAACTAGACAAAAAATCAGCAAATAAATAACAGAACTGAACCAAACCTGTGAACAGATGTGCTTAGTGTACGTTTTTATATTGTTCCACTAAACATCATTATAATACACATTCTTCTCAGTTGCACATGTGATGGTCCCTAAAATAGACCACATACTAGCCAACAGAACATGCTTAAGCAAATGCAAAGGAATTGAAATTATCCCATGGATAATATCTGGCATAGTGCAATGAAATTAGAAATTAATGGTAAAAGAAACTGCAAAAACTCCATAAACACATGGAAATTAAACAGTACCCTCCAAAACAACCAATTGATTACAAATGAAATAAAGGAAGAAATTAAACAATATCCACCACTAAATGACAATGCAGGCACAACATACCAGAACACATGGGATGCTATGAAAGCAGTCCTCAGAGGGAAATTTATAGTATGGAATTCTCACATCAGGAAATCAGAACAAGCACAAAGAAACAATCTAATGTTGCACCTCGACCTTCTAGAAAAAGGAAAGCATAGCAAACCCAAAGCCAATAGAAGGGAGGAAACTTTGGAAACCAAGAAAAAAATACAAAAAATAAATGAAACAAATAATTCGTTTTTGAAAAAAATAAATAAAATTCATAAACACTTAGCAACCTTATCAAGAAAGGAAAGATTCAGATTCATGCATTGAAGTATAAGTCACTACAGATCCTGTAGAAATTCAGAAGATTATCAATAAATCCTCTGAAAATATTTGCTCTCATAGGATGGAAACACAAAAGATATGGACAGTGTGTTGGTTACATTTTTCTCGTTGCTGAGACAAAATACCCAACACCCAAAATGAAGGAAGGAAAGGTTTATTTAGCTTACAGTTTGTGGAGGTTTTAGTCCATGCTTGGCTGGCTCAGAGGCAGAGTGGCACATGGCAGAGGACAAAATGTTCATGGCAGCAGAGCACCGCAAAAACAACCAGCAAAAGGGAGGAATGGCTGCAAGCAGCCTCTTTTTCTCCCCTACATTGTAAACAGCCTACCCCCACCCAGGAGGCATGTAACTCTCACACAGTCTCCATGCCCTGCTCTTCCACAGGCTCAGGATGTGTATAAAGTAAGCACCCTGGCTTCCTGCTGAATCACTCAGTTAAACCTCCAGATGCCTCAAGTTGACACAATGTATCAACCATAACATTCCACCCCTTGTCAACTTGGCAACCAGACACGTTTCTTTAAACCAGTTTTTAGATACAAAGCCATTATATTATTTTAGAACCATAACATTTTGCCCCCTGCAAATAAAAATTAAACACTTCCAACATTTAAAGACACAAAATAAACATTACCATTCCAAAAGGCACCAACGGGGGAATATAGAGCATTGGGACCAAAGCAAGTCCAAAATCCAGCAGGGCTAACACTGTGTCCTATAATTTTACATCCAGCATCTGAAGCAACTTGTGGCACATTGTCAGTTCCAAAGGGCTTGCGTGAGTCCACCCCTATGGCACTTCTGGTGGTTACAGCCTCCACAGCTTCTCTCTTAGGTCTGCTTTGCTCCCCAGTGGCAGCTTTTCTCAGATGATCCACGCTCCTGTCTTTTCTAAATTTCTGAGGACTCCAGGGCACCTTTTGCTTCACATTTACAGCCTCACATATTGCCCTCTCAGGGGCACACTGCCTGGCCTCCCAGGCCTTCTGAAATCTAGGTGGAAGCCTCTTTAACCTCAGAACTCTTGCATTTTCCTTGCACCTAAAGCCAGGGCCACGTGGATAATGCCAAGGTCTGCTGCCACCTGGAACACTAGCCAAACTTTTCTCTCTTGGCCATAGGGGTCGAGTGCCTGGATCACTGGGCACACTGAATCCAATGCTGAGAAACAAATTCTCTATGCCGCCTCCATTCTGGAACCTGGTGCGGCCGCTGCCGCCATTCTGGAACATGGCACTCTTTGGCTTCCTTCTCAAGGCAAGATCTTTCACTTTTGCAGTTTTGAGGCTGCAAAGGGTGGAGACTTGGTGCTTGTGATGCCCTCAGGCCATCTATTCCATTCTCTCGTTCCTTCTCAGCAATACAGATCTCCTCATCCTTGTCTTTGCAATCCACAGCTTTACTGGAACTTCCTTTCTGGCCAAACTCACAACATTTTAAATCATCCTTCTGGGCTCTTTGCTCTTGATTGCCAACATAAATCTGGCTAAAAGCCGCCAACCATAGCCATGCCACTGCCCCAACATTTGACTGCCTTGAAATTTCTTTTGCCAGTTTAATCACTTCACTGCCATCCTTAATATCAGTCTTAGACAAAGTCTCTGGACATGAGTAAAATGCAGACAAACTTTCTGCCAAGCCATAACATACATCATCTGGAGTCCACGTACCAATGCAGTCCTTCTTCCCAACAGAAACCTCCTCAACCTGGTCTTTAATGGCAGGATTTCCATCAGCCTTCTGGACTTCCCAGCTCTGACCAGACATCTCCAAACCTTTCCAAACTCTTCCCACAAGCAATTTCCAAAGGCTCTTGAACCACATGGTCAGGTATAGTCACAGCAACGACCCCACTCCTGGTACCAAATTTTGTCTTGGTTACTTTTTTCTCGTTGCTGAGACAAAATACCCAACACCCAAAATGAAGGAAGGAAAGGTTTGTTTAGCTTACAGTTTGTGGAGGTTTTAGTCCATGCTTGGCTGGTTCAGAGGCAGAGTGGCACATGGCAGAGGACAAAATGTTCATGGCAGCAGAACACCGCAAAAACAACCAGCAAAAGGGGGGAATGGCTGTAAGCAGCCTCTTTTTCTCCTCTACATTGTAAACAGCCTCCCCCCACCCAGGGGACGTGTAGCTCTCACACAGTCTCCATGCCCTGCTCTTCCACAGGCTGAGGATGTATATAAAGTAAGCACCCTGGCTTCCTGCTGAATCACTCAGTTAAACCTCCAGATGCCTCAAGTTGACACAATGTATCAACCATAACAGACAGATTCCTAGATACATATGAATTACCAAATCCAAATCAAGAAGATACAAACATTTGAATGACCCCATATCAGGTAATACTATTGAAAATGTAATTAAAACTTAACAACAAAGAAAAGCCCAGGTCCTGATGGATTCACTGCTGAATTCTACCAGAAATTAAGAGAAGAACTAATGCCAATACTCTTAAAACTCTTTGAGGAAATTGAAAGGGAAGCAATTCTCTCTAACACTTTCCTGGAGGCAAGTGTTATCCTGATACCAAAACCAGAGAAAGATAAAACCAAAAAAGAGAAGTACAGGTCAATCTCCCTAACGAACATAGATGCAAAAATCTTCAGTAAGATACCAACATACAGAATTCAACATTATACTCCATGACAAGGTGGGATTTATTCCAGGAATGCAGAGATAGTTCAACATACACAAATCAATAAATGTAATGCACCACATCAACAGAGCAGAGACAAATATCACATGATCATCTCCATTGATGCAGAAAAAGCTTTTCATAAAGGCCAGCACCCATTCTTGATAAAAAACCCTAAAGAAAATTTAAATAGATGGTCTTTACTTCAATCTGATAAAAGCCATCTATGACAAGCTAACAGCAAATATCATACTAAGTGGACAAAAACTGAAAGCTTTCACTCTAAAATTAGGAAGAAGACAAGGATGTCCACTATCACCACTCTTTTTCAACACAGTTATGGAAACACTAGCCAGAGCAATTAGACAAGAGAGACAAATAAAAGGCATAAGGATAGGAAAGGAAGAAGTGAAATTATCATTACACATAGATGATGTGGTACTCTACATAGAAGATCTCAAAAGCTCCACCAAGAGACTGTTAGAGTTAACAACAAAATTCAGTTGCCTGAGTTGTTACAAAGTTAATACTCAAAAATGAATAGCATTCTTGCACACAATAAACAAACTCATTGAGAGAGAAATTAGGAAATCTACACCCTTCACAGTAGCATCCAGAAAAATGAAACATTTAGGAATCAATCTAGAAAAGAAGCACAAGTTCTATATACTAAAAATTACAATATTCTGAAAAACAAGATTGAAGAGGATCTCAGGAAATGAAGATATCCTTGGCTTATGGATAGGAAGAGACAACATAGTGAAAATGGCCATATTTCCAAAATTGTTACACAGATTTAATGCAATGCTGATCAAAATACTAGTAGCAGATCTCACAGAACTAGAGAAAACATTCCTAAAATTTATCTAGAACCAGAAGAGACGTAGGATAGCAAAGCAATCCTGGACAACAAAGACAAATCAGAAGGGATCACAATCTCTGACTTGAAATTGCACTAGAAAGATACTCTGACAAAATCAGCATGGTCCTGGCAGAAAAGACAGATCTGAGGACCGGTTGAACACAATTGAATATGTGGACAGAGCTACATACACAATCAGCCACCTTATTTTTGATAAGGGGCCAAAGATGTTCACTGGAAAAAAGATAGCCTCTTTAATAAATGGTGCTGGAAAAACTGACACTCTAAATGCTGAAGATTAAAACTAGACCCATGTCCATCATCATGAACTAAGCTAAAGTCAAGATGGATCAAATATCTAAATATTAAAGCAGAAACACTAAATCTACTGGAAGAGAGAGTAGGTCAAAATTTTGAAGACATAGGAGTAGCACAGTGTTCATGACAAAACCCAAACTGCATAGAAAATATTTCAAAAAAATCAACAACTTGAATCTCATGCTATTAAAAATCTTTTGTACTTCAAAAGAAATCACCAAGAAGGTGAAAAGACAACCTACAGAGTGGGAAAACATTTTGGCTAACTGTTCATCAGTCAAAGGGCTTATATCTAGAACATATAAAGAAATGAAAAAATCAGATCCCCCAAATTTAAGGACCCCATCCAGAAGTGGGCATTTGAGATCAATGCACACTTCTCAGATGAAGAAATACAAATGGAAAAGAAATACATACATGAAAAAAAGTTCAAAATAATTGGTCATTCAAGAGATGCAATTTAAAACAACATTGAGATTGCACCTCACCCCATTAAGAAAGGCTACCATCAAGATATCAACCAACAACAAATGCTTGAGGGGCTGTGGGGAAAAAGGAACACTTCTCTGTTGATGGCAATGTAGACTGGTGCAACCACTTTGGAAATCAATCTGGAAATTCCTCAAAACATTAGGATTAGACGTCCCATTTAACCCAGCTATTTCCCTGCTAGGTATTTTCCCAGAAGAATTTAAAACACTATACCACAATGACATATGTGCACCCATGTTTATAGCAGCACAATTTGTCATGGCTATATCTTGGAAACAAGCTGAATGCCCATCAACTGAGGAATGGATAAAAACAATGTGGTATTTTTTTACATGGTCTAACATTTGATATTTAGTTTCTGAACATGACCAAAGAGAAATCTTCTTTCTGTCACTTTGAAAGTATTAATTACATAAAACCCTATCTACAGTTTCTGAACAGGAAGCCCACACAGAGTGCATAACTTCAAAAGACTGCAAAAGTGATTGCACATTTAACTGATTTTTAGAAGCAAAGAGCCCAGAGGTTAATCATAGCTTTAAATTATGAAAGTATTTCCTTTTCAAAGTTAAAATTCCAAACTCTTGTGAAAAGTTTCATGATTAATTATTGGAGATAGACATAAGAAGCTTTGTCAGAGCACAGTTTTTAAGTTTTAAGGTCATAATTATAACCCCAATTAAACATGTGACTGTTACACAAAGAAAAACTTGTTTTGCACTTTTGTATCAAAAAGGGAAGCATGAGCATATCAGATGGAGGTACATAATGTGTATGTGTATCTACATACAAATAATGTGCCATATACAATACATATAAGTATATAAATTTACACATTATATATAAACACAAGATTATGTATCATAAATATAGCTTGGATTAACTGAAACTTTTTAATGTTTGACAATCTTGGCTTAAAAGTTAAAGTGGTTAAAAACATCTCATGTGAAAAAGAAGCTCTCATAAGCATCAAGCCAGGCCTAACCTGGATAACTTGCAACTACCAACCCCAATCTAAGCAGTTGTTAATTTGTAGTGTGAAGTGGTCAGTCAAAGAGCAAGATCTGTTTTCACTGAAACGATGAACAAAATTGTTGTACAGATCACACTTGAGTTTGAAAAAGTTGGAAGTACAATTCAGAATTTGGCACTGTTTTGCCAGATAGCACTGCAAATTTTTAAAAATCTAGCTTATTGTAAATTTTTAAAAATCTACCTTATACTAAAAAAAGGTAAAGTCCATGCAAGTTTTCCTTTCACTACATGATTGATTATTGCAGGAACAACTTATGGCTGTCTTGGACTTAAGGGTAGAGATCAGTGGTACAGTGCATATATACGACTCATAAGATCAATCCCCAAAGTACCAAAAGCAAAATTAAACCAAGAGGTTAGCCTCATTAGTTTATATTGGTGTACTGTTTCTAAGCTTTAAGGAAGCATTCTTTTTTGACCCCATGTTTGATCAGATCATCACATTAGTTTCTTTTGAATGCTCTTTAAACCTCATCTAGGTGACACGAGTATGAGGGTAAGCTTTATACAGAAAGTAAAGAAAGCTTAAGAAAGTTTAAGAAAGCCAGAAATTTCAAACATAAATTATGGATAGTTTAAAGCTGAGGTGCATGAATAATTTCTCCAAAATCCCTACCTGATCAACAAATTTTCAGCCCTTGAAGACAATAATAAAAATAAAAATGAGCAGAATAGTATCAGAGTTAAACCATGTGAGACAAAAATGATGTCATTAATCATAGTATAAGTAATTACAGTAAAAATGCAAATGAAATTATAATAACTGACGTGCCTGACACAATACAGGAGAGTGAGCCAAGCTCATTCTAATAACCCGGGATGATTTTCACTGGGCAACAACTCATTATTATCAGCCACATATAAAATTTAAGCATTTTAACAAATCTGAGGATTAGGATGCAAAATATAAAGCCCAAAATGCCACCAACCTCCATAAAGTTGAAATTCAAATTTGACAGCATTTCTATTTATTGAGTTCATATTGTGTGTCAGACATATGCTTCTATAAACTCAGCTTTATGTAACCCATTCAAAAATCTATGGAGTAAAACTATGCTTTCCAATTTACAAATGGAAGTGTCTTACTTACTTTTTCTCATTGCTGGAGAAAAATACCCGACATCCAAAGGTAAAGGAGGAAGGATTTACTTAGCACACTACTTGGCTGGCTCCAAGGCAGTGTGGCATGACAGAGGGACATTGCAGAGAATGAACAGTCCATGGAAAAGCAGGAAAGGCAAACGATAGCAAGCAGCGAGGAAGGGACAGTGAACAAGCAGTTTTTGTCCCTTATATCTCACCTCGGCTGCCAGCTCTAAAGGTGAGTAGCACTCACACCCTGGGTGAGGAACCCTTATTCCTACCCAGAATCATGCCAACCTCAGTGGACTAATTTAGTAATACTATATCCTTAATCTCAGCATCACACACTCCAGATCCAGCCGCTGCATGAGGCCTTGGAGTGACATCTAGTCACAAGCTATAGCAGGAAGGAATCGTTTTAAAAAATCTATGATTAATAGGGGTTGGTCTTATCAGTCACTAAGACAGAACATTAAAAGAGACAAATTTTGTGGGGTGAGGTCATCAAAAATGGCTGAATTAATTTGGACATATTTAGCCATAGGTCTACATGGGAACTTATAGCCCTGGAATAATATGCCACTGTTTCTTCCACAGTTGAATGAGTTCATCATCTTTAGGTACATAGATAATGGATGATTCTTAAACAGATGTGCATCTTATTTGTATATAGCTGATAATACTGTTCTGATGATTGCAGATGGTAAATATCAAACATTACACACAAGTGACATACTCAGCATCAAATCTTTTCAAAAACAAAACACAGTCATCATTTTTAAATTTATCACAGACTTCCTTTTTGAATTTCTTTGTGGGAAAATGTATATGGTGAAATGAAAAATGTGATATCAAAATTAAAATAGTAATATCGTTTTGAGGCATGTGTCATTTCTGTTGTTTGTGTGTCCTTTCGATTTTGTCTTCATTGCTGTTTTGTTGATTTTTTAATCTTTGAAATAAAAAAAATAGTAATTGGCTTATCTTATGACACAAGTAAACTCTAAAAGGCACTAAACTCTTCAATGAAACATTTCTAGCACAAAATTCACATATGCTTAATCTATAATTTCCTGTTGCTAACGGACCACCTAAGTGATTAGTGCTCTATTTTGCTTTTCAGAACTCAATCTATTAGTTACAAAGTAGCTTTTGTCTCTTTTCTTACTTAACTTCTTTTGCTCTGTGTTCTTTATCAAAGAGAGTCTCTATGCACTTATTGAACTGTAGATGTTAAATTCTTGTGTCTGGAGCCAGTTGGGAAAAAGTCCAATTATCCCTGACAATTTTTAAAGTATAAACACATATCAGAATGAACATATTCTGCACTGAGTCTTTTTATCCTATTAAAAGAATAGAAAAGAACACAGGGGAAGTGTACCAGTCTAGCCTGACTTATTTTATGACAACTATTAATATTAACAATAATAACAATGCTTTATTTTTATAAAAGGAAATATTTTAAATAAAAGAGTGGAAGAGTAAAATAATTGATGTAAAGTGAATATATCACACATAGGCATACATACATGTGCACATACATACATAGGTTGATATTCCAATGTAAGTATTATAGCACATTGAGTCTGAGATAGGTGTTCATAACATGTAATCCACGGAAAACTACAAATGCATAAATATACTAAAACTTTGTACAGAATCAAGTATAGTAGAAATGTGTATGAGCATGGACATTTCCCTAAGAAAAATTGTCCAAAATGTAGTCAAAGATAGTCAAAGATATCTAAGGCTTCAAAATAACAATAACCACTATCTCAATGTGTCACAAAAGAATCATATTACCTATTTCATCACTAGTGAAAAGGAAAGCTGCTGAAGAGGAAAAAAGAGAGAGAAAGAAGCCATTGAAAAGAAATAATTTTTTGCTGTAGTATGAAATATACTTTCCCAAATCTAATAAGTATTTCCTCTTATAAGACATTGTTTATATTAATTTGGAAAGATAAGCAAAATCTAAACCATTCTGATGATTCTTTATAAAAACGAACACTGAGCCAAGATTAATAAATAGTTTCTTTCCAGCCTGACTCTAAGCTCCTTTGAATAAAACCTGAGTATTTCAGATCCCCTGTATCACATATTAGAGATACTTTTTTCACAATAATTATCTGATGCATTGGATTAACTTTTATTCTTTGGGTAAGATTAAATTGGTCATCATTTAATTGGTTTGTATTAAACTAGCCTAATACTAAAAAAGTTGCCATACCATACAATAATTGAAATAAAATCTCTAATATCTGCACAATTTTATACAATGAATAAGATCATTTACAAATAAAAAGTCAAAACTATACAAAGTTCTGTTAGTGAAGAGAAAGTCTTTTGTTATCAAACTTGCTGATGACACTAACAAAGTGATACCTTTGTTTCAACATCTAATAAGGAACAAGGTTTTGGGAGAAAATATTCACTGTAAAATAAAAATTCTGAGACATCCCAAAACGCAGTTGCAAGGACTGGAGGATGGAGAGGGGGTAAAATGTATAGGGAGCTGAACATTTAGCACCTTCAGGTGAAATGAACAGAAAGACTTTGTGTTGAAAATTTCATTTATATCCCCTCACGGCCAGCCAAAATGCCACGCCACCACACCATATTTACATATAAACTTTCTGAACTATTCAACTAAAATCAATCAATACTTCTCCCTATGGACTGACTTCTCGTCCCAAAACTTTGCCCACTTGGGTTATCTTCCCCTTATTTTGCATAGCCAGCGTAGTTCTTCCCCTAAAGTTCCTTTACCTAAAATGTTCTCAGAGCTGGTATGGTGGTCATTTCCAACTGCCACCTGCATTGCTGCTGATAATCCTGAGAACTCGTCATAATGATAGGAGAAATACAACTCCCAATCTGTTAGATGTCAAATGTGCCAAGTCCATGTCCAGTGAAATAGAAGAATGAATTTCAAAGGACAGTGGAGGTTAAGAATAGGAAAGACGTCTTGAGAGATGGCTTCTGAGAGATAGGTTAGGTCCTGAGTGGGTTGCCACTGAGGCCCTTTGTCCTGAGAAATGTCTTAGTTACATTTATTTCATTGCTGAGACAAAAACATTGACGGCTCCAAATTAAGGGAGGAAAGGTTTATTTAACTCACCATATGTGGCAGTTTCATCCATAATCAGCCGGCTCCAAGGCAGGGTGGAATGGCAGAGGAGCAACAGTTCATGGCAGTGAAAGACAGCAAAAGCAATGAGAGCAAAAAGGGAGACGGTGTGAGAGAAGACTCTTTCTGTCTATTATATTATGTGTAGGCTACCGCCCTAGGGTGTTTTAATCAACCCATAAGCCCAGCACTAGACAATGAATTGATCAGAAACTCTAGAAGCCTGCACATATGACTCCATCAGGCTCTGGGGTAACATCTAAACACAAACCATAACATCCCTCCTTTGTCCCCCAAAGACTCATACACATCCTTTTATACAAAAGACATTTAGTCCATCTCTAAGAGTTGCCAAATCCCTAACAGTTTCTGTGTTGCTGAAAATTCAGTCTCAAGTCTCCTCTGAGATCTAAAATAAACTCTTAGTCATGTGACCCTGTACAACTGAAAATGTAAACACTTCCAAAATTCAATAGCATAAGATAGACATTTCCTCTCCAAAAGTTACAGATGAAGATATAAAGGAAGAAGACCAAAGCAAGTCCAAAATCCAGCAGGGCAAACATTAAATCCTGTAGTTCTACGTGCAGCATCCAAGGCGATCTGTGTCAACTTGTGAGCTTCATGTGGCTCTACCCGTATGGTTCTTCTGGTGGCTGTAGCTCCCAGGGCTTCTTTCTTGGTCCCATTCTTCTCCTTCAGTGCACTTTTCCTCAGACAATCTGTGTACCTGGTGTTTCCAGACTTCTAGGATCTTCACTGCAGTTTTGGCTTCACTCTCACAGCTTGACATACTGCCCTCTCAGGAGTGTACTGCCTGAAATCTCAGTGGAAGCCTACTTAACCTCAGAACTCCTGCATTCTGCATGTGCCTAAAACCAGTGCCATGTGGATGAAGCCAATGTCTACTTCTAGCTGGAGTAGCCAGAATTTCTTCTCTCTTGGCTGTAGGGGTTGAGTGCCTGCATTACTGACAAATTCTCTATGCCACTGTCATTCTGGAACATGGTTCTTTGTGGCTTTCTTCTCAAAGCAAAGTCTTTCACTTTTGCAGTTTTGAGGCTGCGAAGATTGGAGAGTTATGTTCTCCAGTTCCTTCTCAGCAGTGGAGATCTCCTCAGCTCTATCTTACAGTCCACAGCATTACTGGAACTTCCTTTCTGGTCAAACTCACATTGTAAGTCATCCTGATGGACTCTCTGCTTTTGATTTGCAACATAAATCTGGCTGAAAGCCCCCAACAATAGCCATGCCACTCCCTCAACATTGGACTGCCTTGACATTTCTTCTACAAGATTAGTTAGTCCACCACCTTTAATCTCAGTTTCAGGAAGTCTCTGGACATGAGCAAAATGCAGACAAACTTTCTCCCAACTCAAAATATACATCATCCGTAATCCAGCACCCCATGCAGTCCTTCTTTCCAGCAGAAAGCTCCCAAGTCTGGTCTTTATTGGAAGGACTTCTATTAGCCTTCGGATCTTCTGAGTTCTGACCAGACACTCCATACAGAACAGCCCAGGGTGTTCCAGCTCCATTCTTTCAGGCAACATCTCTAAATCTTTCCAAACTCTTCCTACAAGCCATTCTTGAAAGCTCCTGAACCACACGGTCAGGTATGGTCACAGCAACAACTCCACTTCTGTGGCACCAAATTCTGTGTTGGTTACTTTTCTCTCATTGCTAAGACAAAATACACAACATCCAGTGCTAGGAAAGGAAAGGTTTATTTAGCTCATAGTTTGCGGAGGATTCAGCCCATCATCAGAAGACTCCAAGGCAGGGTGTCATGGCAGAGAAGAAACAGCTCATGGCCGTGGAAGAAAGCAAAAGCACAAGCACAAAAAAGGAGCATGAGAGAGACTCTCCGTCCCTTATACTGTATGTAGGCCATCACCCTAGGGTGGGTGCAACTCTCACACCCACAATCTCAGCACTAGACTCACATGCACTCATGACTGCATGGGGCTTTGGGGACACAAACTATGGAAGGTAATTTACATAGCAAAGTCACAATGTAGGTACAAGTTGGATCAAATTTAATCAATAGCTGCTGAAGTAATTTTGATTCAATCGGGAAGCAAGAATGTGGCTGAAATAATCAACTGTCACTTATCTGTGACTTCCAGAACCAGGAAAATTTTGGAAAGGATAAGTCCAAGTGTTCTGGTCCTCCACCCAGGTGTCTGACCTATAGATAAAGTATAATTTATTATATTAGGATATGTCTGTCCTCCACCCATATCTCTACTTACTGAACAGGATAGTACTGCACTAATTAAAGCATAGTCTCAAGTTCTGCTTACCCCTTCAGGCAGTATGCAAGTTTGGCCCCTGGGACTTTATCTGGGGACCTTATACCTCCAGCCATAGATGATGCTCCAGCCACAGTTTTGATGTTTTTATTTTTCACTGACTTCCTTGAGAACCCTGTTCCTCTCTGACTATACATTACTTTTCTAAGGTAGCTGCCTGTAGTACTAAACATGATATCTTTTCTTTTTCTGTCATTTGTAATGGTTCCTTAAAACTAATGAACTAACCGTCAAAATAATTTTTTTCCAGGTACTAGAAAACATTTGTCAAATTTTCAGCTATCTAAAAGCTTTATAGCTGTTTTATTCTTCCTGATGTTAGAAATGTGTCCATCACTGATAATTTGTGCTTGTCCTTTTACCCTCCTTAACACCTCCGGTTACACAAAGATCAAGTGTCTGGCAACATTAGCTTTGTGAGCAAATATTGTGAGGCAATGATACTAAACAAAAGAAGCTGCACTAAATTGAGACACTCAACTGAAAAAGCAAAGCAATCTCATTCAAACATTCTCCAGAGAAATCACCAAAAGCCAAATAATAAACCAAATCCTAAATAAGGATAAGAACCATAAACTCTTTTGTGGCAATACTGTGGAAAACTACTGAATGTAACCATGGATTTCAGATTATACATGTGGCAAAGGAAGTTATCACCCGAAGAACAGATACTTCTTTTTCTGAGAAAGAAAAAAACGGTAAAATGTTAAATGAAGGAAACAAAGAATGTTTTGGAAAAGCCCCACAGAAACCTAAAATGTATGAATGTAAATAGAGGGAGAAAGAAACCAGGAGAGATGCCCACCTCACAGATATGTCAGTAGAAGTATAGTAGGAGAACAATCATACGGTAACAAAAGACTGAAATTCTAAAGGAAGTACAGCGCTCCTTTAAATTTTTTCTCAAGCTTCATAAAGGTAATGTGGGCCATTCTAATACAGAAAACCCATCTGTAAATCCCAAGCGGGAAAGGCATCTAAAGGCCGGAGTCAACTCAGTTACAGAAGCTGGGATGAGAAGATCTTTGAAGAAGGTTCCTTCTTATTATTTGTTCAGAGGACTCATGTGATGTCCTAAATTCCTTGAATGTGAGGAAAGGTGAATGCTGCCCTTTCTTCCCAAATCAGAGAGCAAGGAAAGCTTCTATACTGTAAATGGAAAAGAGAAACGATCTGTGAAACAGTGATGAATGCTTATTTGTCATTAGTCACAAAAATTCCTGCTACAAAAATGGAATTACTATAGCAACATGAAAACAAATGCACTAGTCTCCATAAAGAACATAAATATGGAAACATAAATTGTAAAATTTCTGTAAAGAAGAATATACTTTCAACATAGCCATAAAGTTGAAGTGAAATATGTATTTCTCATTTAATTTAGAGAAGATTCACATGCATAAAGTATAAAATATTCTAAAAGTTAACAAGGAATAAATAAATTAGCAAACAATGGCAAATTGTATGAAAAGAGTGCTAGGTGAAAATATATTCATGGCCTAAAATCTATGAAAAAATGTTCAGCCCTACTAATAAGCAATATTAATAGATGAAATGATAAATTATAAAGTTTGCTTTATTACTGCTTAGTGTTAGCTATGTTATCAAGAATACACTGCTCGTTAGATTATAAATTGGTAATTATTCTTTGGCATCACCATCAATTTAGTTCCATGTCTTTTGGTCCAAAAATTATTTCTCTCTGAATCTACTTTAGAATAATCTTGCATATGTGCACAAATATACTTATATTCACAGGACTGTTGTGCTATTGTCTGAGACTTTAAAAATAGAAACAACCTATATGGCTTTCTTTTCTTGTACATGTTTAGTACAGGTTGTCAGGGATTTAGGAATATGTACAACTTTACACCATGGACTGCAAGATATATATATATATATATATATATATATATATATACACACACACACACACACACACACACATATATATATATATATACACATAATTGTTTTACAGAAACTAAAATAAGATTTCACTAAGGACACAGAAGGACACAGATATTATACCATAGACATGATGCAATAGTCCAAATTCAAGAAACATGCCAATATAAGTGTGCAAAAGGCTAGCTTACTCTAATTAAAGAACACTTTAATAAGTTACACTATATCTATAGGTCAGAAGTTTCTGCAGTGATTTAAAAGTGGGATAAGTTGAATGAATTATTATGAAAATATCTCTAAGATTCACTTTAAGGCTAAAGAAAGAAAAAGAGTAAAGTCCAAAGTATGAGGTATAATCCCATTCCTGTTAAGAAAAAATAGTCAGAATATCCACGTCTGTCTGAATACGTGCATGTATGTTCCTAAACAAAGTCTGAAAAAATGCTTAGAATACTATCACTGGTCATGTGTGCTGAGTGGTTAATAGCACCCATAATTCTCTGTTTTATATATATTTGTATTGTTTAATGATTTACAATGACCATGAGCTCATATATAACTGAATGACTGGTGAAAAGCTTAAGACAGTAACATAATTGTGAAATGTCTAAGGATAAATTTAACAAGACATTTCGAGGAAATTTATGAGGAACATTTGGCTGACAGATATAAAAGAAAGTATGAATTAATGAAGAGTCCTACTATGTTCTCAGATGAGAACTCTGGAAATTGTAAAGCTTTCCTTTCTTTTAATTGCTCTATAAATTCTCCCAATTAGAATGAAAATCCTACTGAGATTTTTTGGAACTTGATAAAGTAATTTTAAAGTTCCTTCGAAAGATAAAAATATATATGAAATCAGAAAAATAAAGAAGTGAGTAATTAGGACAGGCTTCTCATATCACATATGCAGGTAATTATATCAGTGACAGAACAAACAAATGATTCATATGATTAAAAAAATTCTAAGAGCTACTGTGTAATATGTTATGAAGATGGCATTTCTAGGTACTTTTTTTTTTTGGCGGTACTGGGGATCGAAAAAGATGGCATTTCTAAGCAAGAGATTTTCTTTTTATATTAACATTTGAAACGAGTCTTCATACTTAACACAAAATAATGATAAATTATCTTTCTTTACATTGATATATATATGAGAATTAAAATGTATATGTATAAAATTTACCCATATACGTATAAGAGTGAAACATAGATATAATTTAGATCATTTTACTAAGGAGCGTGTCCTCTGAAATCTAAAGACAGTAACAATAGAAAGTTTTTTGAGGCCCTCAAAGGAGCCAACATGAAAGACAAAATAAAACACATATCTGCTGTGGGCCAGACATCATCACAAAAGATGAAACAAATGGACCCGTATACCTCCCTGGACATCAGGGATTGACACTCTAAAAAGATAGTAATCGCCTTGAAGAGTCTCTGACCCACCCTCTTACAGGAAAAGCCCTTGTTCCGTAGTCACACCCACTTGTTATGTGACTTGCTTCCCCATTTGACCCCAATTTAATCAATTTTATCTGAACAATTCTTATTGGCTGACTATAGTTGTGTCCATTTCCCCTACCTTGGACCCACCTCACCTCATGATTTTACTCTATAAAAGCCCCTAGAGAAAACAGAGACCAGGGTAACCCACTCAGGCCCCCCTTCTGTCCCTCTCTTGGACAGAAGCTTTCTTTCCCTCAATAAATATACTCTGCTCTTTAAAGAAAGCTTTCTTCATGACAAATTAACACATATAAACGTTGTATTGTCAAATCTAAAAACCAATAGTGACATTTTTGTGCAGGAATCTTTTATTTTATTAGTGCATGTTTGTGCTTCTTGCAGTTTAGAGTCATTTTAGGGAGTGGGTACATGTACATATTACAATTTGTCTCTTCATTTTAATCCTCTTCCCTCCTTTCATTTCTCTCGTCTTCTATGTTCCCCTTCTATGTTTTCATTCTTACTGATATTATTAATCTTAACTCATGTTTATGACATGCAATATTTACATTAATTCAGGTTATTAATGCCTTATACATAGCATATTTATATTCTCCTTATTTCCCCTTTCCTACTCCCCTCACACTGTTCTCATGCATCCCCTCCGTTTGTGAGACAGTCACCCCCTTGTCTCTTCTTATTCATCGTTTATTATGTTCTTTGTTTTAGTTTTACATTGTACATTGAAAGATGTGAACACCACAAAACCAAAGAGTTCTTACAAATCAGCAAAATAAAGAAATATACCCAATTGTTGTTTACTTTCACATGCATGACTAGAAATGTTTATTTTATATTAAAGTAAAAGAACAAAAACATATTAACAAACAGACAGACTCAAAGTAGCAAAAGAATAGTACAATCAAAACTGAATTACAGACAAGGTGACAGGGAATTAACAGTGGTTGTATTACATATTGGTAACTTTGAAGTGTTTATTCAGGAAAACAAATATAGACATGCAAAACTGATCAAACAACTAACCATTAACTGTTGCTTACATTAAAGCGACCTAAGTCAGTAGTACAATTATGTTAGATATCCTGCACATACATACATACATACATACATACATACATAATTATCCCTTTCTTCCTTTTCTCTTTCCCCTCATCCCAGTTGCTCTTTACTTTTGAGCAGTTTCCTTTCATTTCACAATGTTTATCTTACTTCCTAATTTATATTCATACTTTCAGGTTCTTACACTAGTGATACAATATGTTGCTTATGCATGCACATCTAATTTAATTCACTTATGAGTATGGTCTCTAGTTGTGACCATTTACCTATAAAAGCCTCAATTTTGTCTTTCTTTATAGCTGAGTAATATTCCATTGTATGAAAATGCTACAGTTCTTTTTCCAATCCTCAATGGATGGACATGTGGTTTTTTCCACAATTTAGCAATTACAAATTGCACTGCTATAAACACATATATCACTGTGATATGATGTTTTCAGGTCTTCTGAGAAAATACCCAGAAGGGGAATATTTGGGTTGAATGGGACCTCTAGACCTAGTTTGCTGAGGAATCTCCAAACTGATTTCCACAGTGGTTTCACCAGTCTGCATTCCCACCAGCAGTGGAGAAGAGTTCCTATTTCTCCACAGCCTCACTAGCATTTGTTATTGGTTGATTTCTTAGTGCTAGCCATTCTTATTGGGGTGAGATGAAATCTCAATGTCGTTTTAACTTGCATTTCTCAAATGACTAAAGATGTAGAACATTTTCTCATATATTTATTTGCCCTTTTATTTCTTTATCTGAGAAGTGTGTATTCATCTCAGATGCTCATTTTAGGATTGGGTCTTTGAATTTGAGGGGATTGATTTTTTAAATTCTTTATATGTTCTAGATAGAAAACCTTAGTCTGATGGACAGCCGGCTAGGATTTTTTCCCAATTTGTGGATTTTCTTTTCACTCTGCTGGTGATTTCTTTACATGTGCAAAAACTTTTCAGTAAAATGAGTTTCCAGGTGTTGATTCTTTGAAGTGTTTCCCTTGTAGTTTGATTTTTATTCATGAACTCTGTGCCTACTCCTATGTCTTCAAGACTTTTACCTAATTTCTGCAATTTTTGGTGCATACATGTTTAAGATTGTTATCTGTTCCTCTTGCAGTTTTCCCCTAACTAATATGTAGTGAGCTTCTTTATCTCTTTTGATTGTTTTTAGTTTGAAGTTTACATTGTTTGCAAACATAATAGCTACACCTACTTTTTTCTGGGAACCTGATACATGGAGAATTGTTTTCTCTCTTTTGACTTTCAGTGTATGGATTTCCTTTTGAGTAAAGTGTATACAGAATATTGGGGCATTTTGTTTCTTAATCCACTCTGCCAGTCTGTTTCTTTGACTGGTGAATTGAGGCCATTTACATTAATGGTTATAAGTGATATATGTTGGCTTATCCTTGTCATGCTATTTACTTGCTGTTGGTTTCCTATTTTTGCCATCTATTTAATCACTTGCTCTGCTTGAGGGGTCCTTTCTTGAGATGGTGGTCTCTTTTTTCTGTCTAGAATATCTTATAGTACTTTTTATAATGTTGATTTGTCACTCATGAAGTTCTTCAGTTGCTCTTTGTCATGGAAATGTTTTATTTCTCCATTGAATTTAAAGGATAGTTTTGCAGGATATATCAGTCTAGATTGGAAGCTGTTTTATCTCAGAACCTGTAATACCTCACTCCAAGCTCTTCTGAATTGCATGGTTTGTGTTGAGAAGTCTGCTGTGATTCTGAGGGCTTTCCTTTATGGGTGATCTGTTTCTTTTCTCTATCAACTTTTAATATTCTGTTCTTTTGCTGGATACCTGAGATCTTGATTATTATATGTCTGGGTGTGTTTTTATTTTGGTTATGGCTAGTTGAAGTTCTATATGCCTCATTTAACTGCACATCAGAATCTTTTCCATGCGTGGGAAATTTTCTGCTATTATTTCTACAATATTCTTATTATGTCATTTGTGTTGCCTTCCTGCTGTTTCACTGACTCCTATTATTCAGACATTATTTCTCTTTGCCTCGTCTTGCAGCTGTTGGATTGATTTTTCCTGTATCCTTGATGATTTTAAGAGATTCTTCCTTTCACTATCACTGGCTGCCATGCTGTCTTCAAGATCTGAAATTCTATCTTCAGCTTCATTCAAGCAGTTTTGCAAGCTTTCAGTGGAAGTTTTGATTTCCAGGAAATTTCTTTGAGTCTGTTTCATGCATTCTAATTCATTCCTAAATTGCTCCTGTAATGTTTCCATCTGTTGCCTATGTTCATCTATTTTTTTATATTTCTTCTCTAGATGTGTGGAGCATTTCTTTCATTATTACTGTCATTTCATTTTTTGCCTGAGAGATTCTTTGTAATCTGCTCTCTTCTATGGCCTGATGGAGTTGTTTCTTTTCTTCAGATGTGATCATTTCAGAGATTTCAGGTATGTGGCTTCCTAGTTCTCCTATATCAGTGTCTTCTGGACTTCTTCTGGGTGGAGTTGTGTTCTGAGACTCCATTTTTCCCTGTCTTGTCATTTTGGATGTCAGATGAAATGTGCTAAGCTACAAGCTACCCACGTAGTCCACTGAAGGTCTCTGGGGACCCTAGTTTACCTGGAAATCAAACTTATCCCAAGATGGTAGCAGACTATCGACCACTGGGCCCAGGATCCTCAGGCAATTGTTGGGGTGCACAGCTCAGAACACAACTGCAATTGTGGGGGAATGCTGGCCTTCAATACCATGGTCTCCATGCCATGGAAGGAAAGCATGTGGGGCTCAGCAGTGGATTCAATGGTAGCCAGACAGGCTGCTGCTTGGGGATTCTCAGGTAGCTAGCTGGGGGCAGAACAGGCCTCATCTCCCAACCTAGAGGACTACAGATCCTGGGGCTGCTTCCATGCAACAGACCTCACCTGCCAATGGAGAATTCCACAGAGATGGGCTGCTCAGGTACTGCTTCCCTGGACCAAGCTCCTTCTCTGCCCAAAGGAGCAGAGCGGAGCACACATGTAGGCCTCACCAGCCAAGGGAGAGTTCCATAAAGAATTGGGCTGTTTTTGTGCCACAGGCTTCACCCACCAACAGATAGTTCCACAGAGATGGGCCACCTGGGCACCTCTTCCCAGGGCCAAGCTCCTTCCCTATGACTAGAAATCTTAAGGAGAACTCTCATTTGACAACTACTACACACAAGCTATGCTTTACAGTTGGCAATACCGCTGGTGTCATGGAAAATAGATGTCTCTGAACCACACAATTAAACTCAGTAGAAATAAACCTGACTCCTAGTTTACAGGGAGAAAATGTAGTCAAGGTCAAGAGCCATGGAAAGTGCTGAAAAAAAGCCTGTACCAGAGGAGAGAACTGAAAAGACAAGCACATCTTAAAGAGTGGTGTTGCCTAATAACCAGATTTCCTTACGGCACTGAACACTGAATCAGGAAATTTTAAACATGGAAAACAAAATACTGCTACAGATACTGTGATCTTGAAGTAGGAAAAGATTTCTTCAGTAAAATATAAAAAGGCAAACCATAACAAAATAATTAATCAATTAGCCACTTTTCAAATTAATAATGTTTCTTCATTAATAAACATAAAGAAAGTGAAAATTGAAATGTCTTTGCTTGTATACTCAATTTATTTTCAACAAAAATGTGAAGAACACAGCATAAGGTACAGATAATATCTTCAGTAAATATCTTATGAAAACTGAATAGCCACATGCAAGTGAGTGACATTAAATACTTATTTCATATCACCACAAAAACCAACTCAAAATGAACTAAAAACTTAAGACCTGAAACTATGAAACTACTAGAAGAAAACAGGAGAAGAGTTTGAGTTTAGGAAAGCAGATTTGGATATATCTACAAAAGAACAGGCAACAAAAGCAAAGACGGCCAAGGAGGAGTACAGAAAACTAAAAAGCTATGTAGCAAAGGAAACAATACACAGAAACTAGTGCAATAATGAGGGACTATTTGCAGGTCATGCATCTGATGAGTAGTTAATACAATATACAAATGAAACTCAATTCTATAGCACAAAAATAAACTAATTAAAAATGGGGAAAATTAGAATAAATAAGTCTCAAAGAAAACATACCAGTGGTGAACAGGTATATGAAACTCTGCTCATTACTCATCACTGGGAGAATGCAACTCAAAAACACAATGAGATGTCATCTCAAAATTGTTAGAATTGCAATTGTCAAACTTAATGAAACATAAGTAGGTAAGTCTTGGCAAGAATGCAGAGAAATCCCTTATACACTGAATTCCTTATACACAAGAATCCCTTATACGCTGCATGGGAATATGACAGTGTAGCTATATGGAAAAATACGGAAGTTCTTCAAAAAATTAATAGAAGTGTCATATATTTTGTAAATGGATGTCATTTGTTAATATATTTTCTTCTATTTTTAAAATAAAAAAAATTAACAATAAAAAATAGAAGTGTCATATAACTCAATAATCAGCTATGAAATATAATTCCAAAGGGAATGAAATCAGGATGTCAAGGATATATCTGCACTGCCATGTTCATCAACACTACTTATAATAGCCAAGATATGGAATGAACCTCTGTCCGTCAATGAATGACTTAGACAGAAAATATGGTATGTATATATACTATGGAGTACTATTCAATGTTTAAAAAGAAGGAAACTGTCATTTGCAACAACATGAATGAACCTGGAAAACATTAAGCTATGCAAAATGGAAAAATCACAGAAAGAAATGTCTCATGATCACACTTACATGTCAAATGTCAAAAAACTAAACTCGTGGCAGCAGAGAGCAGCTACAAGGACTGAAGACGAAGGTTGGGAAAATTTCAGTAAAATAAGAAGAATAAGTTCAATAGTTCTACTAATAGAAGCACATTATGTAATTGAGTGTTATTAAGGGAGCAGATTCTAAATGTTGTCACCAGATTTAGTCATTCTACAGTGTAACTGAATAACAAGCAGTCAGCTTGTATTTCATGAATGTATACAATTATTACTTCTCAATTTAAAAATAAATTTATTATTTAAAAGGTGAAAAGAGAATCCCCAATCTGACAGAAAATCATTGCTACTCACATAAACCATAAATTGAGAATTATTTTTACATCAAAAAAGGAATAAACTAAAGGAAACTGGTTAAAAGAAAAGAAATTGGCATTACACAGAAGAGAATATGTATATGGCACAAAGTGCAAATGCAATTACAAACAGCATCACAATACATACATTTCTGAAGTCTGTTATTGGCAAATAGTAAGGAGTGTAACAATACCAAGGATCTCTTATACACTGCTATTCACAGCATAAATCAGTATACCACTTTGCAAAAACCATATCATATACACCACTTTAAGATATGTTTGGCTGAAAATGTCTTACAAATTCACACACATGTAATTATTCCTATATAAATATATCGTGATAGCCTTAAACTAGAAACTACCTACAAGGTAATGAACAAATGGGAGATCTGATAATAAATTGTAATATTTTACACAATGACATTATACAACACTTTGACTAAATATTGTGTTGCTTGAAAAAAATTTTGGAAGACTTTAGATGGCAACACCAATCTTTTAATGACTTAATGACAAAATCAAAGCAACACCATGTTTTAGTCAACTTTTAATTAGAAAACAATTCTATACTTTTAAATGTAATATAATGATCATTTACAAAGCCTGATGGTGTTTGATTCTGACAAATGTAAGGCTACAAGATGAAAAGAATGTCCATAGCCAGATGGAAGTTGTGTCTGTGGTTCAATTATTTTGCTGTGTTATTTCTGGGTATTAATCACATTAGTAAAAATGATATGAATGAATAAGCAGAGTAGTGATGAGAGTATATTATAGTTAATCTAGTTTTTGTTAATTATAATAAGTCAAAAAAGTAGATAAAAGTTACAAATAATTCACAAAATTATAAGCACCAGAAATATGTAACATTTTCTTTTCTGGTTTTGGTACTGGACATTAAGCCTTGGGCATTTATATTGAGCTATATCCTCAGCCCTTTTTATTTTTTATTTTGAGACAAATTCTCTCTAATTTGCCCAAAAGGGACCCAATTTGAAATCCTTCTGCCTCAGTTTCACAGTGTAGGATATAAAATATTTTTAAAACAGATTTTATTAGATATTAAAGAACTGGGAATTAAAATAAAAGTATCATTTTTTCTTTCGGGTGAAGTAGTACCAGAAATTTTGATAAGACAAAGGATTGGCAGGAATATAAACTTGAAGAGATTTCTGGAAGGCATTTTGGCAAATAAACTTTGAGTCATCAACTGCATTTCTAAGAATTTACTGAAAGAAAGTATTTAAGGAATTTATTAGCAATATATATTCATTTAAATTTTAGTAGTTAAAACTATAATATGCTTATATAGTATTTTTAGTTGATTTTTGATTGATTTTAGTACACTCAAAACCTAAGATAATTAGCTTTTGCCTGTGTAGTTTCACAGTTTTTACCCATATAAGTGAGAACACAGAAAGTACTTTTACTTTTATATAGTTATCTCTGTAATGAGAGTAAAAAATACTTTTTGTTTTACTTTCAAATAGTAATTTTCAACTTTTCTCTACTAGTCATACTTGTTCAGTGAAACACATATAAATCTGTTTTAAAATTATTTCTGCTTTTAAAGGTAGAATCCTGGACTAAAAGCCAAATAGCAAACAATAGACTGTACCACTACTCTTTTGTGTCAGTAAGAAAACATAACATCATACATCAGAGGTAGCAGAGTCAAGACATCACTGCTAAGTGCCAGCTTATCTAGGAACATTTATTTTGTCAACAAGTGAAATAAAGCAAAAGATTTTCCCCAAGTATTATTACAGCAAGGAAAAGAAAGCATAAGTGTTCAAGAGCCTGAACAATCTCCAATATCTATAGAAGTGTGTAATGGCATGTCAGTGACCCGGCACTACAAAATACTGAAGATTTTATCAACTGTTTCATATTAATAAGGTCTCATGAGGCATAAAAAGCCATTTAGTCGCTTCATGATGTTGGGATAAAGATGTATGTTTCTTTTGCTGTACTTTCCTCATTTATATAACAAGAATGGTAAAAATCTTTCTTCCTCATCACTCAAAGGATGCTGAACATAGCATTTGTAATATCACTAAATTAATCCATGCGCAATCATAATGCAGTTTCAAAAGAGACATTAGCTAAGTCTGCATTCTGAGAGGAGAGTCAAAATGGTGGAATCATGTATCTGTCTCTAAAACATGGCTTTTTAAATTTTTAAAACATTTATCTTAAAAATAAAAGAGGGAAACCATATTAACAAGCAGACATCCATTTACAAAATAGCATAACAATACAAATAATACAGAGTTACAGACAAAGTGGTAGGAAATTAACAATGGTTGTATTACGTATTGACATCTTCAAAGTGGTTTCTCAGGAAAACAAATAGAGACATGCAATAGTGATCAAACAAGTAATCATTAACTGTTCCTTTCAGCAAAGCAATAGGAGACAGTAGTACCACTGCTAGCTATCCTGTAATACATACATACATACATGATATCCCTTTCTTTCCTTCTCTCTTCCCACACCCCAGTTGTCCTTTACTTTTGAGCATTTTCCTTTCATTTCACAATGTCTATCATACCTCATAGTTTTTATTCAGTCTTTCAGGTTCTTAAAGCTTAAATTAAAAGTAAATATACTGACAATACCAAGTACTGCCAACTATATGGAGCAGACTAAACTGTCACAATTTGATTAGAAGAATCATAAGTAATATTGGCATTTGTGAAAACAATTTTGCAATGTCCTATAAAAGCAAATGTGCATTGATTATATGGTTTCCAGAATTTTCACCTAGATATCTAATGCAAATGAATGAAAATTTGTGTTCATGCAAAAACTTACAACTCAAGATATATGAGTTTTATCCATAATTGTCAAAACTGAAAATGATAATGTGTCCTTCAGTTGTTTTCCTAGTAAGCAAAGTTGTGGTATACTGATACATGGAGCGCTGATCTACCATAGAAGAACAAACTATTGATTCACATAATGATATTTATAATTTTGAATTCATTTATCTAAATCAGACACAAATACTATCTATTTTATAATGCATTCTCTAAAAGTCAAAACTACAGGGACACAGAACAGATCAGTAGTTACCAGGGGAGGAGAACAAGTAAGGGTTACTGCAAAGGAAAAGATTCTTCACAATAGAATTCTAGGGTGAATGTGGTACGTTCATTTATCAAAATCTTTTGAATTCTGCACCACAGATAGTGAATTTTACTCCTTGTAAAGTAAAAGTCCACAATGGAGAAGGGGGAAAGAAAAGCAGAATATAAACTGTAACACAGAGAGAAAGACTGTTAAAGCTAAAATGTTGACAAAATTTGACATACTCTTTTACATGAGGCAATTATTCAAAATACTAGAGCAGAAAACTATTGTTGTGAAGTAAGATATAATGAGATAAATATGTGATGTGATCCTTCTCCAGAAATATTTATAACTCTGTGGTGTAAATTATCCTGCATGTGGGATGTCCATACAATTTAATGATTATTTCCCAAGTTTGTAATTCTTAATAGGAGCCCAAGTATTAATTTATGTGGCTAATGTAAATCTGTAGAGATTTTTTTCTTCTAAAAATTTAAGAGGAAAACGTAAAGTCAAAAAGAGATACTAACAGATATAAGTATAGATATACATTAGATATATAGATATCTCTCTATATATGACATACTGTGGCACGCTGATACAATGGAGATATATAGATATATATAGATATATAACTTCATACTTTTATAAGTGTGAAAGATGCCTTTGATTAATAGATTACTGCTACACTGTAGCACGATATTGGATAAATAGACCAGTTGGACATTAATGAAGTGGTATAGAGGGTAAGGACAAATATGAGAGGAACAGGCTGAATATTCAAGCAGCACTGAAGAATTTCCATGGGCCATGGAGCAGAAATCTAATGAATTTTTCTCATATACATCAGGCAGATTTGGGAAATGAAATTGGCACAGCAACTCAATCAGTACTTCAAAATAATTTACCACTACCACAGAGCCTTTAATATAGTCACAATATTGCTGTGTCTTGTGATGGCTCACAAAGTCTGCTTTGAAAAGGAAATTGAATTATATACTTTCTTTGGCATGCCGAACATTTGATGAATCTATTATAATCTAAAAGCTAGGCATGTCAGAGCCTTAGCATTGATGTTTAATAGTGTAGGCTAGTCCTAGAAAGCTGCTTACATAGAGCTTCTTTAATATAATTGTTTCATCTAAATTTCTATTTATTTTATGTAGCATTTTATAGGTTTCTCTTTTAAATATACACTATTAAAACAAAAGAAAAATACTTTTACGATTGAAATAGAGAACAACATATTTTTAGGAACAAATATGTGAGATTTTATGCCTGCATGTACACATACACATCTCCCTGTGTGATATGTGTGTGTGTATATATATATATATATATATATATAGAGAGAGAGAGAGAGAGAGAGAGAGAGAGGGAGAGAGAGAGAAATATTAAGAGCAGCAAATAAATGTTGGATTTTAAAACTATAAAATATTATGACCAAAACTGGTCCAAAGCTTTTGAGTTCTCTCTTTTGTATCACAATGCCACGTATGAATGAATATACTCTAATCCAAATTGTGTTACTTTAGTATAATTTTCCTCTATCATTATTAAGTATTCATGACTTCAATAGTTTTCGACTTAGACTCAACTGCTCAAAAAACAAAATATTTTTAGTGTCATAGTGGAGACTTTAAAGATCGGCTGATATATACCAAAACTGTGATTAGGTTCTAGAGATACAGGTAAGAATTCACAATCCCACAGGTCCAAATAAAGAGATCGGACATAACATAAAAATTCCTTTATAGTGAGTTTTGCTTCATTCCTGTTGTGGTTGCCCTGTACTCACATGTGAATGTAGACATGAATGTTTTAGGAGAAATCCTACACATATCTTTGGTTTAGAGATAATAAAAACAAGAAAATTCTCAGTAATACTTTTGGCTTGTTATTTTATAAAGATCAGGTGTTTCTTTGAAATCTAGAAACTAATTCTCAATTAAGCATTATGCCCATTTATAATAATTGTGAACCTATAGTTGAAATACCAATAAAATATTTTTCTTCTAGAAAAAAATTCCAAATAAAATTGAATTTTGAAATGTAGTGCATTGGCTTTCACACTGCATTTCTCATCCAAGAAATGAACTAGTAAATGAGAACAGATCCTAGAATATGCAAAAGTCAGCCATAAAGAAGTGAGTCAGATGTTTCAAAATGAAAATAGTTACAAGATCCAATATTCTGCACTGGAAGCTATAGACATATAACCTGAATATCCCAATCCTTCCAAATATAACTACCAGATCCATAAATGTTATTCACAGAGCTTAAGTGAACAGCAAAAAGCCACAAGAATAATGGCAAGTACTTGCAAGAAATTGACCAGAACAGTTATGATTACTTTCATGGCAATTTCACTAGGCCAGTTGAGTGCCTGGCTATTTGGTTAAACATTATTCTCAAATAAGACTAACATTTTGAATCCATAGTCTGATTATAGCATATTGCCTTCTCCAGTGTGAATATGTCCCATCCAGTCTACCAGAGGCCTGAATAGAATTCATGTTGGATGCAGTCGCATTTGCCTATAATTACAGCATTTTGGGAGGCTGAAGCAGAAAGATTAGAAATTCAAGTCCTGCCTGGACAACTTACTGAGATTGTATCTCAAAAGTAAAACATTAATTAAAAGTGCCTATGTAGCTCAGTGTAAGAGCACCTCTGGATTCAACCCACAGTACAACACACACCAAGAAAAAGAAGAAAAGAAAATCCAAAGTCAAGATAAGTGCAAGTTTGTCTCTTTGCCTATATATTTTCCAACTAAGATAACCAATTTTGGAGTTGGACTGGACCTTACATCATCAGTTCTCTTGGATCTCAGGCCTTCAGATAGAGATTGAGACTATATCACTAGCTTTCCTTGGTCTTCAACTTATAGATAGCAGATTGTATGATTTCTCGGTCTCCACAATTCTAAGAGCCAGTGAGTCAATTTCTTATATATATAGGAACATTTACATATGTATAGCCCCACATGTCATTTAATAGCAGGACACAATACAGGAAATGTGTCACTAGATGATTTTCTTAATGTGAGTTCATCATATGGTGTGTACTGTCATGACTTCACTAGAGGATATAATCTTATGGAACCAGTCTAACATATGTGGTCTACATTGACCAAAATATTATTATGTGCTATATGTATATATAGTGCTTGACTGTATATATTTATAGATATTATAACAGTTAATCATGATATATCAACTTGAATGAATTAAGAAACACCTAGCATATTAGTGAAACACATTTCTTTGTGTATCTATGAATGATAGACATGGAGACCATCACACTGGGAGAGGAGACCTACCCCAAATGCAGGTGGCATCAATCAATAAGATTTGCAGCCCAGGGGCTGGGGATATAGCTCAGTGGAATAAACACCTGCTTAGCAAGCGCAGGGTCCTGAGTTCAATCCCCAGTACCGCCAAAAGATTTGTAGCCTGGATATAATAAAAGGGGAAACAAAAGGAAATTTTCCCATTTGGAAGATCAGCTCCAGTATTCCTGAACAGCTCATCACTGTGCTGCTGTCAACTTTGGACAATGGTCTTCAGGTCTCCTGTTTCTTCAGCCTCCCAACACAGGCAACATGGCCACACAGCCTTGACACAACAACTGCCTTCCTGGGAGCTTCCAGGCCTTCAGCCTTGCCACAGTAGTGCATGCTTCATCCTCCTTGTTCTGCAGCTCCCAGATTCTAAGTGAAACAGCTACTGAACCTTTTTGTTTTCCAGTGCACTGAGGGCCAGTTTAAAATTGTCAGCCCATCTGACACTCTGACTACCTAATGAAGCCCCTTGATTAATTATTTCTATATGTTTATATTTGATTATAAATTACATATGTAATTATATATAGAGTAAGCCTGCCAAAAATATGCACATCAAGAAAATAAAAAATTGTATAAATATGTTAATATTAAATTTATTGAGACATAATAGGATTAATACAAGTTACCTTTGGCATCTACAATTATAGGATATGCTCAAACTAGTAGCCGATAGCTTCCAGACATTTATTAGTATGACAAACTTTTGGACTGTGTACACATTTTTTGGTTGTCCTTCCTCTCCTCCTCCTCCTCCTTCTTCTCTCTCTCTCTCTCTGTCTCTCTCGCTGTATATATATTTACATAAAATATATAGAGAATCTACGTATTCGACTCCTTTAGAGAACCCTAACTAATACAGAGTTTTGGTATGAGGAGTTGTAGACAAATACAACTGTAAGAAAGAATTTCTCCACTTAGTTTCGTAGTTCCAGGAGTTGCCTTTTTGATTTAATGAGCCTCTCTCCTTTGAATAAGTCACAGAGCTGTCACAGTCTGTGGGAGAATTGTTTAAAGTAATGTGCAACATAGATCCATTTGATTTTCTTAACTGTGAGCTGCAAGAAATTTAGTGACTTTAAAAAAATAATTTTGAAAAGTTTTGGAAGGATAAAAACTGATGCTGGCTGGGTGCTTTTCGTATCTCTGGTCAAATTACTAAAGATAATAAGTTTGCAGATTCAAGTCTCCAGGTTCAGACACATAAACAATCTAAAGTTTTCTAAGTGTGTCCTAAAGGAGAACCTTCTCTCCTATAGCCTTAGGGACAAAATTGCTGAAAACCAAACTCAAGCCCTTGTAATGTGATTGACTGAATTGAAGTGCAAGTTTAATGCTCTGCCTCTCAGGACATGTGCAGTTAAAATGAGGGCACTGGCAGAAAATAAAATGGAGTCTCATAAATTGAGAATGAAGATGTTTGAGAGAAACCTGACCACGCTAGGGCATTGAACTTCTAAATTAAGATGAGGTCATTTTGCCAGAAGAGACTTTTTGCACCCTCACTGATAGGGCATCTGCACTCCTGCTGGTGTTAGCCCCGCCATCTCTGCCCAGCTAACCCAAGTCTGTGTATCCTCTGGAAATAGGAAGAAGCTTCCCTGGTGCAGTTACCAAGCAGAGCAATGGCAGCAGCACTCCTCAGCACCCCACTCGCCACCCATGTTTGCCTACAGACATATAATCAGGCCCAAATCTCACAGTTTCCTAAAACCAGGCATGCAACATGACTAATGGGGAGGTACGCTACTACACACCCAATAAACTTCTTGCGTTTTCTGATTCTTAGAAGCGGATATCTGGGGGAAAGGCATGCTAATGGATTTTAAGAGCATAGGGTAATTGTACAAGAAATATAAACCTGGATATGGCTGAATTTACACAGAGATTCTAGATTTATTATCTCAGCTCTGGAGTTTACAATGGTGCTAATTCTAAATTTTGTTAGTTGGCTGAAACACAGATCTAAGGATGACCCATTGCCAAAGACTGGGGATGTCTGATGTCTGGGCTTGCCTTTCTCTCCCTTTCATTTTTTTGAGACAAGGTCTTGCTCTATAGTTCAGGTTGGCCCTGAACACACCAGGCTGGTCTTGAACTCGTTGAAATCCTCCTGTCTCTGCCTCTCAAATGCTGGGATTACTTGCAAATAGGAAATAAATCCATTCCGAATTCAAGGTCTCTGTATTTCAGTAAAGTCCAGTGGTGTGGGGTAAGCAGAGGTATCCCCTCTCACCTGAACGATAAGTTATTTCCTACACATGAGGTATAAGTTGTTATTTCCTGCCCCTCCTACAACCAACAAAGAGCCACAAAGCCTCATAAATCTATTGGATTAGAAAGCAATACATTCCTCACTTGGGTATGTTACTCCTGTCCATTTAGCTGTGATTCACAAAATTGGTGGTTTTGAGTGGAGCCCAGAAAAGGAGAAGGATCTGCAACAGAACCTGGCTGCTGTGCAAACTGCTCTACTACTTGGGCATGGGATCTAGGAACTCTTAGAGTGTCATTGCCAGACAGGGACATTGTCTGGAGCCCTCACAGGTCCCCATAGGTGAATCACTGCAGAGACCCTTAGGGCTTTGGAAGAAGACTCTACCATCATGTGCACTAAAATAAAATCTCCTTTTGAGAAATAGCTCATGACCTGCTAGATGGCCTTAGAGGAATCTGAATGCTTGGGACACCACATTACCAGAGACCTGAGCTGCCCACTGTAAACTGGGTGCTATCTGGTCTACAAGTCACAGACTCACATATGCATAACAATAATCCAACAGCAAATGGAAGTGATATATAATTGATTGGGCCAGAGCAGATAGGTCCTGATGATACAAAAATGTTACATGAGGAAGAAATCGCCCAAACATTCATGGTTCTTACCTCTGCTAGACCACCTTCTCTTCCCCAGAATGCACCTATAGCCTCACAGAGTGTGCTGTGAGAACTGCTGATAGATGGGGAGAGCAGCAGGGCCTGGTTTATGACAGGTTTGCTTGTTATGCAGGTACCATCCAGAAGTAGATGGCGGGGACTCTAGCCTGTTTCCAGGTAATCCTTGAAGGATGGTAGGGAAGGGACATCAAAGTTCACCTGATCATAGCGTGCTTACAAGAAAAATGGCCAGATATGTGACTACATACAGGTTTATTGACTGTGGCCAATGGTCTGGCTGGATGAGCAGGCTCTTGGAAAAAACAGTGACAAAGATATTTGGCACAGACAGGCTATTCCCTATGGGCAAAGAAGGGGAAGATATTTATATCTTATGTAAATGCTCACCAAAAGGTTGCCTTGAAAGAAGAATTCTTTAATCATCTCATGGATAAGCTGATCTGTTCTATGGAGAGCAGTCAACCTCTCTCCTCAGCCATGCTTCTCACTCTCAAAGATCATGTAGAAAGCGGCAGTGGTAGAAGGAACGGAGGATAAACACGGGCTCAGCAACCTGGACTTCTGCTCACTGAGGCTGATTTGGCTGAAGTTACTGGTGAATACCTGATTCTCCAAGAGCAGAGTCCAACACTAAAGTCCCTGATATGGTACCACTCCCCAGAGTAATCAGCCTGCAACCTACTGGCTGCCATAGGTTATATTGGAATATTTCCACCATGGAAAGCACAATAATTCGTCCTTATTGGAATCATCATTTATTTGTGTTATGCACTTGCCTTCCCTGCACATAATACCTCTAACAAAACTACCATCTGAGGACTTAGAAATGCCCCTTCCACCCTCAGGGTAGTCCACATATTTCATCTAAGGAAGAAGTGTACTTCCGGCAAAAACATATAGTCATGTGGTCATGTTCATAGAATTCATGCTACCCACCATCCAGGAGTAGCTGAATTAATGGAAAGGTGGAATTGCCTTTTGAAGATACATTTTCAATGCCAGCTGGGTGACAGTACTTCACAGGGCTGTGGCAAAGTTCTTAAGAAGACTGCATGTATTCTGAACCAGCACCAAATATTGTACATTTTCTGTCATAGCCAGGATTTATGGGTGCAGATATTAAGGAAGTGGAAATGAGAACAGTATCATTCACCATTACCCCTGTTGACATACTAGCAAAATATTTGCATCCTGTTCCAGTGAGCTTATGTTCTGTGGGTCTAGAAGTCTCAGTTCCAGAGACAAGAAGGGTCCTACCAGGGAGCACAATAATGAAGCCCTTGAACTAGAAACTAAAACTTTCTCCTGACCATTGTGTGCTATTCATGCCTCTAAATCAACCAGCCAAAGAGAGAGTTACTATATTGGCAGGAGTGATTGATCCAGAGTATTAATGGAAAATTAATCTCTTACTCCTTGGTGGGAGTAGGGAAGAACATGTTTGGAGTGCAGGTGATCGCTTAGGATTCTCTGAGCATTACCATTGTCTTGGTTACTTTTCTCTCATTGCTGAGACAAAATTCCCAGTGCCCAAAATGAAGGAAGGAAAGGTTTATTTAGTTTACAGTTTGTGGGAGTGTGTAGCACTCACACAATCTCCATGTTCTCCTCTTCCACAGGCTCAGAATGTATACAAAGTAACCACCTTGGCTTCCTACTGAGTCACTCAGCCAAAGCTCTAGACTCCCCAAGTTGACACAGTGTTATCAACCATAACAACCATGGGCCACTACTAAAGTCAATGGGAAACTGCAGCAACTCAGTCCACACAGGATGACAAGTTGTGTGCAGCCATCAGAAATGAAGAAGTGAGGTGCTCACTGGAGACCGAAGCAACATCAAATGTGTAGTAGAAGAAAGTACTTAAAATTACTAGATACAAGCATGTGACTGGACACAGAAATGAAGATTGTATCATGAGTATTTCCTTCCTATTTTGTTAATATGCTTATGCATAGGTACCTGTACAGTAACCAGTTGTCTTTATTTTCTTTCTTCACAACATAATCTTAATTGATTTAATATCCATAATTAAGTGCTGTTAAACCTACATTATAATATTTAAATTATGGAAAGTCAGGGGAAATGTAAACATCATCAAAAGAAAAACTTTTCCTTGTATTCTGGGAAGGGAAAAGTGTGCTTCTTTTGCACACAGAATGGCTGAATCATTTTAGGCAGCATTTTTGACCTGATATTGTATGAGAGACTAATCATGGTGTAAAGGGATGTATTTAGTTGCCAAGTTGAGAAGTGGCTGAATGTGACTGTTAATTATGATATTTGAACTTGAATAGATTGAGAAACACAGCAGACTGGTACAGCACTCTTCTGGGTATGTCTATAAATGATTGATCTTTAGGACTGAAAACTGAGGGGAGAAGATTCACCCTAGTTATTGATGGCAACAACCAATAGGCTTGTAGCACAGATGAAATAAAAAGGGAAAGAAGAATAAAGAATTCCCACTGGAAAAATCTTCAGTGTTCGTGAGCGGGTCCATCTTTTGCTCCCATCACCTTTGGACATTGGTCTCCTGGTCTTTACTTGCTTCAGCTGTCCAATGCAGACTCACAGTTGTAATGCTCCAGGGAGCTTCCAGATCTTTACTTAGTGTGGTGCTTCATCCAGTACATCCCTCTTCTGCATCTCCCATCTTCTTAGCTGAGCAGCTACTAGATCCTCCATCTCTATTGTACATATAGGGCCATGGTGGACCTTCCTGATTCTGATTCTGTAAGTCTTTCTAATAAATCTCCCTGCATAACTATACAGTATTTTCTATGGGTTATTTTCCTCTAGAGAAATCTAACTAGGCCAAATGTATGGATATGTATCCTATGGGTTCTGTTTCTTTCAGAAGATATTAAAATTCTTGTAGTTTACCAAATTTTCCTTAGCAACCACTAATTAGTTGGCTACAAAATGTCTCTGTTTTATATATAATATGTATATAACATATATATATATATTATATATATATATAATCGTATATATTTTTGTGTATTCACAAAACATTTTAGAGCACCTACTCTGAACTTGATATTTTACTAGATGATGGAATCCTTAAAATGATTAATATAGAACTATTTTTATAAGTGAGTGGGAAAGATGAGTAACATACATTTTAAATAAGGCAAATAAGTAGGTGCTATGATAGGACTAAAAAGAAGTAAAGACTTGACATATTAGTAAATAATAATTGGCAGGTATCTGTGGAATTAAAATTAGCAATTATAATTAATAAGTTGTAAAATAATATAAAAAGGGGAATACAAGGTCACCAGTCACCATTTGTTTCTTAAACTATGTCACATTCATTAAGTGTATTCTAAATGCCTATTTTCTTCCTTGTGAGAACTCTGTAAAGAAAAAACTGTTATCTTCATTCTGAAGAAGAAGGTTCCAGGGGGTAGGCTGCTGCATGGAGCTGCTTAGGTATTAAATGGTAGAGACAAGATTTGAATAAGTGATGACTAAGTCTTGGGTTTATTGTTTATATCACCTTCTTTCAGGGGTTTAATGCCATCATAATCACATGATATCAATGACAAATTTGACAAAGAGTAGTGAAAAGAATACAGAAATTCTTTGATCAAATCCATACAGTTATCACTAGTGTTTAATTTCAGACATGAGCCCTCCTGAATGCAGTGATAGTCAATTTCAAAAAGCTATGCAATCTGCATACATATATCTTGCTGACCCTGTGGTGCATACTCCAAAACCCTTCGAGGACCCCACCCCCTAATTACACTGGCCATCCCTCTGCAATAGTGAAGCTATCAGAGTTCAAAATAGACAAAGGCGGCCAGGTTTTCCTTATTTCTTCATCAACTGTGCAGGAAGAAACATCAATACATGTGGAGAAAGACACATAATAGATTTAGAAGGACATCTTTCAAATGAGAGTTAACTAAACACAGCCAACTTTCAGAACTTAATAATAAGGAAAGAAATATAGTATGTAACTGCTGTGGTTGGAATGTGTCCCTTCCGAGATTCCACCTAATGAGGGAATTGGTGTCTTATAAAAGGGGTGGATGAAACTAGCTTCAGCTCTTTTTGTCATTTATTCTTCTTCCATGTAAGGATATAGCATTTGTCCCTTTTTTCTTTTTCCACATTTTGTCATACAGGGACACAGTAAGACACTTATCAAACATCATATGATGGTAACTTGATCATGGACTTTTCAATCTCCAGAACTGTAGGAAATAAACATGTTTTAAAAAGTTATCCAGACTTATAGCAGCCGTATTTTGAATAGAAAATTGATTGTTGTTTAACAGAATAAAGGAACCATTACAGACTTCAAAATATGCTCCTCAAATTTTACACCAGGAAATTTCACAAGTGTTCTGATTCACTATGTCAGTAATTCTTCAAAGTTTGAGTAGCAGCTCAATATCAAATGTATTACCTGGGCTTGACTATGTACTAGAGAGGTTCAAAGGTGGTTTAGTTTGAGCCTCTGATCACAGATGTTTCCCAATGACATAGGTTGGAAAAATCAAGCACAAGTCATGTAAGAGATGGAAAAATAAATTTAAAATGGAAGATGTTTTCACTGGAGCATGGATGGATAAGTGGACTCCATTTGTGAAGATAGGTTTGGGGGATGCTAGAGATATCCTGGCTGAAGAATGAGCCAAGTGAAGATCTGGAAATAAGAAAACAGAATCTATGGGTTTGTGCTGTTAATCCCTGGAAGTCTGTGTTCATCAGAGGAATGTGATTTGAACTGTACATTAGAAAGGCTCATCTGTCACTGTGAGAAGGAATTAGAGCAACTGATTTCAGGAAGAAAAACACTGCATTAGTGATAGTCCCCCATGCAAGCCATGATGGGAATGAATAAACTTTGGGTGAAGAAAGCCTTAAATCTGACAACTGAGTGGATATGACTAATAAATCTGAAGGCAGAGGTAAAAACATTTGTAATATTTAAAGCATTACACAGTTGAAACAATGTGGTTTTAACCAAAACTTTCTTGAAGTCAATTAGATTAGCAGTTTGGTTGGGAAAAGATCCTCAATGATTGAGTTTCAGACACTGGGAGACTGAATGTGTTCCACTGAAAGAGAGTCTACCAGCTTAAAGCCTGGGTAAACAATCAACTTGAGGATTTGGAGACACATCACCATAAAGGCAATTACTGGAGTTTGAAAGTGAATATATTCATAAATGGAAGGTGAATTGAATTTTCAGTTACCTAAAAGAACTTCAAGTACAATAATATAAAAGACAAAAACAAGAGCGCAAATTAATAGTAGCATAGCAGTATCAGGTAAGTAGGACTAAGTTCAGAGCTATGCAGTGTAGAAAAAACAAGGATGCATGGAATCTATCAGAGCTAGTCACAGAGAAAAACCATTTGGCTGTATACTACAGAGGTTCAAAAGTCAGATTTAGATGTGGATAACACATTAATAGAAAGAGCAAAGCTTAGTCCATAGAAATAAATGCAATTTGAAATAAAATATATGTAATCTTTACATTTTCAGAAATTTATTTTTATTAACTTTACTTATCTACTTCTTTAAAGCATACTTTTAGTGTTCATAAATTCCATGTCGAAAGATACCTACATGGTGTAGTAGTAAGTAAACGGTTTTTTCTAAGATGCTGTTATGGCCTGTGCACTTTCACGGGCTTGTGTGTGATGACGCATTGGTGTACTGTTCAGGGACTCTGGCTGTTGCAATCCACGACAGAATTGCAAAACACATCTCCTGTCAACCCAGACCAAATTCCCAGCTGCCAAAATCTGCGAGAGTACAAGTCAGTGAATCTTTTTTAATTGGCTTGTAAGTCTTCAGCTGTTTTTAGATGAAGGGTGATTTTGCTAATTAACAATCTTGTGGCTTCTTTCTTGTTCTCTAACTGGAAATGATAATAACTCACTTGCCGCAAGTTTGAAAGAAGTTAATGGGAAAACTGGTATCTGGTTTCAGCTTTATAAACTTTCCTAAAATGAATTTAAAGAGTTCAAAAGTGTTTTGTGGACATAAAGGAGAATAGATTTGCCTATCAAAAATGGTACGCGTGAAGATAGCCAGAATATTGAGAATCTAAGGTATATGGTAGAAACTGGAATGTATAAAAATATATAAAAGAATCTTGTCCTCAGGGAGTTTGCTGCCAGCTTGTGTAAGACTAGCCAAATAATGCAAAAGTTAGTGGGATGTCTTGGTTACTTTACTCTTGTTGCTCAGACAAAATACCCAACACCCAAAATGAAGAAAGGAAAGGTTTATTTGGCTTACAGTTTGTGGAGGTTTCAGTCCATACTTGGGTCCTTCAGAGGCAGAGTGGCACATGGCAGAGGGCAAACTTCATGGCAGCAGAGCACAGCAAAAACAACCAGCAAAAAAGGAGGAATGGCTGCAAGCAGCCTCCTTCCTTTCCTTACATTGTAAGCAGCCTGCCCCCACCCAGGGGGCATGTAGCACTCACAGAATCTCCAGGCCCTCCTCTTCCACAGGCTCAGGATATATGCAAAGTAAGCACCCCAGCTTCCTCCTGAGTCACTTAGCTAAACCTCTAGACTCTCCAAGTTGACACAATGTACCAACCATAACATTCCACCCCTTGTCAACTTGGCAATCAGACACATTTCGTTAAACCAGTTTCCAGATACAAAGACATGCTTATATTAGAACCATAACATGGGATTTGCAACATACTCTCATGTTCATTTGTTCCCTCATCGTTGATTTCCTGGCTTTTTCTGAGAACCTCCAAATTTGCCTTCCTTCAATCAGTTACATCTAAGTTTTTGTACTGTTACAGAGGTGTCTTCCAAATACATAGATTATATGCTAATATTCTAGCTTGAAAATTTTAAATTCTCTTTCACTGTAAGAGAGTACTGTCACCTCAGTGTGGCATAAAGAGAACTCCACAAGTTGCCTATTGACCGCCTCACCATTGCCATTTCTCTTCCCTATGTTTAACATCCAACATTTGGATGAAAAGATTTGTTCTGTTAAAAAACACAACACTGCTTCTCCTCTAAAATAACTTTGTTCATGCCATTTCCTGTCCCTACTAGGCCTTTCAGTCTGCATGGTGAATCTTTATTTGTACTTGGAAATGCTATTCACAGTGTTGGTTCCTTCCCAGCAGAAATACTGCATGAGAACAGATTGGGAGTGCTAATGTTCTCAAGGTTATAATCAGCAGAGTGCCAGTAAAAGTTTAAAAAACAGTTCTTAAAGAGACAGAGTCCTACTTCACAGCATTTGTCAATTTCAAATTACCAAACTGGTATTACTGAATGAGAAATTAGGAGGAAATGTGTATTGGTTTTTCTAAACTAGTGTGGACTGGCCTAGCATAGTGATGGTTATAGTTCAAGACAATTACCTGCAACTCTTGTCGGAACTCTTGTCAGGTGAGGCCTGCTCCTGTGCTGCACCCTGCAAGACTTTCAGCTGGGAGAGAGCCTGGCCTGGGGGCAAAACCTGAGCAGCCAGTTGAGCAGAACTCTTGTCAGGTAAGGCCTGCACGTGCACTCTGCCCCGCACTTTTGGGCAAGGAAGGAGCTCAGACTGAGAGGGCTGGTCCCTGTTGGTGCATGAGACCTGCAGCGTGGAAGCAGCCTTGGGCTCTATGGTCCTCTGGGTTGGGAGGTGAGGTCTGCTTTCACCTGACGAGCTACCTGATGATCCCAGAGCAGTGGCCCCTGCCTAGTCACCATCAGCTTCAAGACTGAGGCCCACATGCTTTCCGTTCATGTCCTGGGAACCCTGGTACCAAAGGCCATCTTTTCCCCACCATCACAGATGTGCTCTGAGCCATGCACCTGAGAAATTACCTGTGGTTCCTGATAGAAACCAAGACCCCACACGGAACCAGACCAGACCTTCTGACATGAGAGAAGTCTTTATTGGGGGAAGGACAGAGTAGCAGGCTACCTAGTGGACCAAAGTAGCCCCAAGCTGAGGAAAGGGTGGGCATTTCAGCTCTTTTCTGGTGGGGGTGGGGTGAAATGAGGAGATATCCCTGGCCAGAATAGACTGAGCCAAGAGGGACGGGGAGGGCGTCCAGGCCAGAAGCCTGAACAGCAGGAGTTGCCCTTGTCAGAACGATCTGAGCAGGTGAACTGCCACAGCGAATGAGGGTAGGGATAGCTTTTGTGGTGGAGGAGAACTGAAGTGGAACAGGTAAGGGAACGAGAGAAATATTGAGACTTAAAGTTTACCCACGAGGGGGGTGACACTGGCTGCCTTGTGACTTATCAGTTCCTGGGTCCAGTGGTCCATGGTCTGCTATCTCCTTGGGATAAATTTGATATGCAGGTAAACTAGGGTCCCTAGACTCCTTTGGTGAACTGCCTGGGTAGCTTGTAGCTCAGCACTTTTCATCTGATATCCAAAATGACAAAACATAGGAGCAAAATGCAGTCTCAGAACTCAGCTCCAACCAGAACAAGTACAGGACACAGTGACAGCAGAACTAGGAAGCCACATACCTGAAATTTCTCAAATGATCACATATGAAGTAAAGAAACAACTCCATCAGGCCACAGAAGAGATCAAATCAGAAATAATCTCTCAGGCAAAAAATACCATGAAAACAATAATGGAAGAAATGCTCCACAGATATAGAGAAGAAACAGATAAAAAAATACATAAACATAGGCAACAAATGGAAAAATTACATGAACAACTTGGGAATGAATTAGAACACATGACACAGACTCAAAGAGATTTCCAGGAAATCAAAACTTCCACTGAAAGCTTGCAAAACAGCTTGAATAAAGCTGAAGATAGAATTTCAGAACTTGAAGACAGCATGGCAACTAGTGGTAGTGAAAGGAAGGATCTCTTAAAGTCATCAAGGATCCAGGAAAAATCAATCCAACAGCTGAAAGGAGAGGCAAAGAGAAATAACGTCCGAGTAATAGGAGTCAATGAAACAGCAGGAAGCAACCAAATGACATAAAAAGAATATATGTAGAAATAATAGCAGAAAATTTCCCAAGCACAGTAAAAGATTCTGATATGCAGGAAAATGAAGCATATAGAACTCCAATGAGCTTTTTCCAAAATAAAACCACACCCAGATATATAATACTCAAGATCCCAGACATCCAGCAAAAGAACACAATATTAAAATTTGCTAGAGAAAAGAAACAGATCACCCATAAAGTAAAGCCAATCAGAGTCACAGCAGACTTCTCAACACAAACCATGCAATCAAGAAGAGCTTGGAGCGAGGTATTACAGATTCTGAGACAAAACAGCTTCCAATCCAGACCGACATATCCTGCAAAACTATCCTTCAAATTCAATGGATAAATAAAATATTTCCACAACAAAGAACAACTGAAGAACTTCATGAGTGCCAAATCAACATTACAAAAAGTGTTAAAAGATATTCTAGACAGAGGAAAAAGACATCACAATCTCAAGAACAACAATAGAAAGGAACCCTCAAGCAGAAAAAGCAAGTAAACAGATAGCAAAAGTAGGAAAGCAACAGCAAGTAGGCAGCATGACAAGAATAAGCCAACCTAGAACAGTTATAACCGTTAATGTAAATGGCCTCAATTCACTGTCAAAAGAAACAGATTGGCAGAGTGGATTAAGAAACAAAACACAATGGTATGCTGTATACAGGAAACACATTTTACTCAAAAGGAAATCCACAGACCGAAAGTTAAAGGATAGAAAACAATTCTCCATGCAACAACAGGTTCCAGAAAAAAGCAGGGGTAGCTATTATGTTTGCAGATAATGTAAACTTCAAACCAGAAACAATCAAAGGAGATAGAGAAGGCCACTACATACTAGTTAGGGGAAAGCTGCAAGAGGAAGAGATAATAATCCTAAACATTTATGCACCAAATACTGGAGCACCAAACTTTATAAGTCAAATCTTAACAGACATGAAAAACCAAACAATTAATAAGACTATTGTAATAGGGGACTGAAACATCCCTTTTACACAAAGAGACAGGTCAACTTAACAAAACCTCAGCAAAGAAATAACAGACCTTAACCAAAGGTATGAACAAATGGACTTAGTAGATGTATACAGAGTGTTCCACCCCACAACATAAGAATACACATTTTTCTCAGCTACACATGCAGATTTCTCTAAAATAGAACACATTCTAGCCCATAGAGCATACATAACTAAATGCAAAAGAATTGAAATTATCCCATGCATATTATCTGATGCAGTGCAATGAAATTGGAAATCAAAGACAAAGAGATATCCCAAAACTCCATAAACACTTGGAAATTAGACAACAAACTCCTGAGCAACCAATGGGTCACACAATAAATTAAAGAAACTTAAAAATACCTACAAACAAAAATACAAATACAGCTTATCAGAATCTGTGGGATGCAATGAAAGTAGTCCTCAGAGGGAAATTTATAGTGATGAACTCACACATAAGGAAAATAGAAAGAGAGCAAATAAATAGCCTAATGCTGCACCTTAAATTTTAGAAAAAGAACAAGTCAAGCCCAGAGCCTAGAGGAGGGAGGAGATTATAAAGATCACAGCAGATATTAATACAATTAAGATGAAGAAAACTCTACAAAAAATAAGAGTTGGTTCTTTTAAAGAATAACTAAAATTGATAAACCCCTAGCCAACCTTATCAAAAAAAGAAAAGAAAGAATTCAAATTCATGCAATAAGGAATGAAAAGGATGAAATCACTACAGATCTTACAGAAATTCAAATGATTGTTAATATCTACTTTGAAAATCTTTACTCCCATAGGGTAGAAAACTCAGAAGAAATGGACAGATTTCTAGAAATGTAGGAATTACCAAAGTTGAATCAGGAAGATATAAAAATCCTGAACAACCCAAAATCAATTAATGATATTGAAAATGTCACTAAAAACTTGTTGACAAAGAAAACCCCAGGCCCTGATGGATTCACAGCAGAATTCTATAAAACATTCAGAGAAGATTTAGTGCCAACACTCCTCAAACTCTTCAAGGAAACTGAAAAGGAAGCAATTCTCCTTAACTCATTTCTGGGGGCAAGTATTATACAGATACCAAAACCTGAGAAAGACCCAACCAAGAAAGAGAACTACAGACCACTCTGTAATGAACATAGATGCAAAGATACCCAATAAATTACTAGCAAATAGAATATAGCGAATCATAAGGAACATTATGTACCATGACCAAGTTGGATTCAATGCAGGGATGGCTCAATATTTCCAAATCAATTAATGTAATACACCATATCAATAGAGCCAAAGACAAAAACCACATGATCATCTCAATAGATGTAGAAAAAGCTTTCAATAAAGTCCAACATGCATTCATGTTAAAAACTCTGGAGAAAATAGGAATAAATGGCCTGTACCTCAATCTGATCAAAGCCATCTATGACAAACCAGCAGCCAACACCATACATACTAAATGGACAAAAACTGAAAGCTTTCACTTTAAAATCAGGAACAAGACAAGCATGTCCACTGTCATCATTCCTTTTCAACATAGTTCTGGGAGTGTTAGCCAGAGTGATTAGACAAGAGAGAGAAATAAAAGGAAAAAGGACAGGAAAGAAAGAAGTAAAACTATCACTATTTGGAAATGACATGATACTCTACATGGAAGACCCCCAAAACTCCACAAGACTCCTTGAATTAATTGGCAAATTCAGCAGTGTAGCTGGATACAAAGTCAACACTAAAAAATCAATAGGATTCCTGTACAAAAACAACAGACAGACTGAGAGAGAAATTAAGGAAACCATACTTTTTAAAATAGCATCCAAGAAATTGAAATATTTAGGAATCAATCTAACAAAAGAAGTAAAAGATCTTTTCAATGAAAACTACAGTACTCTGAAAAAAGAGATCGATGAGGATTTCAATAAATGGAAAAACATTCCCTGCTCATGGATAGGAAGAACCAACATTGTGAAAGTGGCCATACTACCAAAATTGTTGTACAGACGCAATACAATTCCCATTAAGCTACCATTAGCATATCTCACAGGTCTAGAGAAAACATTCCTTAAATTCATCAGGAACCAGAAGAGACCCAGAGTAGCAAAAGCAATCCTGGGCAACAAGGACAAGTCAGATGAAATCACAATCCCTGACCTGAAATTATACTACAAAGCTACTGTAATAAAATCAACCTGGTACTGGCTAAAAACAGACCTGATGATCAACGGAACTGACTGGAAGATGTAGCCACAACCGCAAACACACTCAGCCACCTAATATTTGACAAAGGTGCCAAACAATCTCACTGGAAGAAAGATAGCCTCTTCAATAAATGGTGCTGGAAAAATTGGCTTGCCACTTGCCAAAGACTGAAAATAGACCCAAGTCTATCATCATGCACCAAACTCAAGTCAAAATGGATCACAGATCTCAATATTAAAACAGAAACACTAAATCTATTGGAAGAGAAGGTAGGTAAAAATGTTGAAGACAAGAGTAGGCAGAGAGTTCATGAACAAAAATCAAACTGCAACGGAAACACTTCAAAGAATCAACAACTGGGACCTCATCTTCCTAAAAAGCTTTTGCACATGTAAAGAAATCACCAGTAGAGTAAAAAGAAAACCTAAAAATTGAGAAATAATCCTAGCTGGCTGTCCTTCAGACAAAGGTCTTCTATCTAGAACATACAAAGAATTAAAAAACATGAACCTCTCCAAATTCAAGACCCAATCCAGAAATGGGCATGATATGAATACACAGTTCTCAGATAAAGAAATACAAATGGCAAATAAATATATGAGAAAATGTTCTCCATCTTTAGTCATTTGAGAAATGCAAATTAAAACAACATTGAGATTTCATCTCACCCCAGTAAGATTGGCCAGCATTAAGAAATCAACCAATAACAAATGCTGGTGAGGCTGTGGAGAAATAAGAACTCTTCTGCACTGCTGGTGGGAATGCAGACTAGTGAAACCACTGTGGAGATCGGTTTGGAGATTCCTCAGCAAATTAGGTCTAGAGGTCCCATTCAACCCAGCTTTTCCCCTTCTGGGTATTTTCCCAGAAGATCTGAAAACATCATATCACCATGATATATATGCATCACTATTTATAGCAGCACAATTTGTAATACCTAAATCTTGGAAGCAACCCAAATGCCCATCCATTAAGGACTGGATAAAAAACTGTGGCATTTTTATATAATGGAATATTATTCACCTATAAAGAAAGACAAACTTGAGGCTTTTATAGGCAAATGGTCACAATTAGAGACCATACTCATATGTGAATAAATCAAATGTGCATGTGCAAGCAATGTATTGTATCACTAGTGTAAGAACCCGAAAGTGGGAATATAAATTAAGAGGTATGAAAGGAAACTCCTCAAAAGTAAAGAGCAAATGGGATGAGGGGAAGGAGAAAAGGAAGAAAAAGATAATTATGTATGTATATATGTATATCCAGGATAGCTACATCGTTGTACTACTGACTTGTGTTGCTTTATTGTAAGGAACAGTTAATGACTGGTTGTTTGATCAATCATGTACGTCTGTGTGTATTTTGCTGAGCACACATTTTGAAGTTATCAATATGTAATACAACAACCATTGTTAATTCCTTGCCACTTTGTCTATAATTCAGTTTTAATTGTATAGTTCTTGTGCTACTTTGTGTCTGCTACTATTCTCATTCTTTTATTTTTAAAATAAAAAAAGGCAATTATCTGTAATTTACACACTGGAGAACTCTGGAAATTAATTAGCATAACAATGACTTAATTAGTACAGTTGGAGAAAAATACTAAATAAATTTCTGCAGCTTTATTGATTAAAATTTTGCTGTGGAATTTGATGACATCCAACTGTTCTGTTTCACATCATCTATGAGAAAGAATCCCATTGGGATCAATGAGAATCTCTTTCATGATTTTTCAAACTTTGTACATTTTCTTTTCCAAGAAAAAATGGAGACCACTAACTTAAAAAAAATAAAAATTTAGAAGCTTTGGGGTTTTTGGGGCCAGTATTATATTCTATTATAGAAACTTTGTTAATGTTTCATAAATTTATAATTTCTAAATGACATAAAATTATTTATAGAATTCTATCATTGAATTCTCTAAAAGAGAATCAAGTTACTTGTCATGCAAAAGAAACTTTCCTTGTAAGCTACTAGTTATCAGTGCTGTTGTGCAAACATCTATGTTTATAAACTGTAATTGCCAATTTTCAACAAAGAAATTTCTAATTGATTTATTTTTATTTCTATCCACACTAGGAAAATCAGGTCTGGAATGTATAGGCTTGTTTTCTCGGTAAATCACAAAAAGAAAGCATCATTGTCTGCCAACTTAATGCTGTTAATTTTTTCTATAAATAATTTTTTGTTTAATAATTATTATAGAAGAATTTATTGAGACAAACTACTCAAGCCAGGGATATAGCACAGCAGCACAGTGCCTGCCTGGGAGGCACAAGGTCCTGACTTGACTCCAAGCACACACAAAAAAGAAACTGTACTCAAATGAAACCAAATATTTTAAGAAAATGTTTTCAGATTTTATATAATTTACATTCAAATCTAACTGTAGCTAATAATATGTTTGAATGCTTATTAGTAAAGTTTACCAGTTTGTGTCTACAAATGCACCAATATGTATGACAATAAAAATTAAATTTTTAGCAAACATTTGAAAAGTATAAAAAGTCTCACAAAAAAGGACTAAAAGAGAAAATAGGATGAAAAAGTAAAATTTGACATCAATTTAAGATATCCTAGTACGTAAGACAAATACTATAAGGAATACAAAAACAGAGAGGAAGAAACCTGATATAATTATGAACAGACTGACTCAGTGCAATGACCTCTACTGCTATTTAAGGAAGGTAAAAACTAGAATTCAATTAAGCAGTAGAAAACCTTTTAAAGAAAATTGTACAAACAAATAACATTTTTAAAGAAAGTGAAAGAGAAAGAAGGAAAAAAATCTGTTCTTTAAGAAGAACAATAAAATTGATTTTTAAAAAAGCATTCTCCCATAGACTCAGAAAAAAATGAGGAAAACAATTGCCAATATCACGAGAGAGGTAACATCACTCAACCACTGGGTGTTCAGCATATACTAAAAAGAGAATATTAAGATGATTGTGTGACAACAAACGAGTTCTTAAATCAAATCAGTACACTCCACCCCCAAAAGAATTACCTAAGTTTAGTCAGGAAGAGTTCTATAATCCAAGTATATTTGTATATCTGAAGAATTTGTGTACATAGTTAAAAATCTTCTCACATACATAACTTAAAGCCCAATTAGCTTCACTTTGAGTTCTACCAAAGTTTTAAGTAAGACATAATATGAATTCTATGTAAACGTGCCAGTAATTGTAATAGAGAGGCTACATTCTAACGCTATCTAGAGACCTATATCACTCTAATACTGAAATTAGACATAGACCTTACACAAAACAGTATGAAAGTGTTCCTCATGGACATGGTTGCAAAAATTCTTTATAAAACTTCTTTACAAATTATGCAAACTTGCTCACTCTCTCCCTCTCTCTCTCTCTCTGACTCTAACTTTTGGTATCTCCCTGTCTCTCTCTCTGTCTCTGTCTCTCTCCCTCTCTACACACACACACACACACGCACACACACACACACCCCACAATGTATCATGATCACGTAATTTTATCCCCAGAATATGTTTGGTTACACATTTTAAAATCAGCCAATATAATTCACTGTATTAACAAAATAAGGAGGTATACATATCATATAAACATCAAGGCAAAAGAATAAAAAGCACTTTTAAAACTTAATGTTCATTAGTAATAAAGATATATCAGCATTCTAGGAACAAAAGCAAGCTTGTGGTTTGATTTTAAAAACTACGCAAAACCTAGTATCACACCTAAGCGTACAACCAAATGTTTTATTCCCTAGATTAAAAACAATTCAAGATGCCACTCTCTCCACTTCTGTTCGACAGTATATTGGATTTTCTAACCACCAAAAAAGGGGAAGAAAAGGAAATAAATCATGCAAACTGGAAAGGAAGAAATAAAATGGCACTTAGAATTTGAAATATTAAAATACAGCGCCATTTACGGTGACATCAAAAACCGAAATGCTGAAAGTGAAATCAGAAGAAAAATATGATATGAACATTGAAAATTTAAAATCTTGCTAAAAGAAGTCCAAAGTAGACGTAGATAAATAAAATTATATAATATGTTTGTGGGTCAGAAGAGTCAATGTTGCTAAGATGTCAGTTTTCCCAGTTTGATCCATAGCTTCAATATAAACCAATCAAAAGCCCAATAGTACTTTTTGGTAAAGATTGACACAAGCTGATTCTATAATTTATATGGAAATGCAAATGACCTGGCATAGAAATGAACCAGCAAATGAACTGGCCAAATCAAAAAGAAAGCAATACATAATTGCAAATGTTATTATAAAAATAAATTAATTAAAGGAACATGGCACTTCAAAATACACCAATACCTCAATGGAAGAAAAAAGCTGGATTCAGAGATAGACACATATGTGTGTGGACAATTTATCTTTGACAAAAGTACAATGCAGAAATCAATAGGAGACGAATAGTCTTCTCAACAGATTGCTTATTCTCTCTCTCTCTTTCTCTCTCTCTCAAAATGAGTCACAGACCTAAATGTGAAATCTACAACTATAAAACTCCTAGAAAATAAGAAAAATGCCAAAACATGATCCATAAAATTAAAAAGTGGATAAATTGAACACCAACATTTAAAATACTGGCTTTTCCAAAAACATGAAGACTTTTTTTTAAAAAACCAAATATAAAAATATTTGAAAATAATGATATATGAGAAACATTTGCATCCAAAATATATGACACTTAAAAGTCAACATTAATTTTATTATTTTTTTAAATTTTTCAATGTTCACTTTTTATTAGTGTGTGTTTGTAGTACACAGTGCTCACACTGTCATGGGGAAATGGAACTGTCCCCTTCCCGCCCTTCTCTCCCTCCTCCCTCTCTCTCCTGATCCCTTTCCCATTTATAAAAGATCTACCTCACTCCCTATTATCTACCTTGGATTTTTCTCTTTATTTACATTTCAACTGTTTCCTGTTAGAGAAACCATGTCATATTTAAGCTTCCATATCTGATATATTTCATGCACGGTGCATGCATTGCTCTGCACATGACTCATCTTTAGCCTTTGCTATGGCATTTATTCCATTTTGTATAACCACTGCCTTGTAAGTAGCTAATGCCATACTTTTTGGGGAATGAGAACGATACACATACAGATTAAAGACTTTTTCCAATGTTGTTTGATCAGTGGTTAGTTGAATCCATGGATGCAGAACTCACAAACATGCAAGACAGACATGAGAGAGAAGGAAAGCAGCTCAGCGGCCATCGGTGCACGTACGTGAGAGAAGGGTCACAGAGAAGCACAAGGGAAAATTTGGGGGAGTGAGGGGTGTATTCATCATCTTGATTATAGTGATAGTTTCATAGTATACACATGTGTTAACATTTATCAAATTGTAAGTGTTAGTTGTATACTATTTGTCAACTATATTTCAATAAAGTTGTTAAAAGATTTGACTTCCACTGCACTGAGCAGCAGTGGTAATTAGCAAAACGCTAACTTCAGAGGGATAAACAGGTTCTAAGTGATGAGACTGGCCCCGAGATGCAGCTCAGAGGCACAAGTCCCTGCCTGGCAAGTACAACGTCCTGAGTTTGATTCTCAGTGCCAAACAAAACAAAGAAATAAAGTCTGAAAAAATTAAAAGGAGAGACCAAGACAAGAAGTAGAGTTTTGATTGTGCAACAGTGGTCATTAGTCATGGAACACATAGGTCCCTGCATTCACCCATTCGCTTTCTCTCTCTCTCTCTCTCTCTCTCTCTCTCTCTCTCTCTCTCTCTCTCTCTGCGCCACATCCTCCCTGTCCTCCTGTCCTTCCCTTCTTCCCTCTTCCTTTTTCTTTTTCTCTCTCTCACCATTTTGAAAAAAATTATAAACTATATAGATCACACAGGTGAGAGTAACGAAGCATATGAATTTTTTTTAGGACAAAGGGAGAACATAGTAGAATTTTGTAAGATAAAACTGCACTTATGACTTTTTCACAAAGGAAATTTTCCACCAAGATAATGGCAATCTTTTAGACAAAGGCAGTGAGCTATCAGCAGAAGAGAAAGGGCTTTATAACTATGACTGTCTAAAGCTGTATGCTGCATAAACTGGTCAAGTTTCCTACATTCTTGAACCTTAGTTCCTTACATAAACAATTGTGTTAGTAACCACATCATGTGACCATGGTAAAAAGTCAAAAATTGTCAATCTTTTTCCTTAGCCAGAGCAAAAGAGAAGCAAGCCCTTGTGAACAGCACACATAGAAATACTCCAACTACAGCAGAGCACTGAGCAACCACAGCATCAACCTCTGCTGATTATGAAGATATATTTAAGGTCCATTTGCTCCCCCAAAAGGCGTTCACTCTGTTTCATTAATTGTGGCATCCTGTGTCCCTAATGTGTATCAATACCTGAAGTTCTCTGTATCTACTGAGTTGTAGTGACATATCACCATAGATTGCATAATTATCCCTCGTTTATGAAAAGGTGGACCAGCTACCCATTGCCAGATTCATTTCTTTGAATTCTGCCTTTATTCTTGTCAGATATCATGATGCAAATTCAATGTACTCCTTTTCCTTTCCCAGTACTACTGTCATGCAAGCTTGATCACTGCTTATTGTGATCAGTTACTAACTGTGAGGGTACCAACTACAGTTACTAACCTGCAAGAGTAGTGTCACAGAAATATTTCTCCCTCTAGAATGAACCCAGATTAGACACAAATTTACAGTATGTGCTTTGATACTGTGATTTAGATTTCCTTTCTATAATTGGATTTACAACTCTTGTGCTAATCCACGCTTGTTTTTGTGTTGTTGTTTCATTTTTGTTTCATTTTTGTTCATTCATTCATTTGTTGTACCTTCTGACTCTCCGTAGGCTTTGAAACTACCATATTCGAAGCAGTGCCAATGTGGAAGGAGTTTAACATGAGGCGTCTTCATGATCCTTGCTAATGTTACAGATTACTTCATGGTCCTCCAGGTTGAAAAAACAGAACTTTCTTTTGTACTTCATCACTTGTTCACCTTTTCCTTGGAGATCTCTTTCAACATGTGTAAAACATAATCTCTCTATGGTTCCTTCTGTTACTCTTTTATACTTTTTATTTTCAGGTCTTAATTCTAATCAGTAAAAGAAAGCAAATTCAGGGAATTTAATGTACATAAGAAAACTATATGTTTAATGGTTTCAAACACCTGAGTCCATCCAGAATGGTCACTAGGAATCTCACTAGTTTTCTCCCAACTTTTAATCCTGAAAGAGAAACTTATCATATTTATTCCTTGTCTACTTAGTCACAGGGACAAGTTAGTATATCTTCATTAAATTTTCTTCCTCTACCATAAGGACAACCAGAGAAGCAGATTATTCTCTCTGGCCTCAAGTGACAGACTGGAATCTCAGAGGACTTGCACGTGAAACGCCTGGGTAACAACTTCATCTGCTTTATACCTTCCTGAAAATGTTCTATTTGGATCAACTCACAATTTGCATTAGTTCTATTCACAGTACTCAGCATACTCTTGTTTGTATTTTCTACAAGATTGTTTAATTAAACATGTAGTATAGATATGTTAAGAATAAGAATCATACCTACTTCTGTCCCTCTGTGTGTGACATTAGCAGAGTTAGTAACCTGTAAGTTTTAAGAACTATTTGTGAAGACATGACAAAAAACGAAATGTTCATGAGTTGTTCAGTTACAGATGAACCTAGCAGTGGTTGGAGATATAAATTTTGTGTGGTAGTATTGAAAACTGAATGTAGAAAGCATTTTTAAACTAGATAATAAAATGATACATGAATAGCAGAGCATGCAAAAGAGTTGACATCTGAAAAGGGAATGAAATAGGAACAGAAAATCCAGAGAGAGGTGGGCAGGAAAAGCAAGAAAGGGTGAGACATAGAGACAGGACACCAAGGAACTCTTGGCATGTTCTTATTTGTTACAGTTATGCTATGAAATAATTTGACTTATTCTGATTGCAAGTCCCAACTTATTCCAAGTAACAGTCAATTAAAGAGTGTACTCTCAATAATATATAATAGACAAAGCCTTCACTTCCGTACAGGTTTCAATGCAATTAAGGAGAACTAGAGAAGAAAAACATTAGCTTTTCATATTGTAAGAACGAAATCCTAAGGGGAAGGACTGTGGAGAGGTAATCATTGGTACACCTGCGCTGAAGTTCAATCTTTGACATTAATTAGCCCTGTAATGTTGGGGAAAAAACCTCTATCATCACCCAGATTCTGAAACCACAAAATTGTGGGAGGAAAGTAAAGGTAAGTTTTCTTGCTTTAGCAAAAGCGCACTCATGCTTGTAACCAGTGAGGTGGGCAGTAGTGGAACATTGGTGGGCCTGGTGCACAAGGAAACGTCAGTGCTGCACTAAAAATTCCGGATAATGTAGTTTACTTTTTTCTTTGTGCATCGTGGAACTTGGTCATTTTCAATTTTTATTTTTCTCCATAATTATGCCTTGAAATAATTCCAAATTTAATGAAAAACTATTGGCCTAGATATTTTTTAAAAAAATGTTTCTATTACTTCTACCAAAACCAGTCCTGTAACTTTAGGTATATCACTTGACTATTTGGGGTCAGTTTCCTCTTTCATTCATATATTATTTTTTCCTCCCATAAGAAATTATTGAGTACCTATTATGTACTATATGGTATTTCTTCAGCAACATCATATCATATTATATAGCATTTATCTTAAGGTATTTTGCAGTGTATGAATACAATATAATTTCCCATTAGGTTTCTGATTGTATTTCATTTTCCTAAGATTTTCTCTTAAGAATCATCATGATGATCACTGATCATTTCTCCAGATGTATCTTATTTTCTGTGTAATATTTGGAGATTGTTTTGACTTCCTTCTCTTGCACTGCTTACCCCTGCTTCTGCATTTTCATTCAAATCCAAATCACCTGGTCATCCACTGCAAGACCAAAAGTATATGACTAGGGGCCAGGGATATAGCTCCATGGCACAAGTGCATGTTGGCAAACCCAAGGTAATGAGTTCAATTCCCAGTGTCAAATAATACTAATGATAAAACAATAAAATATCTTTTAAAAAAATATGACAAAATCAAAAGTAACTTGAAAATATAAAAGGCAGCTAAAAAGGAGTGGTTAGCACTGCCTGCAAAGCAAAATAGCAATAGAGAAGTAGCTCAGAAACACTGCATAAGCTGAATGCTCCCTGTTAGATTTCTCTCACTGAGTTCCGTTGAAAAAATTGATACACTCCCATGTGGACATGACTTCAAAATCTTAACTAAATTTCCTCAAAATTCTAGTATTTCTTATAGAAGTCTATGTGTTAAACTGTCAACAGAAAGCTGATTGTGTTCGTTTTTAAATATTAATCAGTATTGCTTCAGGTAGAAAAGTTTACACCTGAACATCAGACAATGATTCCGCTTGCTATTAAACAGCTGCAGACAAATCTGCTCCTTTTTCTGGTGTTCCTTCCTTCCTTCCTGTTTCTTTCTATCCATCTCGGGGGTGAGGCCCTTTCTCCTGTGTAAGGCCTGTCCCTCGGTGTTCCGTAACTCACACATTACTCAGTCACCTGGATTTATCAGTCCTCAACCTGTCTCTACTTTTCCTTTCTGATGATTCCTTCTTTTAGTGCTGAGTCAAAACAGTGGTTTCTAAAAGAATAGCGTATCACCACTCATTCATTCTAAAATGAGCAGTCATTGGGTTTCTGTTCCCCCGAAATCCCCAAATCTATTGCCACTTAATATCGACGGTCTACCTTGAGCACTAAATCCAACACCCTCTACATATCTTGTTCAAACTTCCAGAAACAACCGGTGTCTTTACCATGATCTCCATTCTGCTCCTCCCTTCTTGTCAGTGGAAACGGCACCTTCTGTGTATCCTGGTCCATTTGCTTCCTGAATCTCCTTAATCGGCTTCCACTGTCTCTGTTCATACCTCGAATAACATCCCACAGTGGTTGCTTTTGGTTTTTTTCTCAATCTTAACATCCCCTGTGCATCACATTCAAGTTGACAATATATTTATCTATATCTCCTGAACTGTCTTGACACACCTACAATATATTAGACATAAGCTCTTAAATTTCCCATGGTCTTTTCAAAAGAATCCTGTTATCTCCTACTGCAAATTGTGGTGGTACCACACCAGATCTCTTCTAAGTTCTTCCTAGCATTGTTCACATAAAGTCTCAGCACATCACTCACATAAAGGTGGGATTTCAATAGCCAATGTCTTAAGCTCACATTAGAGGAACATCTTGCAGACACTTGACCCTCAGATGGAGTCAAGTGTGACCTGAAGCTCAACACCCCATAACCTGCACAGCTTTTTGTCAGTGACTGAACACATGTGCTTAAGAACCTAGCTGTGTTTTCCTAAGGCTCAATACTCCATAAATCCTTTTCTGGAAGTTTGTCTGAGATTTCTTCCTTGCTGGGCTTTTCTTTACCACTCCTGACCCAATTCTCTTACTTCATTCTCACACTCCTTTGACAATCCTTCCTCACTAAATCCCTTGCACTCAAATCCTTTACTTAGAATCTGGTTTAGGAATATTTAACTAAGACACTCTATCTCCAAGATCCTTCTTCCTACTTTTGGTGAGTGATATTAAGGACTTGCCTCCTTTCATCAAGGTAGATCCTCAGGGTTTTCACCACCAGGTATTTAATTTGGAACACTAGAAATATTTTTCATTTTTATTTAAATTTTCATATTTATTAGTATGTGTTTTCAGTACATAATGATTACATTGATCATGGGGTGCTGGTGCAGGTTCATAACACATCTTCATCTTTACATCTCCTAAGCTCCTCTCCCGGCCTCCTCCTCTATTGTAATTTAGTTCCATTATATTTTTCTCTTTTGCTGTTCAGTAATATGGAACTAACTAAAATGTCCAGAGTATCACAAGTTTTGTCATATTATAGAGCTACCTAATGTAACCCAAACTATAACTACAAAGGTTAAATTCTCTCCCATGGTTTTGTGAAATCCTGTACGTTTAGGAAAGGGTTTCCTAGCTTCCTAAGTTCTCGAGTTACAGAGGAAGACAATGTATTTTGGGCAGGAGAATAGACGTGGCTAGGGTGACAGTCAGGGACACATGTACTATGAGTGTGCGTGTCTGCACCGAGAGACAAGGAGGTGGTACACACTGCTTACAAGTGCAAGGTGCAGAGACCAGAAAAACAAACTTTACAAGTTTGACTTAGACTGTCTTACATACGTTAGCAAATTGCTGAAAACTATTTCCAACACCCACGTATCAGTACTAGTTTGGCATGTTATAAGTCAAGGCTATATCAAGGAATCCCAATCCCTGTGTCACCAAACTAGGGTAATATTTTTAAAATATTGTGCTTTTCAGCTTGATGTTTCTCCATCTTATATCAACAACTCAGTCCACTTATAGTACAAGAAAGGAAACAAAGGATACAAGAGATGTTGAGATATATCTGTGTAGAGAGCCACCCACCCGCGCTGAACAGCACCTAACACGCTGAGTGAAAGTTACTACATTCCAGTCATGGTGCCTGATGCTACAGACACATGAGGAACAAAAGGACAAAGGCCTTGCCTGTGATGGTCACTTTACATGATGAACAGCTACAATATAAGCAAGGCTCTCCCTTAGCCCTCTCTGAATCTCCAGTGTCTCAAGTGTATGAGACAATGCAAAGTAAATGTGTTAAACGAACTAATAAATTTTGACAGCCTTTTATCAGCATAATAGTGTAAAACACCTTGTATTTCACCAGGTAGTTTATAATTCGCTTCATTATTTCACATATATGCTAAAAACGGCTATATACCAGTTAAAGTATAAAGATAGGAAATTTAGGATTAGATCCTCCTGAAAATAATTATATTTAAATTTATGTCAAACCATAAATTACTAGGGATTAATGTTTGAAGATATGTGCAAATTTATATCTTGAAATAGAAAAATATTGTATATATGAATTAAAAAGGTAAATAGAAAGATAGAGTTTCTAGGTTGAAAAACTCAACATTGTTAAAATTCAATTCTCCTCAGGTTGATTTTTATGTTCACTTCTATCTGAGTCAAAATTCCCACAAGATTTTTAAAAACAAAATTTCACAAGATGACATAAAGTTTGCATGAAAATAGAAAGAACCAAAGAAATTTCAAAACAGAACAAAAAGGGATGCTCAATACTAGCTTATTTTAGAAATTACTACAAAGCTATATCGATCATGACAGAGTGGCACTGCCTTGGGACAGGCAAATAAATTAATGGAACAAAAGAAAGAATCAGGAAAAAACTAAGGATATGAAAAGCTGATTAGTCAAACTGTGTGAGGGTAGTTCAGTAGCTGAAGGATAGTGTCAGCATAAAGTGCAAGTGCTATTAGACATCAATATTCCAAAAACAAACGCACATCCATATTTTATATGATATACAAAAGTCAGATTAAGGTGGGAAGTAAACTGAAATACAAAATATAAATAATAAAACTCCTAGAAGAAAATATAGAGAGATATTTGAAATCCTAAGATTGGCAAAATACTTTGAGTCACAACAAAAACCCAACCAATCAAATGACAAATGTATAAATTACATTTCACCAAAATTAAAATGTCTTCCTCTCCAAAAGTCACTGTTAAAGAATGAAATGACTGTAACAATCTGAGTAAAAATATTTATTAAGTATGTATATGATAAATGATGTGCCTTTAGAACATAAAAAGACATCTCAGAATTCAACATTAAGAAAGCAAATAATCAAAATTGTAAGTGGCAAATATTTGACTAGATACATCATATGTATATAATTGTCTCAGACAAAATACCTGACTGCTCTCAAGTTAAAAGAGGAAGTACTTGTTTTGACTCACAGTTGGTGGTCAGCTGACTCCAAAGAGGCACCACAGATGAGAAACAGTCCATGGCAGAGCAGGTAGGAGGCAGCAAAGCAGCAGCAGCAAGCCTCCCTTTTCCTTTTATCTCATCCAAGATAGAAGCCTTTTGGGTAGTGTCACCCACCAGAAGGTGTGGTTTCCATTATCCACACACAGATCTATGCTAAACCGATTTAGCTATAACATGTTCTTAATCCTAGTACCACATACTCTCATCCAGCATCACACAACCATGTTCCAGCCATATCCCAAATGCTCCACCTATGAGTACATGAGACTTTGGGGGAACATCCAAATACAAGTCATAACACTGCATCCTTGGAGCCCTTTTGGGCCACATCCTAGGTCCAAAGACTCCTGTGCATCACTTTATGCAAAAGGCATTCAGTCCACCTCTAATAAGAGTTGCCCAAATCTTAACAGCTTCATAATTGCTGAAAAGTCCAAGTTCTGAAGTTTTCTCTGAAATTTAAGACAAACTTAGCTGTGAGCTCCTGTACAAATGAAAACAAAGTTAAACACTTCTAACATACAGTGGCATCATATAAACTGCCTAATTCCAAAAGGTATAAATAAGGAGATAGAAAAGAATAGGAAAAAGACAAAAATCTAGCAGGGCAAACACTAAGTCCTACAGCTCCATATCCAACATTCAAAGCAGTCTCTGCCAAGAAGTGAGCTCCAGAGGGCTTGGGTGGCTCCGCCCCCACGGCACCGTCAGAGGCTGTAGCTCTCAGATTTTCTCTTGGGCTGGCTTTGCTCACTCCTTGCAGGTTTTCCCAGGTGATCCATATCCCTGTGTGCTCCAACCTTCTAAAATTTTCACTGCACTTGCAGCTTCACACTCACAGCTTTATATGCTGCCCTCTAAGAGGCAAACTGCCTGAGTCCTTTGTTTTATTTTAAAAAGAGAAAAAAGCAATAGCAAAGTAACAATAGCAAAGACCCAAACAAAACAACACAAAAACAATAAAAACTATACAGGATTTCAAAACAAGATGATAAAAATTAACAATGGTTGCTATATTATACATTGTTATCTTCAATGAAGTTGATCAGATCACCAGATGTAAGAATGCAAGACTGACCAGTCTACGGCCATACCATGCTGACTGCACCTGATCTCATCTGATCTCACAAGCTAAGCAGGGCCAGGCCTCATTAGTACGTGGATGGAAGACTGATCAAACAATTAAAGAGAGCACAAGAAATTTAAAAACTAGAGAAACTACACAGAGCTTCACTAAACAAGATGGTAGAAATTCAACAATGATGTTATATTGCATATTGTTGTCTTCAAATTAGTTGTTCAAGTTACCAGATATAAGCATGCAAAATTAGTCAAGAAAAAAAAATTTAAGCATTAACTATTCATTTCAATAAATCGGTAGACATCAGGAGTACAATTATCCCAGTTAATATTACTCAGCTATAAAAAAGATAAACTCAAGGCTTTAATAAGTAAATGGATGCAACGAGAGACCACACTCATAAGTGAAATAAATCAGACCCACATGTGTAAACATCATATTGTCTCCCTAGTGTAAGAACCTGGAAAAGTAAATAAAACTGAAAAAATACAATAGATATTATGAAAGGGAAAGAAATTGCTCAAAGGAAGGAACAAATAGGATGAGGGAAAGGAGAAAAGAAAGAGAAAGAAAGAAAGAAAGAAAGAAAGAAAGAAAGAAAGAAAGAAAGAAAGAAAGAAAGAAAGAAAGAAAAGGAAGGAAGGAAGAGGGGGGAGGGAGGGAGGAGGAGGAAAAAATATGTATGTACACCTGAATCCTTTCTAACCCCACAACTCTTGAATTCTGCATAAACGTAAAACCAGCACCATATGGATGATGCCAAGCTCTGATTCCAGCTGGAGGAGTAGCCAGGCTTCCTTCACTCTTGGCTATAGGGGTCAAGTACCTGGATCACCGGGCACTATGAACCAAATCCTGAGAAACCAACTCTCTATGTCCCTGTCATTTTGGAACATTATGCTCTGAGGCTGTCTTCTCAAAGCAATCTTTCACCTTTGCATTTTTGAGGCTGCAAAGGATGGAGTCCTGCTAGTTCTTGTGATACCCTCAGGCCATAAATTTATCATTCAGTCCAAATTATGTGGCTTTTTAATATTCATTTTCTCAACAACCAAGTTATTTTCTGCTCTGTCTTTGTGGGTCAGAACTTTATTGGAACTTTCTGGCCAAACTAAACACTTTTGAAATCATCCAACTGAGACTTTGTGCTTAAATCTCAACAGAAATCTGGCTAAAAGCCCCAAACAGTAGCCGTGCCACCACCTCACCTTTAGACTGCATTAAATTTTCTTCCACTGGAGTAATTAGTCACCCCACACTTAGCCTCAGTCTCCTGCAAAATCTCTGGACTTGAGCAAAAAGCAGAAAATGTTTTCTGCCAGAGTATAACACACATGGTCCAGAGCTCAGTTTCCAGTGGAATTTTTCTTCCCAGTTGAAAACTCTTTAGCCTGGTCTTTTCCAGTTTAACATCAGTCAACATTATGATTTTCTGTGGTCCAGCCAGAATCTTCCTAACAAGTCCACCTCAGAGCATTCCAGGTTTGCTTCTCCAGTAGGCATCTCCAAGCTTTTCCAAACTTTTCTAGAAAACTAGTTCCATGTGCTTATAAACCACATGGTCAAGTTTGTCACAGCAACAACACAACTTCTCTTATACCAAAGTATGTCTTAGTTACTTTTCTTGTTGCTAAGACAAAATACTGAACACCAAAACTCAGGGGAAAGGAAGGTTTATGTCTGTTCATATTTGTAGAGGCTTCCGGCTCTAGTTGGCTGGGTTCAAGGCAGCATGGTATGGCAGAGGGCATCACAGGAGAGAAGCAGTCCATGGCATGGTGAGTATAAGGCAGCAAGCACCAAGCACCAAGCCTGCCTTTCCCTTTTATCCCATCCAGATGACAGGATTTGGGGGTAGTATCATCCACATTCAGGTTGGGGCTTCTGTCCACAGTGAATCCATTCAGCCAGAACTATGCTGCTTTCAGCTAGTGCACTAAATGAGTACCACAAACCTTTCATCCCAGTATCATTTTCTTAATCCACGTTCACACACCCTAGATCCAGCCACCTCCCCAAAGCCCCGTCTAAAAGCACAGGAGGTTGTGGGGGAGGGGGACTTAGATACAAGTCATTAACAACAACCAGTTCTTTTTCATCTCTATAGATATGTTCTACGAAGTGATAGTGAACCTTGACTTGGGGAATTTGAACCATTATTGCCTCTTGAGAAGGGGGATGGGGAGATTGAGAGATCCATCTGTGTCCTCTTCTACAGGATAACCCTTGTAAGAATCGCTATGTGGCAGTCCTCGTCGGCCACCGTAGGCAGAACACAGAGGCTTTGGGAAGAGTCAGAGAACACCAAGAATTTGGGAAAGTGTAGCTTCTGGGAGATCTGTGGGTTCAGAAGAAAATCAATAGGAAAGCTATGAAAGAAGTCAAGAATGAATCAAACCTAAAATGGAGTCACTGACGCTGGAGGAGGCGGCTGTGAGGTTCACCCGGGAGGAGTGGCAGCTCTTGGCCCGTGCTCAGAAGCACCTGCACCGGGGCATGATGCTGGAGAACTACAGCAGCCTTGCATCAGCGGATCATGGCATGGTTTGATGAGCCTAAGCCTTGGCATTTCCTATGAACAGGGTGTCAAGCCAGCAAGCCAGATGCCCTGTCCAAGTTGCTATGTGGAGAGACGTGGACAGTGAAGACAAAATCCATAGTCGGATCTATCCAGTAACCAAGGAAGCTAATGTACAGGCACCCTCACAAACTCAAAGGTGGCTGAAGAGGAGAGAATGCCATAAACATAACACATTCGCGAATGTCGTTCATCAGAGGAAAAGTACTTTCCTCTTAAAGCAAAGTCATTATATATATGACTTACTTGAGAAACATTAAAATCAAATTCACACGTAGTTATACAAAACAGAAGTTACGAAGTAAAGGATTGTGTTGAGATTAACGGAGATGGAAGGTCATTCCTCCATGCCAAGCATGAAAAATTTAATACTGAAATTAAGTTCCCAGGATGTGGGAATTCTGTGAATACAAATTCATATCAGATAACTCAAATGAGCTAAGTCCCATATATGCACTGAATGTGGAAATTGGTCTCACCTCGTTGATCACCAAAGAGTTCACACAGGAGAGAACCTCATGGATGCAGTGTATGTGGGAAAGCCTTCCCCAGAAAGTCCTGGCTTACTGAACATCAGAAAACTCATATACAAGAGAAACGGTATGAATGCACTGGGTATGATAAAGCATTCCGCTGGAAGTCACAGCTCACTGCACATCAGAAAATTCATACAGAAGAGAAACCCTATGTATGCAGTGATTGTGAAAGGGCTTCCTCAAAAAATCTCAGCTTATTCATCATCAGTGAGTTCATACAGGGGAGAAACCTCATGGAGGCAGTCTGTGAAGAAAGCATTCTTCAGAAAGTTCATGCTCACTGAACAACAGAGAACTCATATGGGAGAAAAGTCCTATGAATGTGCTGAATGTGACAAGGCATTCCACTGGAAATCACAGCTCAATGCTCATCTGAAAATTCATACAGGAGAGAAATAATATATATGCAGTGATTGTGGAAAAGGTTTCATTCAGAAAGCAATCTCACTGTACATCAGCAAATTCATACTGGAGAGAAGCCTTACACATGTAATGAATGTGGAAGAGGCTTCACCCCAAAGGGCCATCTCCTTATACACCAGCGTTCTCATGCTGGAGAAAAACCATGTGTGTAATGACTGTGGGAAAGTTTTCAGCCAGAAGACATGCTTGATATCACATCAAAGATTTCACACAGGGAAGACTCCTTTTATCTGTAATGAGTGTGGAAAATCCTGTTCACACAAGTCAGGTCTCATTAACCATCAGAGAATTCACACAGGAGAGAAGCCCTATAAATGTGGTGACTGTGAGAAATCTTTCAGAGATAAGTCATGTCTCAATAGACATCGGAGAACTCATACAGGAGAGAAACCCTATGGGTGCTCTGAGTGTGGCAAAGCTTTGTCCCACTCGTCATGCCTTGTTTATCATACAGGAATGCTGCATGCAAGAGAGAAATTTGTTGATTCAGTGAGGTTGAAAAATACTTTCTGAAAGAGTCACAGCTTATCATATACAAGTGACCTCCTACAGGAGAAAAATCCTATTAGCACAGTAACTGTGCAAACGCCTTCTGAGACTTCATTAAACAACATGGAGTTTCAGACCAGCAGGAATAGAGCTATTGTGGAACGAAGAGCTGCCAGATGTTTACCCTCACCACAGAATGTAATTTGCACTGAAGAGAAAACTTACAAAGGCAGTGAATGTAATGGTGCTTTTAGTGATCATTTAGATCACATTCCATGTCATAGAAAACACAAAGGAATAAATCATGGTACACTTAAGGTAAAAGACCCTTGAGTAAAAACCTAGCTCACTATTGGCCAGTAAGTGCATGTTAAGATAAATATGAATGCAGAGACTAGGAAAATCTTTTATGGGAAGATGGACCCTGTCATCAGTGATGATAGATCACAGATAATGAGCTCATAGTTGCTAGAAATACATTGAGCATGAAAATGTCCTTCCCCAGAAATAAGCTCTTGGCAGGTATCAGAGCTCATGCAAAAAAGAAATGGTTGAAAGACCTTCGATAGCAGTGAGTGTGCCAAGGTCGCCAGTGGTATGTGCTGCCTCAGTTGTCCAAGAAAATCACATAGAAATAAAACTGAATACACTAACTGAAACATATGGAGCAGAATATCAAAGAGGCAAAGAAGCCCTGTGAAAATTAAGAATAGTTCAGAGAATTCTGCCACGGGTCTAAATCACTATAGATGATATATTTACATGATTTACATTTTAGGACAATACACATCAAGTGAAACTCTTAGTTGACATGTTAGTAATGCCTTAATTAAAAGAAGGTGGTTTTTATTGTGCATCATTGATTGAAGGTGTAACACTGTGTACCCCTCTTCCTCTTTGTTTCTGGTATGAGTCTTCTGTTTCTACCCAAGATCCTTATATGATTAATGCTTGTATTTCTTTGGTTCTAAGTGAAGTCCTTCAAAAGGAATGGAATAAGAGTTTGAAGTTCCAACAAGTAAAAAAAAAAAAAAAGAATCGCTATGTGGGGGTACATTTTTAACATTTATATATTCAGTGTAGTTTTGGACAGCACTGTTTGTGAGTATGTGTGTGTGCGTGTGCGTGTGCGTGTGTGTGTGTGTGTGTGTGTGTGTGTGTAAATATTATATGCTCTCTAACTTATCCGTTCCTCAGTAGAATTCATACTAATATAAAATTGAAAGCCAAACATTTTAAACAGACTTATGCTACACACATTTATCATCTGTGCCGTTCTTTTCTGGTGGTATGCTGCTTGCTTTTCTGTTAATTATCCCTCTACTCTGTAAGCCAATTTTCCTCTAATCATCATTAAATACTAGTGTCCTGTGTTCTGACCCATCACAGCAAACTTTCCAAGTCTAGGCCTACAACATCTAATAACTTTCTGATCACACACAAATATACATTTATCCAGCACCCTCTTTCCCAGTGTGCTCTGGTAATAGATAATTAACCGCTTACTGAATTTCCATCTAAGTGCTCCACAGTGCATTCATTTGAATATTTCCACAACTGAACTGGTAATCATGTTACCATGTCCCACTTCCCAGACTTCCCAGATCTGGAATCCCTTGATATAGTCAATAACATTACTATTCAAAAGGCAGCAGCTAGATGCCTAAAAATTATTCTAGATGCCTTCTTATCACAGACTCCCCAAACACAGTCAGCTTAAGCCCTGAATCTTTCTAAAATGTGTTAATTACTCATTTCAAAACTTCACTAACATGACTTAGCTTCAACGTCTATTAGTGTCGTGCTGAATCATAAAATATTTTCCTTAATCCTCATCCTTTATGTTCTCTGTTCTTATCTATCCTCTACACTACTCCTACAAGAGTATTTCTGCTGTACAAATACATCGCTGTCCTTCATAAATCCCCATGTAATTTAATGTAGAATGTAAACATCTGGGCAAATAAAAAAATACTTTCTTGATCATATCAGTGTTTTTCTTGCTACTCCAGATATTTACTCTTGGCTCCCCTTAACTAAAACACATTCAGTTTCCTGAAAGACCCTTGCATACTTATGTGTTAGCACCTTCACACAAATTTTTGTCTTCCTAAAAGTCTAATCCTACGCCTTCACAAAGATGGTGGCCATTTGTCCTTGAATGTCACATTTTCTCAGGAGTCTTTACTCAATACATTCATGGAATTTATTGCCCCTCCTTAGAAACAATACTTGCTTCTGTAGTGTCTGATGCACTATACTTTCTAAATCTTTAGTAGATATTGGTACCTAATAAAATAATTTCCCTCCATTTTTTTCCTTATATAAGAGTGTCAATTATACCTCTTTCAAATATCAAGAACACTCTCCTAGAACTTTCTTTTCTGGCAAGACTTGCTAAGCTAAAATGTAAGGTAATGAAATGAGGTCCATTACAGTGATTGAGATCACTACCACCTTCCTTCTTAATTCTGACATTTTTGTATTCCAGCACAGCTTACAACTACTGTACATAACACTTGCTGTATTTTTGTGAAAGGTGACTGAATGGCTTTCTCTCTTCTCCCAGTAAATTTAATAGTTTTTAGCCATAAAGACAATACATTTTGAATAATTCTTGAATTCATGTTGTATCTTCCACAAATTTTCCACCACGTAGTACTATTCCTATCAAAAATTAAGTTTTCTACTTTATTTTGCATTGGAAAGAATATTTTCTTGTTTTATTTCTAAATTACATGATTAAAAGCAAAGGCCAAATAGATTTTTTAAATCTCTTGTAGGTTTTATTCTCTGGGTATCTTAAATTACAGATATATACCATAGAAGATATAATTTTTATACAAGAATTATTTATGTGCCTTCTTTTTAAATCATACATTCATGTACTTTGATTTGAAGTAAGAAACATAATCTTGAAAAGCTTTGAAAGACAAATCATGTAGAGCACCGGGAAATATTTTCCACTGTTTTATTTTTCTCTCTTCCAGAATTCATCAGTATAAAGTACATTTCTAATTTAGGTAGAGAGCAGTACGTAAAATAGAAAAGGTTTCTGCTTTCATATATACAGATAGCAAAACTAGATACACATGGTATAACTGGGTACATACAACATAAAGTCATGATAAGAAGAATAAAGGAGCATCACGTTAAGAGGAGAGGAAATGGCCCAGCACGCAGGGCGACCGCCGGCATGTGATGGTCGGCATTGATGGTTCCCCCGACTGGCATGTGAGCTCCACAGAGGACTAGGAAAGCACTTCCCTAGCTACGTCCGTATGCATGTTGGAGGCCAGGCTGTCGGGGTCTATACTGGCACCTTCCCTCCGTGGTGCTCTGCCCTCCGCGTGGCTTCCCAGCTACCACGGAGTGAGCAGCTCTGCTCCAGAGCGCAGAGCTGAGTGTCACCATGGTGTTCCTGCGCTGGAGCCAGAGGTCTCGAACTGGAATTTCAGAAATTATGAGGAGAAACTAAACACTTACCCTTTTAGGTTATACATGGCAGGTATCTGGCCCCAGGAAAATCTGAATAATATACAGAGCAGCGTTTCTGAAAATGTGAAACTGACAGAGACACTAAGGATATAAGGGATCAACCATCTAGTGTAAAAATAATGCATAACAGAGTTGCTTAGACTACCAGATGTAAGAATGCAAGATTGATCAAACCATTAAAGAGAATAAAAAATAAAAACAAAAAATAACCCATTAGAAACTATACAGAGTTTCTCTACATAAGATGGTAGGAATTCAACAGTGGTTGCCACTGTTAATTCCTATCATTTTGTTCTGAAACCCTGTAACGTTTCTATTTTGCTTTGTTTTGTTTTATCTATGTTGTTGGTATTTTGCTGTTGTTCTATTTTTTATTCTCTTTAAAATAAAAAATGCATAAGTCAGAAGTAAGGAATGTTGGTGATACATGTATACCCAGGTTCTTAGCAGAGCGATTCATAACAGTTAAATCTAAATATGGCCATCCACAGAATAAGTGAAGAATGAATTATGGCATCTATGCCAAGTGGAGCATCACTCTGCAGCGAAGAAGGATAGTTGAGTGATTTGTAGGACAATAGATCCACCTGGAGACTGCCAAGCTAAGTGAAATAAGCCAGATATGCAAGCTTAAGTATCATATGGTTTTTCTTACTTGAGAAACACAAAATATAAATAAAACCCAATAAAAGAGAAAACAGGAAAAAGAGAGAGAGATTTCTGTAATAGGGAAGGGGCAAAGAGATATAGGGAGGGATCAGAGGGAAGGGAATGCGATTTAAAAAGGAATGAAGATATGTTATAGGCACACACCAACTCCCCCGGGCTACAGGACCATTATGTACCATGAACGTGTACTTTTACAAATGAAAATAATAAAACACAAAAATGTTTGTAAGAAACTTTAGACTAGTGTGACTAAACTAGAGTGAGAAAAGGCAAAACTGATCAAATGTAAGTCCAGATACAGGGAGTTTTAGTCAAGTCCCTCCTAAAAGATGTTTCTGTGCAGTTGGAATGGAGGGGTAGACATGTAAATGATAGGGAGATACAGACAGAGGCAGGTATAGGTGTAGATATGAGAGAGAAAGCATGCTTATGTTCCTAACTGAATGAATAGCTCACCAAAAAGTAAAAGAGAGAGGACGGACAACCTTAGATAAACCACTGCTTCCAAATGTGTTGAAAATATAATTAAAAAACTTTAATTCCATTTTGTTTTATTTTAAAAAGACCAAAACCAAAACAACATAAAAAACTATAAAAATGATGCAGAATTTCAAAAAGAGATGATGGGAAATCAACAATAGTTGTTCTATTACTTATTGTTATCTTCAAAGTAGTTGCTCAGATTACCAGATTCAGATATGCATTGATGGATCAATTAATTGAACAATTAAACATTAACTCTTTCTGGAGGAGCTGTAGGGGAAAAGGAACTCTCTCTACTCTTGTTGGCAATGTAGACTGGTGCAACCACTTTGGAAATCAGTCTGAAGATTCCTCAAAAAAATTAGGATTAGAGGTCCCATTTGACCCAGCCGTTCCCATTCTAGGTATTTTCTCAGAAGAACTGAAACCATAATACCACAGTGACATATGTGCACCCACATTCAAAGCAGCACAGTTTGCCACAGCAGAATTTTGGGAACAACTCAAATGTCCATCAACTGAGGAGTAAATAAGAAGAATGTGGTATTTTTATACAATGGAATGTTACTCAGCTATAAAGAAAGACAAACTCAAGGCTTTTATAGGTAAATGGATGCAACCAGAGACCACACTCATAAGTTAAATAAATCAGACCTGCGTGTATAAACACTGTATTGTCTCCCTAATGTAAGAACCTGCAAGAATAAATAAAACTGAATGGTATAAAAGATATTGGGAAAGAAACTGCTTAATAAGAAAAAGCAACTTGGATGAGGGAAAGACAAAAAGAAAGTGTATATATATATATATATATATATATATATATATATATATATATAGGCTTTGCTAAAGCTGGTGGATACATTAAGGGACCATTTATTTGTTAGATGAAAGATTAGAGATAGAAGATTAGGGTAGGAGAACTAGGCAGCAAAAAGATCATTTAGCCATGGTTAACCTCAAATTCCTACAAGTTATTCATACGGAAATGTCCTGTAGGGAGTTGAGTATGAATCAGACAATTTTTAAAAGATCACAAATTAAAATATGGATTTACAAGTCACAAGTACACAGAGTTATTGAAAGATATAGAAACAAATCTGTTAATCAAGTGAAAGTTTAAGTCAAACCTTGAGAGGTTACATATATATGGAAAGGAGAAGAGACCAAAGGATAAAAGCTAAGTAAAGAAAGAAGAGCCTCACCAAAGGAGGTAGATCACAAAAAATCTCAGACAAGGAGAAATGAGCTGGGGGTGAAATGAGTCAAACGCTGACGAGTGTTGGAGCAGAGAAGTAGGTAAATGACTCTGGATTTAGCAGAGTCATGACTCACTGTTAACCTTGAAATGAACAGTCTGTGTGTTGTGATGGGGCTTATGCCACAGAGGACTGGGCTGAGGAAAGGTTACCAGGAGACTAAGGGTACACACTACGATCACTCTTCTAAGAAATTTTATTCGGAGTACTGAAGGTTAGAGAGATACTGGATTTCAAAGTCAAGCTGTTTATGTCAGAAAGGAGATGTTAGAGGATGTAAATATCCTAGCGGAAGTTCTTTTGAAAATTAATAAACTAATGGAGACTATATGAGCTACAGGTTTAGATTAGTACAGTTCTCTTCACGTTCAAACAATTGTGGACCTCGACAATGTAATTCAATGCAATGCAAACCATAATTTTTCAGATTATTTACCTTTTATTCAGCTTTTTAGAATCTCAATCTTGGGAAATGTAACAAATATAATTTTCTTCTTTTTATTAAAGAATAAATGAATGGGTGAGGAGGTAAAATAAAAAAGAGAGCTATAGAATAGAGTAGAAGGGAATACAGAAACATGCATGTGGTTTAATTTGTTTGCAACGTTGTTTACATGCCCTTAAGCACAATTGTTATATGCTTTGGGGGCCATAACCCTCTCATGAATTTATAAATTTGAAATCCTGGGTATGAATTTTAATAATATCACATAATCTAAGATGCAGTTTGCAAAATGGAGCAAAGTAAGAATACTGTCCCTCATAAGCCTGCTTCTATCTAGTGCTCCATGATAGTTACATAAGATATTATGGACAGTAGAAGATAAAAGATCAAACAAATCCTTGGTTCCTCTATCTTATATACTATTAAATACTGTATAGATATAACCCATACCTTTTATCAAATGAAGAATTTGTTTAACTCATTCTTTAATTTATGTAATTGTTTTAAAGTTACTTATTGTTACTCATCAAATTATACCCAAAGCTTAATACAAATGAATAAATTTGTTTGAATTAAAATATTAAAATTTTGGCTTAAACATGTATTTTAATAACATTGCTCTGGGAAATTCATCAGAATTGCTCAATAAATATTGAAAGAAGTCACACGCCCTCTTTTTATTGATGCACTTTTAATTTCCCGGTATCAGAAAGAACACTGAGCTGTGCTCACAGAAGAAACCATCCTGTAATAGCTCTTTAGTTCGAGGCCACTTCCAAAGTGGCTTTCCCGTTGACACCTGCTCTGGAATTCTAGGCTTCCCACTCAGTATTCCTACCAGTAAAGGCCCTGGAATAGTCGCAAAACCAGGAGCAGGCCATAAATATTAGCCTAAGCTGTAGCAAAATTCCTGTAAATGAAGATTAAAGGAAACGACTTTGCAGTTGGCTCAGCTGAGGAGTTCATGTACCTTCTAATGTCATAAATCAGCTTACACTGCACAGTTCTGGACTATTTAATTAAGAGCTTCGAATTATGCCAGTTGTGAAAGGGTCATCAAGGACAAGATATAAAAAGTGTGAAATTTCCACCAAGCTCCACATTACTCTTAGAATCCAAATATTGTCACATTGGTGAAAATAATTACAGGGACAGCATTGCACGCCTCTCAGTAGCTAAAAAATATGAATTTTCCCTGCATGTGTTCCTGTTTTCCCTTTGTAGCCTACTACCTGTATTTTTATGTGTAACAATACAATACAGCCAGTCAGTATCTCTAGTAAAAAATGAGCTGCATTTATATAGTGTCCTGCTTTTTATAATTTTGTATTTAAATATATGAAATAGATTCAGTGCTTAAACCCAAGAATGGAACTGTCATTCCTCAAAATACATCATAGCCTGAGTACTTAAACAGCAATTTAAAAAATCATTTTGTATATTTTAATATGATTAATATAATCCTCACTAAAGTTTTTTCTGATCATTTTGCTGACCAGTTAAAAGAGTCCTTTCCTACATTTGTAAAATATTGATAAATATAGCTCATAAGTATGGAAAAATTAAGTTAGGATAAGGAATCTGGGGGGATTGTCATAAAGAATTATGACTATCAGCAACGCTCTCATGAAACTCCTTGAAATGATGTTAAACAGTCAAGTTGAATTTTTATTTCAAATGTATCTATTTCTGAAATGGAGTTTGGGTTTTACACAGTTACTTTAAAATATGATATCTGAGACTCAAAACTGTGTTTTTATGATCATACAGTTCCTTAACTATTAAGCCTATGCATCACTAACTGGTATTTCCAAGGGGAAGACAAATTGACCGAACAGAGCAATTTTTGCTCCTAACCTGTACATTTTAAGCTCTAGCCTGGTTGATATTGGAGCCAGCAGATACAAACACACCTTATTTCCAAGTTACAATGGAGAGAAAGAAAATAGAAAAGTCAAGTCAATATGATACCATAGAATCTTTTGTAACAATAATTTATTTTGTACAGTGGATCAATGGAAGCTGTGTGATGTCACAGTTAACTCACAAGCTTTGGATCTTTGTTCTGAGTCAAACACCGTCAGTTATTAGCTGTGTGATCTGGACTAAGTTAACTTATTTTTGTCTCTGTTTTCCTTTTTTCTTTTTGGTGATAGTACTGGGGATTGAGCCCAGGGATCACTAAACTACATCTCAGTTCCTTTCACTTTGGTTATTTGTTTGTTTGTGGCAGGATATCTTTAAATTGGCTAATTGCCTAGGCTGGGTTTGAACTTGTGATTCTACAGCCTCAGCCTCCCAGAGCGCTGGAATTATAAGCACGTGGCACCATGCCTGGATATGGGACTACCTTTGTACAGAGGGATAGTTGTCCCTCCACATCAAGTCTCTCTTCCTCTCATAAGGAGACACACCTAATTAGCTAAGTGCATGTCATCTCTGAAGGAAGCAGAAATCTGAGCCTTCTCCCCCGAGGTGTGTTATTTCAGTAAATTAAAACAAATGAGAAACAAGCGCAAGTGTTGTATCTAATTTACCAAGAAGCATTTTAAACAGCGAGGAAAATAACCTTCTCAATCCTTTCTCCATTTCTACTCCTTGGAATATAGACTTTACGGCTTGGGCTGCAATACCCACTTTGGACTATGAGGTATACTTGGAAATAAAAGTCACATTCAGTAGATACACATGGAGCAGTGATACATATGGAACCTGGGTTCCTGACACCAGGGGGCATAATCCCAGCTCCAGACATCTGTGGAAAAAAGGACAAGACCAATGGTTTAAAACAAGAAAGGCTCATTTCCTGCATGCGCTGCCCTCCACTTTGGGAAAGCTTGAGGCTCTGCTCCACAGTGCCAGAAATCAGGAACCAGAAAGGACATAAGGAATTCTTCACCGTTGGCGAGGTGAATGGAAACACTGGTGCACTATCATCATAGGTGAGAGAAAGAGAACACAGGGAAACAGCTACCAGTTCATAGCCTTTTACCAGCTAAGGGCACATAATTGAGCCTCAGCTTTAATCAGCTAAGTTAAGCCCTATGCTATGTCCGTTATCAAAGGTGTGGAGAAATGTGTTCGCACCCCCTACCTGGAAGGAGAGAAATTGCAAATAGCAGAAAGAGCACCGTGGATACAATCTTCTGCCATGGGATATGTGAGGGAGATTTTCCCACTTATTTCAGTCATTTTTCCTCCAAAAGTGAAGATTATCCTAACTAAAATCCTTCACATAGAGTTACTGGCAAAGAACAGGACGGAGATGGAGAACATAAAGGACCTGATGTGTAACCTGGCGTGGTGAGTACTGGGTGAAAGGCAGCCCTTTCATCTCCTCGATCAAAGCGCGGCGGTACTCGCGATCAGTGTGTAAGCTGTAGCGGTGGATTCCCACTCTGCTCTACGTATCTATCTCCCCTATCAAAATTTATTGTGTAAAAATTGAGTGGGAGGAAACTGGGCTCTCAAAGGAATGATTGGCAGTTTGAGTTTTGGCAAGGTTGTGGACGGTAAGGCAGCTCTCCTACTGGAGGCAGCGGCTTCTCCCCTGGTGTATGTGGAGCCTCTTTCAGATGAACGCGGGGAAAGGCTTCTTTCTTTGCCAGATACAGCACCTCGAAGAACTTCTAGATCATGTACACACAAGTGGTGCCTAGTGTACTTAGGTTTCCCAAATTCCTGCACAAAAGGAAAAGTCAGCCTGAGCAAAATCGCCCCCCCATACACACACACACACACATGCGCGCGTCCGTGTGCACGCACTCACACACGCACACACATGTGCACACACACGTGCGCGCACACACGCACGCACGCACACAAACACACATACACACATGAGCGCGTGCACAATCGATTTTCTGATTTACTCTTAAAGAGTCCTAATTTCTTGGAAAAATTAAAAATACGTGTCCATTTGAGAAACAATTGAGACATTAAATTTAATTACAAACTGCAACGTCTGCTTCTAGCATAATCATAAGAAGATACAGGGAAGGGAACACCGTGAAAAAGAATAAGACCTTGGTTCCTTTTATTCCGTTCCTGTGGTGCCATTATATCCTCTGTGATTACTTTTAAATTCACTTTTACTTTTGCAACAAGGAAAAAAATGTTTTGTAACAAGCTAACATATGACAGTCCCTATTATGTTAAAGAAAGAATTTCATACTCTTTTATCATTTGTATTACTACACTGCTTGTAGTGTTCAAACCTTTATTTTCCTGCAAAATCCAAACTTCTCCCAAACAATCATATGTAAATATGTATCACAGAACACAATTACCCACAGGAATCTAAAATAATTTCTTTAAAAAGAAAATCTCATCATGATTCATCCTGACGCAAACCTCTGAAACGGAATAACAAAGAAAATAAACTAGTCTCCCAATTCTTTTATTTGATACCCTTCACTCATATTACTGGTTACTGGAGTCTCCAACAGTTTTGGAACAAGCAGCACTGATGTGCTTTAGCCATCTTGAATTCATTTCACGAACGTAATTTTCTAATATACTGCATGCCCCGAGCAACTAGATGCGATTTGTCCACTAAGAGAAAAAGAGGCGATGTAAAAGCAGTTATAGATGGTATGGGAATTTTAAAGCGACTGTGGTTCTTTACGACTGTCACCTTAAAGACATTGGTAATTGAAACCTAGCGTATACCACATAAATAACAGGGGATTAAAACTACAGAAACTCATATGGAATATCGATTTATGGTATGAAATAGCACAAAAAGGGGGCTGCCCTTCCCAGTAAGGTGTAGTAGGTCCCAGTGAGGTCAACTTTCTCACAGTCAGAGCTAAGGATAGTTGGATAAACTACAAAACTAATGCTTTAAAAAGTATCAGGGAGCTCTGTAAGCAAGGTGAATTATTAGATGAACCAAATTCCAGAAAGAGTATAATTTTTCAAGATAAGCTGATGATTAGCAGCTGTTTCCTCCATCAGCCAGGTGTACAGCATCATGTGTATGAGGATTGTATTTGCCCAAGCTTCAGGATATCCCAGGCAGGAAGCCTCTAATGAGGACAAGAAATACCAATGTTTCAAGCAGCTACAAGGAGCTGGAGAAAACTGCACAGAGCTTAAAAATTCTGTGATTGAAGGTTTTTATTAGGAAGAGTATATTATTAGACAGCAAAAAAGGAAGGATAATGTTATAACTTCTAGAGTTACAATGAAAGAATAATGATAGAATATGTAATAGGTTAATGAAATAAAAGGAATTTTTTTCAAAAATCTGATTACTATAAAAGAATTAAGAAGAAAGGAACATTAAAACAGGCCAAATGCAGACTACTGATAAGGTAATCTTATACCCTAAAAGAATTAATAATCAATTTAAAAGGAATTAGACTTAATAATCCAAGTAAAAGATTACAGTTGGAAAGATTGGATAAAATATATTCAAACCCTACTACACAGTGTTTAAAGGATACATACTTGAAATATAAGAACTTTAAAATAGTGAAAATAAAAACATGGAAAAGGATGGATCTTTCAAGTCTCAGTCCAAAGAAAGCTGCCTTCCTTATATTAACAGCAAAAAAGAGCAATCAAGGCAAAAGGTAGCCTGTGAGATACACAGAAATATTTCCTAGAACAAAAGATTGATGAATCCAAATCTATCCCAGTAAATAGGCCAATCCATGTCGGAACTGGTGTAATTTCTCTCAATAACTGGCAGAACAAATCTGCAAAAGGAGGATTTAAATTACTGACGGTATGGAAGATATGAACCACATTATTAACAAATTTGAGTGAATTCATATAAAAGAAATGCTACATTCAAGAAAAGAACTCATATTCTCATTTCAGGAGAAAATTTACCAACCATCCATGAAGAAAACATAGACAATTTTCAAAAGATTAAAATATTTCTATGTCTTCTGACCCAAGTGGTTTAAATAAGAAACTACAACAAAACATAGCCCCAGGAGGAAAAAAAAAAAAAAAAAAGAAGGAATTGAAAAATTAATCATTATACTTCTAAATAATAGGTCAATGAACAAATCAAAATAGAAAGTAGAAAAAATTTGAAACTGAATTGTAATGATCACATGACATTTCACATTCTAAACTCGAATGTAGTTAAAGCAATGCTTAAAGGAACATTTATAGAACTAAAATATCTATACTGAGAAAGAAGGTTAAAAATGAATAACAGTCCAACAGAAGAGTAGAAAATACAAATAACATATAAAGTAAAAAGTAAATGAGATAAAAATAATGGTAGAAATAAATATAAAAATATGAAGCAAATAAATAAGAAAATCAATAAATCTAAAATCTGGCTTTTCTAAAAGTTGAAAGTGACAAATTTTGGAAAAGTTGATTTGGAAGAAATAAACAGAAACCAAGCTGCAAACATCAGAACTGAAAGAGTAGATACACACATTTTTCATTACCAAAAATTATGGTTTCCTCTTCAGTTCTCCATGCCTCAGATATGGATAATCAAGAGACTAACAATTAAAAGCTGAATTTCAAGGAAGTTTTGAGACCCCACAAAGAAGCTCTTTTTTCCAAGATGATTTTTCTGTAGCCAACTTTAGAAAATTTGGTTTAGTTTTGTTTTAGTAAAAACTTGATACCTTTCTCTTGGGCAACTCTTCCTGTGTACTTCCCAAGCGGATTGTACCTGCAGTGGTGCATTTCCACACGTCATCTGATTGCTTCAGGTTTCAGTCCCCGGCAAACTCACCTGTTGTGAGTCATGGGACCATCCCTAATGAAGAAGATGCATGCTGCGTATGTGGCATTAGGCTTGAACACAGACATGAGAAAGATGCAAAGAGTAGTTAGGTGGGAAACTGGAGAAAAAGTTACAATTCTTCTAAATTAACCCAAAGCCCGATTGTAGGTCAGCAATTTAATTCTCACACACATTCCTCTAAGGGTCCAGTAAAGACCAGGTAATCTAGCCTTCTTCACTTGCCAGCACCTAAAATTAAACAAAAACTAAGAAACAGAACGATGACAAAAAGACACACTTACAGAGCAAAGCAGCAGTATATCAGAATGACAAATATGTTGGGTTGATACCTCCTTTCCTCTTCGACTTAACACTCTCAAAACAGTTACTAATTCAGCTCATTCTTTTTGCATTTTCCTCTAATCAGATATTGAAAATATTAACTGAAATGTCTAATTACTTGCAGTTGATTCATACATTGTTACTAGCACTGCAGGGTGATTCAATACATCAAGAAAGCATTCTGTTGTTATATAATAAGAACTAGAAAACTGCTTGTGTTTGCTGATATGGAAAACCCACTTTGGGAAATTTAATCAAAGATAATAATCAAAAATCAAAATAATGATGATGTCATCTGTGTGGTTTTCCTAACACTTAACAGTTTGCATAGCCTTACATATGTAATTTGTGTCAAGATACACAAACAGTATTAATATGAACAAAGCACTGGCAAGAACATAAATAGACAACACAACATTATAAATGTACACAGAATAACTAGCAAAATTGTACGGAGGTAATAATGTTTGAAAGTGAATACCATAGAGCATTAAAGAAAAAAATGCAAAACTCAGAAAATTACACGTGTTTATGATAATAAAATATATATGAGTGAATATAAAAGTTCATAAGTGTAGCATATTTTAATATTCTTGCATTTAAGTAAATCTGTTACTATAAATAATAAACACTGCATATTTCACAAATGTAGAAAAAATAGCATTATAAATTGCTATGCATTGTCCATGCCAGTGAATTTGATGATTTGAAATAAATACACACTCAAAATAGCAATCTATCAAAACCAACAGAAAAAATGGCAAAATCATAAATTTCATGTAATTTTTAGAAAAAAATCAACATAATTTTTAGACACAGAATGCATTAATAAGAAGCCCTCCTGAAAAGAAACATCTAAGCCAGAATTTAGCCATTGGCAAATTACCAAAACCTTCAGAAAAAGGTAATGCTCACTCTAAACAATAATCTTTTCATTTTAAAGAGAAAAAACAAAAGAGCAACAACAAAGATATAAACAGAACAACACAAACACAATAAAGATGCAGAATTTCAAAACATGATAGGAAATTAGCAATGGTTGTTATGTGACACATTGTTATCTTTAACAAAGTTACTTAGATTATCAGATGCAAGAATGCAAGATTGATCAAACAATTAAAGAATAGAAATAATAAAAAGAATGTTAGAAATGATACACGGTTTCACCATTCAAAGTGGTAGGAATTCAATAATGGTTACTATATCACATATTATTGTCTTCAAATTAGTTGTGGAGACTACAAAGAGACAAAAAATAAACATAACTGAATTTGTTCTATGAAATTAAGAACATGCTGCAAAGGAAGTTTATTTACCAAGCTCTGATAAGATCATATAAACAAAAATTCTTTAATAAAATATTCCTGATTTGATATTACATCTATGTTTAGTCAAATGTACCTCTTCTGCTAGGAATATTTTAACATATATATTTTCAAGTCAGTATTTCTTTCAGTCTCCAACTGAAGACATGAACATAAACAGAAGGACAAAATATTTCACATGATGAACTTGACACAAAAAAGTACTTAATAAAATTCAAAACCCACTAAAAATTTAACATATTAAAAATGGAAAGGAAACTCCCCAATATGATAAAGAACATTTACCAACAAATCACAGTAAACATCACACCTAAGAAATATTTTAATTTAAATTTACTTTGATACATGAAAACATAAATATCATACATATTAATGGGACAGTAGGTAATGTTATGATACTTGTATACATTGTGTGGCATTAAAATCAGGTTAAACATACTTGGATTTGTGTTCTCAAACACTTAGGAGCCCTCATTCTAAAAAGTGAACATCAAGGGAGACCACATGCTTATTTAACTGTGGGTACTTTGCTCTAAGTTATAATATTTCTATACCGCCTGTCACAAAGATACCAGAAAGGTTTCTTCTCTTTTAAGTAAGACCAAGTAACAATACAGAAGTTCTCTTTACTCAAGTGCGCAGAAGTCACCCCACCCTTTTTTGTGATGGGGCTGTTTACTCATGTTGATTTTTTTCCACATTTCAATAATCTTGAGCAGTCATTCTTGTCTGTTTAACTTTGATCAGTGTAACCATTGCTTTGATGATATCTACATTCATTTACTCTGAGTACTAACTGAATAACCACACTTTGCACATGCTGAGGGTGCAGTCCCACTTGACCTTTAACCAAATGTTTTATGAAGGAAGGCCACTAGCACTTATTGAAACTTTTCCTAAACCAGATATTATATATAATTAAAAACTCTATAAAACAGAATCTATCATTACACACATTTTATAGATTGAGGAAATTAAGCCTTGAGGAAAATAAGCAATTTGCCTGGTACCACAACCTAAGAAACAATATGGTCAAAACTAACCCAGACTGTCTCCAAAATTAAGGATTTTTTCACATTCGGCCACATTCTAGCCTTAGAATCACAGAATCATTAGTTTAAGCAAGTTAACTTTGTTTTAAATTTATACTAACTTATCAAATATAAATCTAGTCCCTGTAGCTATTTCACTTGAGTAGATATTAGTCCAATAAAACTATAATAAAATTCTCGTGTCTGACCAATATTTGGAAATTTGCAAATTCATATTGTTCTAGATACCAGGCCTTCTGAAAGAATGAATGAATAAATGAATCAGTAAAAGTTCATCTATTCATTCACAAATATCTTATGCATTTCAAAATGAAATAATTAAAAATATTTACAAAACTTTCTTTTATTTATTTTAAAAAAATAAAAAAGGAAAGCATATTAACAGACATCCAATTACAAAATAGCACAAGAATAATACAAGCAATACTAAATTACAGACAAAGTGGTAGGAAATTAACAATGGTTGTTGTATTACATATTGTATTACATATTATATTACATACTACATATTGATATCTTCAAAGCGGTTTCTCAGGAAAACAAATAGAGACGTGCAAGATTGATGAAATAATTAACCATTAAATGATTCTCTCAGTAAAGCAATAGAAGTCAGTAGTACAACTAGGTTAGCTCTCCTGTGTGTACATATGTATATAGTTACTCCTTATTTCTCTTTTCCCTCATCCCGGTTCCTCTTTACTTTTGAGCAGTTTCCTTTCATTTGACAGTATGCATCATACCTCTTAATTTTTATTCTCTCTTTCAGGTTGTTATACTAGTGAGACAATATGTTGCAAAACTTTATTTGAAAAAGTTGGCTGGTAATCAAACAAAGCAAGAATCCTACCAAAATTTTAGGGAGTTCATTATAGAGTCACTTACGAAGGAAGAGAAAGTAAGCTGAAAGCCCATACTCAGTAATATGTCCTTGTTCTGCCATGTTACTGAGGCCTGTCTTCCTGGTGACACGTACTTTTGTGGATATAGGACGTTTCAGAAGGGTCATCTACACTTTTTTGAAGCAAACATTGTGGTCACTAGGCATTCTGATGAAGTCTGAAAAACAAAACCCCTAAACTCTCACTGTCTTATTTCTATGCAGTGTGTGAAAATAGATCTTCTTACCTCATCCCTGAGGCGCCTTTCATTGCAGAATCTCCGATGCAGTGTAACTCCCACTTTTTGAAGGGAGTTCAAAGATAAGGTACATGAATAGTGTGTGAATGTGGAAACCACTGTAGTACGGTCAAAAGTCAGTGCTCCACTCAGACGCCCTGTGAGACCCTGCACAAAGATCCCTAGCTACTGTGAGCATCCTTTCTCTTGCCTCAACAGCTCTTCCCTAACTGGGTTTGCCATTAGCCAAAGGCAGGCACCCTGCCCAAAGCTGTTCTTCCTCACAGATGAAAGCTGTTTCCTGTGATGGGCTACATAGTTTGGACATCTTTAAAAGACCATGACAGCTCCAGAACATGCAGCGAGACTTACTGAGGCCTGTTGTAAATTTACAGCTGGTGGCTTCTTCCTTTGCCACACCCTGCCTTCCTCACTTTCTTTTAGAGTTATTTCCTAGGAACACTCTTCAGTCCCCTTTTGCATCTTATCACGCACTTGAGACTATTTCTAAGGAACTCAGTCTTAGTTGTTATTGAATTGTGAATGGGCCCTCTAGAGAATGGTCTCACATGTTCTAACATTTGCCTTAAGATTTCATTAGAAAATTGATTTTCTATTTGATAACAGTATCTTTTAGGTTTTCTTTCTTAATTTGAAATCGTACTATCGTTTCCCTCCATTTATAATTATCCAGGAAGTCTGGCTGCTTTACTTGATTTACATAGTGTGAGGATCAGACACAGGATGGAAGTTGGGGCATTTTGCTACAGTTTAGTTCTTTTTTCTTGGTGTCAGTTGTTCAACACTTTAACATATCAGAATTCAGTAAAAATAACCACCCATTATAAACCTAAAGCAAACTCTAAAAAATAAAAAAAACACAAAGAAATATATTAAATGGAGAAGATCTCTTTAATTGAGTATGGTGACAGTGAATCTATTCCAGTCCAGACGGAGACTGGGATAGATTCAGACACAGCCCCTGTATGCCAAGGGCAATACAACACCTAATCAGAAAAGTCAGGCCTTGGAGCTCTGCTCAGTCAGTCTTCTCCTGACATGGCGGCAGAGTCTTACAAAAAGAACATTGCTTAAAAATCTGAAAAGTCAAACGTTTCAGATTATTTCACTGCCCGGGAAATAGCTAACTCTGAACATTTATTTATTTTGCACAGTGAATGAGTGATAGTCCTGTGCAGGGGCAGAGGGGCCGAAGATGCAACTAGCAATGAGGAAGCAGCACTTCAGCAGAACTTCCGCTGCCAGGAGGGTGGACAGAGCATGGGCTTTGGCTGACTGGCACCGTCTCTACTGTTATTATTCATGCTGCTTCTAAATATTTAACAACAAATATTAAAATTGTTAAGGTACAAATTAAAATGTATTTAATAATATAAAATTTACACAGTAACTCTCAACCAGATTGAATAGCTATTTGAATTTTACACTACTTGATGGACAAGCTTTCATAGACATAAAAATAGCCAAATCTTGCCTCTGTTTGCCCATGTATTCTGCCTCCCTCTACAAAAGAAAACATGAATTATATATATCATACTCATTGGCTAGTTCATATTTTTAAAACGTTTATATAATTTAAATGAATAAATAATATCATACCATATTTAGTTTTTAGAAGTTAGCTTTTTATCATATTCATATATGTAGCTATGTATTCGTATGATAGGAATCTCACATATTAATTAGCATGCATCCTCCTAGGAATAAATAGCAATTTATTTGTACACTTTACCAAGGAATAGTCAAGTTGTTTATGCTTCTAAGTCACAAGCATTGACTTAAGAAACATTTTATATATTGTCTCATGTAAAAGAGGACACATTTCTGTAAGATAATTAGAAATATAATTTCTAGATTGTAGATTATGCATATCAGTCTTACGGGGCACTGACAACTGTGCTACAAAATGACTCAGTCATTTGATACTCTTGCTAACACTGCGTGTTAATTCACTATCACTCCCCACCTTGCCAAACAGGGTGCTAACTTGAGCATGAAGTAGTAATTCATTGTGGTTTCAATTTACATGCTCCCACCATTAGAGAAGTTTAGCACGTTTTTTAGATTTTTGAGTTTCTGTTTGTGTGATTTGCATGTTCATATTATTCCCTTATTACTGGCTCATTTACTCTCACTGATATGTAAGAATTTCATTTAATGTGAATAATATATATGAGTATATTGTATACATTGTACACATAATATATATGTGTATATTGTATACATCTTTTCCAATACATAGCTTGTTATTGTAGCTTGTCATGCAATTTTTTTTCATTTTAATGAAGTCAGGTTGGTTTGTGCTTTCCTTTATTATAGTTCATAATTTGTATATGAGTGATTGAAAAGTACAGGCTCGGGAAAAACTCACCAGGATTAAAAACTCAACTTGCCACATACGAGGTATGTTTTTGCAAGTTAGTACTTTCTCTATCTGAAAACAGAGTAATGTAATATTTTGAAGATTGCCATAAGAATTGAAATACAAAACACAGGGCAAGTGCGTAAAACAAGGCCTGGGACCCTATTTTCAATGAGTGTTAATGGTTTTTATAACTCTTATTATTAATAGTATTTACCATTAAAGTAACTTCATTCTAAGGATGAAAGAAATGTTTCTATTTTTTTAAGTCAAATTTTTCTTTCTACATTTGGATATTTATTGGATAAGAATTGTCTTGTGCATGGTGTATTTTCTTGATGATTTGCTTCATTCTATTAGCTAGTATTTTATTGAGAATTTTTGCATCTATGATCACTAGGGAGATTGGCCTGTCATTCTCTTTTTTATTTGGGTGTTTTTCTGGTTTGGGTATCAGGGTAATACCTGCTTCCAGGAATGAGTTTGGGAGAATTACTTCCCTTTCTATCTATTTAGATCATTTGACATGAATTGGTGTTAAATCTTCTCTAAATTTCTTGTAGAATTCAGCTGTGAATCCATCAGGACCTGGCTTTTCTTTGTTGGTAAGCTCTTTATTACATTTTCAGTTTCACTGGCTGATATTGAGGTATTCAAGTTTTTTACATCTTCTTGATTCAACTTTGGTAATTCATATGCATCTAGGAATCTGTCCATTTCTTCTGTAGTTTCCATTCTATGAGAATAAAGATTTTCAAAGTAGATATTGATGATCTTCTGAATTTCTACAGGCTCTGTGGTGATTTCACCCCTTTTCCTTCCTCATCGCATGGGTTTGAGTTTTTTCTTTCCCTTTTTTGATAAGTTTGGCTAGGGGTTTATCAGTTTTATTTATTTTTTCAAAGAACTCTTTGATCCATTAATTATTTGTATTGTTTTCTTAGTCTCAATTGCATTAATTTCTGCTCTGATCTTTATAATTTCCTCCCTTCTTTGAGCTTTGAGATTAACTTGCTCTTTTTCTAGAAGTTTGAGGCGCATCATAAGATTGTTTGTGTTAATTTTTGTTCTTGATGTGGAAATCCACTGCTATAAATTTCCCTCTGAGAACTGCTTTCATTGCATTCCACAGGTTCCAGTAGTTTGTATCTGCAGTGTTTAATTTCTACTTTAATTTCTTCTGTGACCCGTTGGTCGTTCAGGTGGTTGTTATTTAATTTCCATGTGCTTATGGAATTTTTGTGATGTCTTATATCAGAGGTCATGTGTCATTTTTGTTCTCTTTGTGTTGTTTTGTTTTTGTCGACTTTGTTATTGTTTGGATACTTTTTTTCTCTTTAAAAAAAATAAAATAGGGCTGGGGATATAGCTCAGTGGAATAAGCGCCTGCCCAGCAAGCGCAGGGTCCTGAGTTCGATCCCCAGTACCGCCAAAAAAAATAAATAAATAAAATAAAATAAATAAAATAAATAAAATAAATTTCCAAAGGAGGAAAAAGAATTGTGTTGAGATATGAGGAAGGAAACTATGTGTAAGGATGTCTTTCAAACTATCACAGCCAAGACGGTCTGCTGAACTGTCCACTGGTTCCCCAGTGATGTGTAATAACATATTTATTATGTTTCATATTGTTAAATATACTTTTTGATTGTGTATTCTACTTTACTAGCCTGTGTCCTCATGAGAATGCTACCTGATTCACTATTGTCATTTTTTTTAGTAAACATTATTTCCAGCGAATCCCCTTTGTTATTATTATCCCTTAAAAATTTCTTAATGCTCCTTGGAAGAGTCATATAAATTTTAGTTTTAGATAATTAAAATTATATGAAAATTATTAAGATTTTAAAAATTAAGACAGTCTACATTTTTGCACATTAAGCTTTTATAAATATGAATATATACCAGGCTTCAGGCCCACCTATAAGTTCCTGCCATTGCTATTTATAAATGAAAACATAGTCTTGCTCCATATGCAAGTAGTATGTAAATAAAGACTATCTTCTTTTTCTAGGAGTTTATAGATCCATGGAAAACAAAAACTTCTGGGGCAACAATATCAGTAAAATAGAATTGTAATGAGGAGTATGCACATCATAAAATGGAAGCAGAATAAAGTACAAGAGAAATACACACAGGCAGTAAAAGAGCAAGGGAGAAAGCGCCTACAGAAGATCATGATTAATGAATGGAAGAAAAAAAGGTTTCATGTAGACCGGGCATTATAACTGCATGTTTATTCCTTGAGTGAAGACAAAGAATGCAGGGTGATAAAAGCCCAGGGGATAAAGGCAACTTTGCAGCAGTTTCACAAAAGGAGTAAGGTGTGCATGTTTATATGATCCCGTGGAAGGGCAGATTTGAAGGCGCAAACCTGGAGGCAGGAAGAGCCGCACAGAAGCTACTGTCACAGTCCAAGTAGGGTACGGTATGCTTGCTTGAATGAGGGTTTGAAGCGCTGATAAAAACGAACAAAGAAACTGACTTAACACAGGCAAGATTTATTTCTGACTAAGCATGGAGGCAATGTGATAAAAAGGTAAAGCAACTGCTGGTTTGGGGACTGGATGACTTACTAGATGATAGTATAATTCACCTAGGAATTACAAGTGGCCTTGTCAGTTTCTTTCTTGGCTTGCCTACTTACCAGCCATTAGCAGATAAAATTGCTCTCCACTATTGTGTGTTACTTTATATGTATATGAGCTATTCCTGTGAGCTTCTGTAGTTCCCTGATGGCACCAAGACATTTTAAAGGAAAACATTAATAGAATATAAATCATTGACTTATTTTAGAGTAAGACACAGTGCAAAGCAGAGATTGCATCTACTTTAAAATTTCATTTGCTGATCTATTTCACTTATGAGTATGGCCTCTAGTTGCATCCATTTACCTATATAAGCCTTGAGTTTATCCTTCTTTATAGCCGAGTAATACTCTATTGTATAAAAATACCACATCTTTTTTTATTCATTCCTCAGTTGATGGGCATTTGGGTTGTTTCCAAGACTTAGATATTATAAATTGGGCTGCTATAAACATGGGTGCACATATATCACTGCTATGATGTCTTCAGTTCTTCACCAAAAGTACCCAATAGGGGAATAGCTAGGTAATGGGACCTCTAATCCTAGTTTACTGAGGAATCTTAGACCGATTTGAACCTGAAAGAGTAAACAAAATCTGAAAGGTACAATAGATATTGTACAAGGGGGAGAAGCTGGTCAAAAAAGAAAGAACTGGGATGAGGAAAAAAGAGAAAAGAAATAAGGAAGGGGAAAAATATAGATAGATAGATACACATGATAGATAAGATCATTGTGCTACTAATTTTTATTGGTTTGTTGGAAGGAAAAAGTAATGTTTAATTGTTTGATCAATATTGCATGCCTATATATGGTTATCTGAGTAACCACTTTGAAGATAACAATATGTAATACAACAGACATTGTTAATTTCCTGTCACCTTGTTTTGAAATTCTGTATCATTTTTATGTTTTTTTGTTTATGTCTTTGTTATCATTATTTTGTTTTTGTTCTTTTCTCCTTAAAACAAACATCAAAAATTCATTTACTATATAATATCCTCTTGAATATTACAGTTATATGTCATGGGACATTTGAATAAACTATATAAAATCTCACAGCAACACAAACTTACTGAGGATTTATGACTTAAATAGATTCTGAAGACCTGACTATAAGCTAAACAATTATTTAATAATTTCCATGGTTTTGTCCCATCTTACTGTATTATATATAGTCAGTCATAACTTTTGCATCACAGTAAACTAAGGCTCAAAATACAGGTATAATTGGAACTAATATTTCTCCATTTGTACATTTCCTTCAACAAAAAGAATGTTACCCTTGTTCAAATTCCTCACAGATGTTTTCAGGAATCTCTAAGTGATGCCTCACATCTACTTTTGCATATAAGCTCCTTAGACATTGTCCTCTCATGCTTCATTTTTAGCTGTCCATAGTCAATCTGATCCCCAGGAAGCCAAGACCTACAATACTTAAGAAGATGCTACTGTCTGCCAAAGATACAGTGCCATTGGTGCTTGTCCTGATTGACATTAAGGTTCCTTATATCTGCCCTTAAAGATATTGATGTTTGACCAGAGAGTCCCATTGCCTGACACCACTGAAGCCATTTATGTTCTATTTTCTTTGAACATGGAGTGAACAGATGACTTGCCTTAAATTACAGCCAAACCTGCTACCCCCAATATCACCAACACTTTCCCTAAGGCTTTGAAATGCATTTAGTTCCTGATGCATTGTGGTTCTATTTTACCGTATGTCCGCAGTAGTACTTAAGATTGATTGTAAGAAAACTTCAGGGGAAGATAAACTACAAAGAATTCAATATCATATTAAGAACCAGCTTATCTTTCCAAATTTGACCACAATTCTTGAAAATAATAAGAGTAAATCGACTCTCTCTTGTTCTGAAAAAGAATTTTGCTTCAAGGAAAGAGGTTTTTTTCTTCCTCAGATTAATGGTGATCAAGTCAGGTGAGCTAAACCATTCAGCTATATCTCCAACACATTTTTTTATGTTGAGGCAAAGTCTCATTAAATAGCCCAAGCTGGCTTTGAACTTACAGTCCTCCTGCTCAGCTTCCCAAGTACCTGGGATTATACATGTGTGCAGTTGCACCTGGCAAGAGTTGTATTCTTAGCATAAGAAAACCCATAATTCCTTCACTTATCCTTACCCTGATATTCATAACTACAAAGACGATTTAGGCCTCATTTTAGGACTTAACTACATATTTACATGGAACAATTAAAATTATTCTCTATGGAGGCTGGGGGACTAGCTCAGTAATAAAATGTATACTCTGGATGTATTAGGTTCTATGATTGATCCTCAGAATTACCATATCAAACCAAGATTACCCTATACAATAACACTTCAAAAATTATTGTTCATTGAAAAGAAATAGAATCTCTAGAAATATGCCATAAACCTTCTTTCTCTAATCTTAAATTGTAAATAGTTATTGATAATTACATTTTTGAGAAATCTGTTTGCTGCAAGAAATGCTGATAATAAGCTATCACAGTAGGAGATGGCTTAGGCATATTATTGTTTATGCTTTATTTTATGAAGTTTTATCCTGTTAGTTCTGCAAAACATTATTTCACTCATGAACATCCACATCAATAAGAAGCCAAGCCATAACTATAATGTTTTTATAACAATATTGTATGAAGGCAGCGTGTTTTTAAAAGACGATTCCTCATCTCAGATACTGAAAATTGCAATGAACTATCCACATTGTTGTTATATGATAACAAAGAAAGGACAAACTATCAGATCATTGTATACTCCATTATGACTACTTGAAGGCTTGCAAAAAACAAAAAGAAAATTTTCTTGCTTTGAGTTGTTCAAGTAAAGAAATGTACCTAGAGATTTCTGATAAGATGATGGAGCAGTGAGCAGTAGAGAAAGAGCCTCTCTGAGAGTTGGTGTCCAAACACTGGAATATAGCAACATGAAGAGAATAAGAATGAAGGAGATGGTTCCTCAGGACCCAGAAAGGATCTGAACTGAGACTTGAAATCCATGGGGACAGTGAAAAGAGAAAATTCGACAATGAAGAAAGACATGGCAGGCAGCACTTTCTCCCCGAGCCTAGAGTCACTGTGTGGAAAGAGTGGCTCAAACCTCAGATGCTTATCTCAGAGGCCTCCATAAAGGAACAAGCTGGTTGCCTGGAGCAGTAAACACAGCAGACTGCAGTAGCTGGTGAGTTAGTCAGATTCAGAGATCCTCCAGGAGAGGACAAGTGGCCAGGAGACATCTTAGAAAGGGCCCAAGTTTGGGACTCAGAGCAGCTGCTGCCTCCATCTAGCAGCTCCCAGTATCAGGGTTAAAGTGCTGAGCTCAAGTCACTAGGAGGTCAAAGAGTCAAGTTGTAGCTGGCAAGAATCCTGAGAGGAGGCACACGGATTGCAGCAGGCTGAACAGATCTGGTTCCAACCTCATGGCCAGAAACCAGCCTCACATTTAGTGGAACTAGAGAGGCAATCTTCCTGGGATTATCCGCCACCCAACAACAAAGCTGCAGCTGGATCTTTGGGGTAATCAACTTGGATCTGAACTCTCTCAGCCCACACTGGCTACCAGTGATGGTAGGGACATACCTTGAAGTGGATATTTTTCCTCTTTTTTCTTTCTCTCTTTTGTTATTTGTTTTGTTTTGTTTTCTTGATTATTTGCCCTTGTTTTTATATTAGCATAAACATAGTTTCTAGTATTTTTGTTTTTGCTGCTCTGTTTTCATTTTAATTAATTTCTTCCTTCTCCTTCCCTCCTATCTTCTTCACCAGTTTCCCAAAGTTTGTGTAATCTTCCTTTATCTTCCAACCTTATGTCCAGCCTCTTCCTACTCGCTTGTCTGTTTTTCCCCAACGCTTTTAAATTCTCTCTCCTGACAGTGAAATTGCCATATTGAAGGCATACTTATTGCATTAAATTTTCTGGTTCATTTTAGATTTTATTATATAACCACGAATCTAGTTTATATGGTTAAAGGTGGCAAAATTAGTTACATTAGTTTATCATTTTCTAGGCTGCATTTGATGCTATTGTCATTGCTGATTGTACCACTTTAGTCAAAGTGACATAATTATAACCAGTTGTTTTTCCTGTGTACCAAGACTGAGATTGTCTAGTGGTCATAAAAGATACTATAAGTCAGTGTCAAAGAGTCTGAGCAAGTAGGCAGTAACTTTTACGGCACCAAACGATTTCTAGATTTAATTACCAAATTTAGTCACATAGCTGGACACAAAGTCAACCCTGAACAATCAATAGCATTTTGGTATTTGAATAACAAATTCATTAACAGAAAAATTAAGGAAACAATATCTTTCACAATTAAAGAATGTAGTACCTAGGTGTCAGTCTAACAAGGAAGTAAAAGACCTCTACATTGAAAACTGCAGTACTCTGATAAAAAGAGATTGAAGAGAACGCTTGTTTTTAGGTAGGAAGAACCAATAAAATGAAAATGGCCTCATCTCTAAAATTGCTATACAGATTTAATGCAATCCTGATCAAAATTCCAACAGCATACCTCACAGAATTAGTGAAAGCAATCCTAAAACTCATTTGGAACCAAAAGAGACCTAGAATATGAAAGGCAGTTCTGGGCAATAAAGTCAAGGTAGGGGGCATCACATTCTCTGACTTGAAATTATACAACAAAGCTATTGTGATTAAAAAAAAATAACATGGTACTCAAAAATAAAACAGACCTGTGGATCAATGAAATAGAAGATTCAGAGACAACTGCAGACATACTTAGCCACCTTATTTCTGACAAAGGACTCAAACACATTCACTGGAAGAAAGACAGACTCTTTGATTAATGGTGCTGGAAAAACTATCTTTCCCCATGCCAAAGAATAAAACTAGACCCATATCTTTCACCATGCACTAAACTAAAATTAAATAGATCAAAGATCTAAATATTAAAACTAAACACTAAATCTTTTGGAAGATAGAATAGGTCAAACTCTTGAAGACATTGCTGTAAGCAAAGACTTTATGAACAAACTCCCCATCATATGGGAACCATTCCAAAGAATCAACAACTGGGATCTCATCTTATTAAAAAAGCTTTTGTGCAGCAAGAGAAACCACCAACAGAATGAAAGGACAACCGAAAGTGTGGGAAAAATATTGCCAGCTCTTCCTCAGACAAAGGATCACTATCTAAAATATATGAAGACCTCAAAAAATATTAGACATCCCCAAATGTAAGGACTCAATCCAAAAATGGGTGTCTGAAATAAACACATACTTCTTAGACAAAGTAAAAGCACCAAATAAATATATGAAAATGTGTTCAGTGGTCATTCAAGAGATATAAATTAAAACAACACTGAGATATCATCTCACCCCAGAAAGAATGGCTATTATCATGAATTCAACTGATAACAAATGCTGGAGGTGTTCTCATGAAAAAGGAACACTTTTCTACTGTTGCTGGGAGTGTAGACTGGTGCAACCACTGTGGAAATCAATGTGGATATTTGTCAAAAACTAAGACTAGAGGTTCCATTCAACATAGCTATTCCTCTCATTGGTATCTTCCCAAAAGAGCTGAAAGAACCATACTACAATGATATATGTACATCCATGTTTATAGCAGCAGAGTTTTTAATACCCACTTCTTGGAAACAGCCCAAATGCCCATCATCATAAAGAAAATGTGGCTTTTTAAAAAATATAATAGAAGACTAATCTGCCACAAAGAAGGATAAACTTAAGACATTTATAGCTAAATGGATGCACTTAGAAATGACACTCTTAAGTGAAATAAAGCAGAAACACATGTGTAAATACCACATTATTTCTCTGGTGTGAGAAACTGAAAGTGTAAATAAGGACCAAAATTTTTAACAGATGAGACATCTTCCATTATTTTGTATTAGTTTTTTCTCTCGTTAAACAGAAAAATTAACAGATGTTGCAAATCAGGAAGAAAATGTTCAAATGGGAATTTGGAAGTGGATAGGCAGAAAGGAAAGAAAGGAAAAGAAAAAGTGAGTAAGAAGGAAAAAAGGAAACAAAGCTTTTGTAAAAAGGGAGGGGAAGAGGGGCTGAAGGTAAGGTAGGGTAATGGAGAAAAGGAATCAAGTTAGATCATGTATAAGTACAAATTCCCTATGGTGAATGTGATCAGTATGTATACTGAAACTGCATCAGTAAGCTTAATTTATTAAAGAAATGTAAATCTAAATTGAAATAGGAAAATATTAAGTTGTAATGTCTCCATTAGTCATGGAACAAAGATTATGTCCTGAAACCTAGATCATCGTGTGACCACTGAAAGTAGCCAACCATTCCACTGCATTCTTTTATGACTCTCTTATTCAAAACTAATAACTCCAGCCCAGTCATAGACAGCAAGTGAACAAATACACAAGGGAAATAGAAAGGTTTAGCACTTAAAGATAAAGTAATATTTGTCTCCAGCACGTGGGGTGAATGAGTAATTATAGAAATAAGAGATGACACATGAAGCTGTTAATCTCTTCTAGCTATATATTGGGCACAATTGTGTCTCACACAGAAGGAGATTCATGATGTGGCGAAGTCATTGGCCTTTAAATATGAGTTAAATAACTCTTTCCAGGCTTGTTATGAGTTCACTCCCATTTGAGACCTTGGCCTGTGGTAAACGTCTTCAGAAATAGTATTTCCCTTTCATAGGCTGAGATTTCCATACAGTCCTCTACTACAATTTTTGTCAACTCTTTCCCTGTCTTTCCTAATATAGACAGGTGACCAGAATGCAGGGTAACATTGGGCCACTCCTTTAAGAACCATCTTTAGGTTTAGCTATCCCCATTTGAGTACCCTGGGACACATGATATTGTTAGGGAGAAATAAGTTTCAATCTTACAAATTCATTCATGTTATATATTAGTCTTCATCTTTAAATAGTAATGTTTTAAATTTAAAACTCGCTGTCTTCATGAGGATGTCTTTAAGGGCAAGTATTAGGCAGAATGAATCTGATCAAAGTACATTATACACACTGAACCCTTTCCCTAAAAATGTGAAACTAAATGGGAGAGTGGGGTTAGAGGAGAATAGGGAGGACTCCTGAAGTGTACATGCACATACAAATCTGTACCAAAAAAAAGTATTAATCTGTATAACCAATAAGCACAAATTTTTAAATGTGAGACTGAAAAATAAGACCAAAAAGAAAAAAAACAGGAAGGGAAGTCAGCAGAAGGCATCCTATCCTACGAAAAGGGAAAATGTGTTACCATAGGCACACCTTTCAAGTATCCTTCAAATTCCTCTTGAAAGACTATTTTAATCAAGGCCTTGTTCTCTAAGAGTTATAATACACAGTCACCTCCAGCAGCATGAGTAAAAGAAGGCTAATCACCAAGCACAATTTCCCAATTATGGAATGACTTTGCTTTTCTCCTTACATTTAAAAATTATGAAATACCTCAAAAATAAAGTACCAGAGGTGTTGTAACACCGTCTTTTCACTCCTAGGAGTCATCAGAACTAAACTACTCTACTACTTGCTTCCAATTCTTAATTTTAAAGAAATAAATTTATTTTCTCCTTCTACTTCTGAAGAAAGAAGCACTATTCTCCTTTAGAGATTTATTATCCTCTAGGATATCTTTTAAAATTTTTACTTCATATATATTTAGAAAATTATATGCTTTGCATATTTAAACATTTCATATATATAATCAAAAATACACAAAGCAATGACATCTGTTTAGTGATTTAAACTGTACCTAATTAATTTAATTGATGTTTTACTGTGTACTGATAAACAGACTACAATTTATATTTTACCATCTTCTGGTAATGGGCATTATCATGACCGAACAGATTTACACACATGGTTCCTTGGAGAAAAGGAAGTGGTCGGCTATCATAAAATCTTCACATTTCCAAGCCCATCACATAGGAAAGTTATTTTTCAAATTGTTATATAATATATTCACTTAAACAATTGATCTGCATTCTCAACAACATTTAGGATTGTCAGACTTTATAATTAATGCCAATCATCCCAATGAATAATAACAACTTGTTGTTTTAATTTGTGTTTCTTTGATTATTAGGTAAACTGAGCATGTTTTAATGATTTGAGCATTAGGTAATGTTTCTTTTCTAACCTGCCTCATAGAGTTTTTATGTTATTCTAGTATGATTATTTCATTCTGAGTTTGTATTTAGAAAGACATATACTACAAATGTCTCCTCTCTGTCATTATATAAATTTTCAGTTGTTTTTCAATGGAATAAATGTTACTGAGACAAATTATTTTGCATATAAAATAAATTTATATTTACATACATGAGACAAAATCCAAGTAAATCATAAAGGAAAATTTCTTTAAAAGCCTTTTCAAGAAAATATAAGGACTGTCTTTCTGAAACTGAAGTATAAAAGGCATATAAATCAAAAAGGAGATGACTAAAAATTTGCCACACAAATATTTAAAATTCTTAATGGACAACAAAATTGAAACCTCAACAATTTTTCCTAATATTAAACATAAAGAGAAGAAAATTATTTAAACTATTGAGTCATAGAAAGAAACTGAAAAACATAGTTTAAAATTTTCAATAAAACAAGAATTTAAATAGATATTGGAATTAAACTAAAAATGATATAAATTACCCAATATAATAAGTTTAAAATTTAAGGGGACAGATGGGATTAATGAGTAGAGGAGAATATAAAAAGAAATAAGATGAAGTGTCTAAAAATATATAAGTGGATAATTCTATTTAGGTCCATCCTTTTTATACAAGGGGAAAAATAAAAACAAGAAAACAGAGATTCAAAACAGGCTAATAGTAGAGTAACAATAATTAATACATTGCAATTGTTATAGTAGTTGTTCAGAGTATAAGATATAGACATGGAATATTGTCCAAACAATATTAGCACAAACCTTTCTTTAAACAAAGAGAAACTAGCTGTATCTTAACTATACTGTGTATATATATATATTTTTTTCCTTTTCTCTTCCTTCCTTTCCTTTTCTCCCATCATAGTTTTTCTTTTCTTTTGAACAGTTTCTTCTTTATTCACAATATTGACTGTACATTTCAGATCTTATTTACTCATTCAGTTTCTCATATTAGTGAGACAATACGATGTTTACACATGTGGGGGTGATTAATTTCACATTTTAGTATGACCTGGAGTTGCATCTATTTACCTATAAAAGGCTCAAGTTCAGCCTTCTTTATGACTCAGTAGTATTCATATATACATTCAAATCTTTTTGATCCATTTGTCAATTGATGGGCATTTGGGTTGTTTCCAAGGTTTAGCTAATAAAAATTGCTCTGCTATAAACATGAGTGCACATATATGGCTGTGATATGATGGTTTTAATTCTTCTGGGAAGATAGCCAGAAGGGGAAGAGCTAGGTCAAATGGGATCTCTAATCCTAGTTTTAAGGGAATCCTCACACTGGTTTCCACAGTGGTTACACCAATCTACACTCCCACCAGGAGTGGAGAAGGGTTTGGTTTCTCCCACAGCCCCTCTAACATTTGTTATTGGTTGATTTCTTGAGCATAGCCTTTGTTTCTGGAACGAGATGGAATTGCAGTGTTGTTTTTATTTACATCTCTTAAATGACCGATGGTGTTAAACCTTTTTTCATGTATTTATTTGCCATTTGTATTTCTTCATCTAAGAAGTATGTGTTCATCTTAGATGTCCATTTATTTACTAGGTCTTTGAATTTGAGGCCTAATTTTTTTCAATTCTTTATTTGTTCTAGATACAAGTCCTTTGTTTGAGGGACAACTGGCTATAATTTTCTCCCACTCTGTGGGTTGACTTTTCACTCTGTTGGTTACGTTTTTTGTTGTACAAAACCTTTTTAATATGACTACTCTTTATGTAAAAAAATCTATATCAGAAATGAAAATATTACTAGTTAAGTGTAAGAGCAGATGGACATTAATGAGAAGAGATGATACATTTGTTTAGTGACAAGGCAACTGAAATAGTCCAGGTTGAATAAGCCATTCTGAGAATGTCTTAGGCAGGCAGATAGAACTGGAGAGAAAATCTCTGTTTGAAGGTTCCCTAGCAAGGCCAGAATGAGGTGGCACTGGTCCAATATCTCCCTGTTCTCAGTTATTGCCTTAGAGCATCCAAGAAGAGTGTGCCCTTGGCCAAGGCATACTGGTGGATTAAAATTGGTAGCAGCTGAGACAAGGAATCCTAATTTAATTTGTAGCTACCTCCTTGGCAGTTATAAAACTTTCAACTATTTTCCTATGATCAACAATAATTTCACTTTTGGAAGTAGGTCCAGTTACCCTTAATTCAATGGCAATTGAGCATATTTAACTCTAGTAAATTTTCTTGATTTTTTAATTAAATGCTGGTATTTTTTCAGCCTCAATATATTAATAGTTACATTACATGGCTTACAGTTTAATTTTAATGAAACATTATGATTAATAACTCTATGATAACTCTAAAATAACTCCAGTGATCTTACTAAATTTCCAGATAATTCCTTGCTTTAACTTTTCTCATTTTGTACATCCTCATGTAATTTCTGTAGCTAGATTCAAGTCTATCCTATGTGTTAGCCCATATCCTTTTTTATTTTACTTATGCAACCACTATAATATGGATTGCCTTTCCCTAACAGGTTTCATTTATCTGTTGGAAAGAACCCAGATTTCCACTGTTGACAAAATACTGCCTAATAGGTTTTTCTTTAGCTTTTTAATTTTCAATCTATTTAGGCAACACAAGTACAAGCAAATATGAGCAACATTAAGAAACTTAAATATAGTCATATTTGTAAGAAAAATTGGAAATATTCTTAATCTTCATAACTCACAATTACTCTAGAATATGCAAAAATTATGTCAAGTACTGAGTAAAAATTTCACCTACATTATATAAGGCAATTTTTACAGGAAAAGTAGTCAGAAGCAATTTATAATAAAAATGTGTATTGATTTAAAAGAACAAATTTTGCCTAATTGTAACATAAGTACAATCTAATCCAATTTAAGCCAGTACTTTGATATACTAATTATGAATTTCTAGTCATTGTTTCAGTAAAGGTATTGTATGATATCAGAAATTATAACTAAAGATATCTTTAAGAGTATAACTAAATAAAAAAGGACTTATGTATAAATACCTTCAGAATTAGCACCAGGAAAATATTGCTTAGACACTAATGTGCCATAAGAACTTTGAGATCCTTTCAGTACAATCAAAGAAAGCAAAATTGTTTAAACAAAGAAAGCTAAACCTAACCAATTACATAGGAATCTATTTAATATGGTGTAATGAACGTCTACAGTATACTTGGTGTATATAACAAATAAAGTTGGATTATAAATAGAAATGTATTATTTTCTTTTAGAGTTTCCATTTTGTTTTTGGTTTTGTTCCATTTGTTTACTTGTTGATTTCATCTACAAGCAGCACTAAGATGTACTGCATTGTAAGACTACAAGCATCTAGAGAAATTTTCCATTGAGAAAGAAACATAGATCACTAAGCCTTAGCACAAAATAACTGATTTTGTTTTCAGAGTACTTTCTCTCTGCATGTTTGCAAATATATTTCTTGAATTTTAAGATGTTGTAACCAGCAGATCTACTTAAGAGAAACAATCATTTAAGTCAGTAGAATTGTTTACTTATAAGAGGAAAATTTTCAATTGGATCACGAGTATGACTGAGTCACATGTGGGGTTTTTATATCTGAGAAATGGGCATTGGAAATGAGTGGCCACAACTAAATATTTTCCACCTGTGGGTCCAACCTAAGCAATGAAACAATTTCCTGAATTATATTTTTCAATTTTTAACTGTGTCAGATTTTTAATTATATTTATATTATATTCTTCAAAATTATTCCTGCATATATTTTTAAATATATATAAATGCACATATACATGTGCAGATACCTAGGTCAACACACATTTCACTATTAAAATTGCTTTTCTCAAACAGTTACAACTGGATGCAGTTTTACCGAGAATGAACATACCCCATGCATCCAATTTTTATTCTTTACCTTATTCTATTATATAAACTGCATCATACCCCATGCATCCAATTTTTATTCTTTACCTTATTCTATTATATAAACTGCATTTAAGAAGCAAAAATATCTCATTGTTTATGTTTTTTTCTAGTGGTAAATGGTAAAAGAACAGGGATGCAAATGGAAAATAGAGGAAAATAATGCAAAGAGAGGATTTCCATAGTCTTTGCTAGATCTGGAAAGGGAGAAACAGGCAGCTAAGCCAGAATTTTATAATTCATTACATGTAAGCAAAATGGTCTATTACCAAAATAGAAAAGATGTTTATGTATATCTTCCAATAAATGTGTATTCCAGAAATTAACCTCCTTAACAAGAAGGAAGTAGGTCTGTAGGCTGAACAATATATCGAATATTTCCTTTTTTTTTTTTTTTTTTGGTTACTTATGTGTTTTAAGTGGCCAAAAGTCTAGCTCAAGTTGGACTGTGGCAAGATTACAGGTCTAATTCTAAACACTGGCAGTCTTCGTCTAAGTTTGTGGCTCACCAGTGATTGAGACTCATGGTTAAGTGATTTTATTATCAATTTAAGAGATAAATCAGCCACATACAATAGCCAAATCAACTCAAATGTAACCCACAAAGCACTACATCTATAACAACAAATATAATTACCTGTCACTCATAATTATGACTCAGGGACATTGATATAATGGGTTATCAAAATATCTTCTTTCACTCATGCAACCAATTTGTTCAGTCATTATGTAAGACTGTCCCCACAGTGAACAAATTTAAATGTACTTAGAGAAAGAAACGTTTTTAAATGAAGCAGTAAAGAGACACATCGTTAAGGTTGATCTCTCCAGTCAGTTGTGTGTGTGTGCTCTGTTACACTGTGAAATCATTACAAATTAGTGATCCAACAACTTTGCCCTAGTGGGCATGAAAAAGCATGTGTTCCTAGCTTTTCACCCTGTCTGTCCACCAGAGCCCAAGGCAGGATACCAATGGCGTTCAGGTGATTGCAAAGACCATACTGACTATGTGTCAGTGATTAAGTAAATAAAATTCCTTACTGACATTGCAAAATCAAACAAATTATTTGAGTTAACATGGCAGACTTTTAAACCAAAGTGCCTAGTTTGGAAGTGTGTGTTGATTATATTCACTGGTTAATTTCCTACATTGATACAGCCTTGGTTTTTCTTGGGAAATAGAGGTTATTTATTCTCACTTCATTTTTCTTTCATTTGTTGTTGACCTTTTAATAACACACCATCCACTCTTGGAAACTAACTTACCATGTGAGCCTCTGACCTGACCCTGACTTAGGGCTTTAAATGGATTACATAGCCTATCATACTGTTCTTTCTTCCTGTGGGCATATTATTTTTTTCTACAAGGATGAAATCCTTTTCTTTCCCTTGCAATGACCAGCTATTAGAGCCTATTCATTCTTGAATTAAAAAGAAATAATATTTCTACTTATCCAAAAGAAAGAGTAGTTATAAAGACTCAGAAACTCTGGAATTACCTGCTCAGCTGTATCGTTAGGATAGTGTACCCACCAGTATGGTCTTTTGATCCATCTGGGCAACTGCTTTCTACCCAGGGAGTAATAGGCACTCTCTGCCAAAAGGATTCTCCTAACTTTGACACTTCAGAAACAGAGTTTTACAGGAAGTTACCTACATAATTTATAAATTCTTGTTAAACAATTCTGGCAGATCTAGTTTATTCCTAATGTTCTTCTGAGAGGTGTCATAAGGAATTGGATAATGTAGCCTGAATAGGAATCTTACACATAGGTTCTAGTACTTAACAAAAGACATCCGTACTCTTGCTGGTCGATTGGATTATGCATGTTTCCCATGTTTCAAGATAGGGGAAGGTGTGCTACGGATCATGTGACCCATCCCCTTGCCTTGGCTGAGACTTCTTAAAGCCATTCTGCATGCTTCTTCAGCCCAATATAGCTGTCTACATAGAAGGCAGCACAACTTCTTACCCCAAATCACACACTATTGAAGGAAATACTGCTATTGATAGTTTTCTTTTAACCAGTAGTTAAAGCTTATTTTTCCAACTGCTATGTGTACCAAGCACTAGCTTTTTCATTTTTTTCCAAGTTTTCAACCTTTCCTCATTCACAGATTTGGTATTTGTGTTTTTGCTCTTAACTCTGAACCTTAGCTTATTTGAAAAAAATTCTAATTCTCCAGCCATAGGTTCTTTTATCCAAGCTCTATGGCTTCATATTGCCAAAGGAACCAGTCCTCCAAATTGAAGAGCGCCCAGTGATCTGACTACTCTAAAGGAAAATGCTCTTAGAAGCCATCCCCAGCCTAGATACATACTATTTATTCAATTAAGTAAGCTTTGAATGAACACAAACTGCATAAGATTAGCCACCCACAAATTGTCATGAGAAACAATATTGCAGTATTTCTACACGTTTAATTATTCTATTTCACAAATCATAATTATATACCCATATGCAATAAAACTAACAGGAAGAGGTATTCTCCCATACTGACTGCATGATGAGATAGTTTAAAATTCTGAAAACAATTTATTATAAATTTAATAGAAGATTTTTTACAAAATTAGTAACTGATCCAAGGAACTGCCAAAGATCTAATAATCCTGACTTCACTCAAAGCAATGAATACTTCATCTTGAAGCATTTGGAAATGCAATTAGGTAATGTGAGCTTCCTGAATACAAAGTACAAACAACTGGCATAAAACCCACTTGATATATTGAAATTGTAGGCATTTGAAAATTTTTATTGAGCTAGCAAAAAATGGTATTTCAGACCAGGTGTTACAGTTATTTTATCACCTTTTTGTTGGGAAATACTTCTCTGTGAATGTATCACTTTTCTACCCCCTTTGAATCTTCTGAACAAAAGTATTTACTGTCAACAAAAAACATTTGTTATATAAGTAACATGCATGTGACTATGTAACCAAATAACTTAGCTATTTAACTTGAAGGTATATTAACATTTTACATTTAGGTGCTTATCTTCTTAAAATATAAATTACATAATATTAAATAGAAATCATTTCCAATGTGTAATTTCATGACTATGGACACATATGTTAATATGGAATAATCCATCCACCAAAAGGATGCTCTCTGCTTGTTCCAAATGTCCTCTATATCTGCAGATATAAGCAACTTTTAATGTTTTCTACAACTTGTAGTGGATTTACCTTCCCTAAAGTTTTATATAAGTGAAATTATACAGTTCATTCATCATAATATCTTTGAGATACAAACATGCCACTGTTTGTAAGAATATTACAATTTTGATTGCTGATTTTTATTGTAGTATGTTAGTAGTGTACAGTGTGTTTGCAGATTCTGCTACTGAGATACATTTAGGTTGTTTTCCAATTTGGAGCTGCTATAATAGAGCTTCGAAGATGTTTCTTAATCATTATTAGTTTGGGAATCTTTGTGTACAGACACATTTTGTTTCTCAAGTAAATATATATAGAAGTTAAGGGAATAGGTTATATACTAAACATATTGTTAAACTTTATACCATACTAACAAACTGTTTTCCAAATTGGCTGTATCATTTGACATTCAGTTAACAATGCAGTGAGTTCCTTTTGTTTCATGTCCTGTCTAAAACCTGTATTGTCAGTCCTTTCATTTTGGCCTTCTGCTGTAAGCAATAAGAGTATATCAAATGCCAGATATTGTCATTTTGCAGTTGGTATCAATTCCTCTATTATTCTACCCTTTACCTCACCCCCTTGTGTTACAGAAATTAGAAACATAGAGTTGCTTTCTCAAACTTCCTCGTGGCTAGACTTCTATGGTTTAGGTTCTTTAAATAAGAATAACTCATGAAATTTGGAAAGTGACAAGGCAGTAGAATCTATTCTATTCTAAGATGATGCAGTTGGTCAAGCAGCTTAGGCAGCAGCTGGGTTCCATATCCTCCATTTTAATAGATTCAGGGAATAAAGAAGCTGGATCATCAGTCATGGTGATGTTCAAGACGATAGCCCTTTTGTCATCTGAAAGTCACAACCAGCATGTGTCCTTCAACTTAGAAGCAGAATTGTTGCCCTCTGGATCTTACTTATTTTCATGTCACTGGGATGAAATGCCCAACACCTGCAACTTAAAGGAGGACAGGTTTATTTTGGCTCAGGTTTATCTTAGTCCACGATCCACTGGCTCGATGTCAGAATCAGAGTAGTGGAAGGGCCTGGGTGAAGGCAGGTGCTCATTCCAGGCAGGCAAAAGGCCAAGAAAGGAGGATACTGGGAGGGGAATCTACTCTGCCGTGCTCCACCATGACCTTCCTCCTGTGAACAGTCCCCAACTCCTAAGGGCACATTGAGTATCAGCTCATCAGTGGATTAACCCACTGTTGAAAATAGCACCTTCACGATCTGATCACCTCTCAAAAATCCTGTCTTCAAATATATGAGATCTGTGGGGCATTCTAGATCTAAACCCACTCTGGCTTCATGTCTATGAAAACATTCTGGTGACACTGAAATCACTTAAATCCTCGTTATTAAAAGCTTTTCTCCTTCACGTACTTAAAATACCTTGTATTATCTGAACCTTGGTTTAATTAATAGACATAGGGGGGAGTCTGTGAAATATATAGGTAAGAGTTTTAAATATGGATTTCCCAGTCATTAGAACTCTTCTACTTCCTTAGTGGGAATTGCTTAATATCATTATGTTTTATTACTACAGTAATTTGTTAACAAAGACTTGTTGGTAATATATTCATGATATCAACATTTTTTGAGAACTTACTATGTCTCAGGCACTGTGCTAATTAATTCAATGCTTATTTTAAACCCATATCAAGCACAGCAGTCAGTATTATGTTAAGTGAAATCTATTTCAATCATTTCCTACTGTGTACCAGAGAAGAATTTAAATATAGGTCTGTCTGAAAGAAAATTTATATAGTTTTACTTCTACTATGTTGCCTCTCTGACACATTTTAACGCTAATTACCTACCTAGTTGGGAAAATAGATATGCATTCTCCGAAATGTTTGCCATTCATGTGCAAATTTCCAACTTCCTTTCATCTTTTAAGATCATAATGATCACTTCTCCTGCTTCAGAAAAATCTGTATTATTCATATAAGATTAAGTTATGTTGACAGAGACCCAAACTCAAAATAATGGTGAATAAAATAAAGTTGATGTGTACTTTTTTTAATTGACAAATACAGAGTGGTACATATTTATGGTATACCACATATATATGCTAAATCAAGCTAATTAACATATCTGCTGTCTCATATACTTATTTTTTGTGGTAAGAACATTTAAAATCTACCTTTAGCAATTTTCAAGTATCAATCATAATCCTCACATTGCACAATGGATTCCTTGAATATTCCTTCTAAGTGCAACCCTAAAAATTCCCCATGTGACCCTTCATTGTGAAGTGATCTTCAATGTCACTTGAGTAAGAGCTACATAGCAGATTAGTAAATTTTGGGTGTATCTGTGCACAGCTGAAACATAGGTTGGCAAACTGAAGGAATAACACCCACCCTATATGTGATGACACCAACCAATAGGATTGTAGCTGGGATAGAAAAAGAAGGGAAAGAAAAAGAAACTGTTTCCCTTTTTAGAGGAGTTAACGTAAGTGATACAAAGGGAAACTGAAATCGCATCAAGTGGGATAACTGAAATAAACACAATAAGATTATAGTAATTTTGATTTGAGATAACGGGCCATCAAAAGCTTTGTAGAGAGGGTCCCTGAACAGTTTTCTGAAAAAGTTGAGTTTCTTACCAAAACTTCGCTGATAAAAGTAGTACTATAATTAATATGATATAGAAATGTAAGACAGGATTGGCGCACACAAAAATGTTCTTGTGTATGTTGCCTAAGGGTATGCAAAACAGAGTTTTATAAATAATGTTTTTGTGAGATTTGCCTAACCAATCTCCCCACCACTGCCATCTTGCAAACTATGATCAAAGTTTATGAGATACAAAGAAGGTAATTCCTACTTTGTTTGAAAATAATATGCCAAGGACTAATGAGCTCAACATTCTCCCGAGCACCACGGCCTGGTTTAGCTGGCATTTCAAATGCCCATGAGCCTGGTGGAGGAGGCACCCATAAATGCAGTTCTTCAACTACCCACTTTGATGGCTAATCAATTAAAAATTCTTTAAATTTTATCAGTGCTGACCGTAATGACTACCCATTTTTGTCCGCAGGCATGGTTTCTCCATTTTCTCTCCAATTCTCTGTTGGCTTAAGTCCATTTTAGTTAATTTAAAAGAAAATGGTTGAATTGATTTATTTGCAGGAAAAAGCCCTTAACTCACACTATAAACATTCCCTTTAAGGGAAAATTACTAAAATGTAGCTCAGTGCCACTTGTCTGCTCTCTTCAAGCATACAACAGTTTGGCTTTTTATTGCTTCCGGTATTTCCTCCACAAAATGGAGAAATGAAAGCTTTGAATTTGGAAAACAGTACACACAAGCTTCTCACTAAAATGGAAACAAGGGTTATTTGAATAACTACCTTATCTCACCTAGCAGAGTGTTTGAAATTTATAGAACTGATTTTAACAAATTGTTTTACAACATCTCACATTCATCTATCTGGTAATTTTGTGTAGAGGGGAATGAAAATCTTATGTGTCACAAACAGCCAAAGGCTTTTGGACTTGGTTGAGATTCACAGATAACAAATTGTATTGGTCTCTATTTTGCTGTTCATAAAAGTTATATTTGGGAAGGAAAATGCCAGTGTGTATGACAACCACAAAGCAGAGTGAATCCTTAAAATCATGCAAATAAAATAATACTATGAAGCATAAATAGGCATGTAAAGAAAACCACCAAAAGAGTCAATGCTTTGTGAAGCTACTTTTCACCTGTTAACTTTTGATACTATAAAGTATTTCTAATAAAAAGGAAAAGGTGTGAGAAATAAAAAGTATACTTTCTACATAAAAAATTATATATGCTTAGATCTGTACCCAGTGCTATTGTTTTCCTCCTATGAATGTTTTTGTACTTTGTTAAACTTAATTTTCACAGGTAAAATGACTTAGGTTCAGAGATATATGGTCTGAGGTGCGGAATTGGCAAAAAACATTAACTTTGAACTATGACGATGTGGTTTAGTCTTTGATGGAATTTTTGTGATATTTCCTGACTTGTTTTTCTGAAGGTTTTCCACGGATGAAAGCATGAGTTGATTTAAAACATTGTATATTGCAAGTTTATACATGAGAACTTTCCTCTCTCAACTGTGTTTCTGCTCTGATTATGTGTAAGCTTTGCCCATTTTTTCCTGCTGACTGCACACTGAGCAATGTGGCTTTATGCTACTTTGGAATCACCTTGTCAGACACTTAGCAATGCATTCAAGATGGGTTTTCGTCTTTGAAAAGTAAACTGTGATTTTTTAATAAAATGAGAGATCAGGTATTCTTTATTGTATTTCACAAGCTACTCAGCTAGGCAACATTTAGTAATCTAGATAGAGAAGACTTAGGTAACATCCTTTAAATATATGAGTCCTTAGTTATTCTTTGCACTTGGCATTGTTTGTATTTGTTAGTTTTGCCTCTGCCTTTGAAAAATTGCCAAAAAGGGAATCAGTTCATTAAAGAGCCATCATCTAGCTGAAATCCAGCAAGAGACAAACAATATTAGTTAACTAAATGCTACTTTTTTGTTAGTACTTTAAGCATATATTACAAAAATGCAATAGTTTAATATATTTTAAATCAACTACCAAAATATTGTATAATACTTAAAGGAATCTATCATATTCAACATGCAGCAGTGGCTTTTTTCATAATAAAAAAATGAGAAGTGTTAGTTTAAAAAAATTAAAATGGAATAAAACTTTCAAGAATTTGATTTCTTCTTCCTCAACAGACAATACCACACTTAAAACTTAGAAGCTAAAAATTTTCTACCACTCTTTCATATACCTAGAATAAGCAACACCAGTGTAACAAACTCTAAACCCCCAAATAAGTGCTTCAAATATCACAAAATACTCTCCTTTGCCTATGAATATTCTCCAGGTATATACTTTTAAAGAGAAACATCTCCAAGTGAAATATATCTTGACATTTTCTGGGAGGGACAAATAAATACAAATATCAAAAGTTAAAATAAGAACAATCTTAGAATTGCTTTGCAGTTTTTTTGTTTTGGGCGATGCTATGTTATGCTAAAAACTGTACTGTTATACACAGGCATCATCTACATGTTGCCACAGAATTTATGAAAGTTTCAATTTATGAAGTAGGATTCTTAAAAAAAAAGTAAGAGTTTGTGAATCAGACAAAAGTTCATACAAGAAAGACACACATTTAGCAGAAATGAGTGTTTCAGACGAATGAAGCTGGCTTATTCATCTCTCCGGTAGATTGCTTTGGCTCTCCATTATTTTAAGGGTTTATTTCTTGCAGTCAGTCCTGGAGTATGCGTTATTAGTTCTTGAATGTTTGCTCTTTATTGATGTCACTGTGGTGCCTTTATAAAATATTCCTATAACCTTGAAAATTTTATTTCCTCTTGATGAAGATGATAAGAAAAAAGCTTTCCTGTTACCCTGACTATATATTGAAGGCCACAGAACACAAGGTTTAGCCTCTCCCACTAAACCAAAACAACCTTAAAAGCATTTCCCACCCTACAGAAAAATGTAAAAGTAGCAGATTTGACATGAAAAGAATCCATAGCTACTTTATAACCCAAGGTTTTAGTGTACTGCGTGAAAATAAATAAACAAGCAAACAAACAAACCTAAAGTGAGAGAGCAAAGTAGCCCACAGAGAAAATAGCCACATCATGTATATGCGGTACTTACATTTGAATGGTGAAATGCTTTGAATTTGCAAAGTGCTACATATTTTACTATGCCATCTAAGTGATCACTGCAACTAGAGACCAAATTAGCTTTCCTGAAAGTCTCTTTCCTTACCAGTCAAATTAAATCTGTAACAGAGGATCGGGCAACTGGTAAGCAAATACTTTGTTCTCTGCATGTCAGTCAATAAGCCGGAAGCACTTTGTGAACTCACCAGGAATGCCATGCATTCATCACATGCCCTGTTCATCAGCAATCTCTCTCTTGCAAACTTGTATGGAAAACAAGAAGTAAACTCTCTCTTTAATCACTAGGAAGGTTCTTGAACTGAGAATCACGTTGAGTACAACTGAGTACTCCCTAAATATCCAATAAAAAGTCTTTCAGGAAACAGAAAAAAATTATTTTCACTAGATGAACAAGGAAAAAATAAATTCATGCCCTAAATTATTCTTTAGATGACTCAAAGCATAGTAATGAGAGAAAAGTGTGTCAACAGTAAAAGCAATACTCCTCCATTTATTCCACCTGAGGCAATAAAATATTACACAGAGCACACCCTACATATGACTGCCCCAATTATTCATCAAAGCAAATGTCTCACCTTCAAGTTATATGTTTTAAATGCCCAGCATTATACAAGTCTATATCTGCAGTAGGACTGATGGGGAACATTAAAATACAATTCCAACACAAAGTGAAGCTGACTCTGTTTTAAATTTAGAGGGAAATTCAGACAGATGTGTTTACGTTTCCATAAATCTCGATGCTACAGTGAGTAGTCCACAGTATGCCGTATTTTCTTTTTTGTCACAGTGCTATAGTCAAGAAATATCTAATCTAACTGGAGAGTAGATGCACAATCATAGAATGTTACTAGCAATAAACTATCCTGCAACAAAAAAGAGGTAGCACAAGATCATCAAAGGCCAAGTAAAGGAAATAGAACTGGAGTAACATCTTGAAAATTTTAAAAAAGATTTGGGTTAGCCAGAATAAGAATGAGTGTATTCCGTGCAGGTAAAACAATCTTTAAAAACGAAGACCAGAGTTTATATCATTCCTCAAGCTTCTGAGACTGTCTCTAGTTCCATTCACAAAATCAAGTATTTTCCATTCCTGCATCTCCCAGGCTATCTCCCACCAACGGAGAAACCCACTCTTCTCTTGATAGCCAACCTTATGTTGAACTATTATTTTAAAGCCAAGCAGGACCTCAGATGTAATCCAATTTAAACTCCTTATTTTACAAAGAAAAATGATCAAGAGACAAAAGGTGACTTTTCCCAATTCACATGGGAAAAGCAGCAAGTCATTCTGGAACACAGATACTCTAAAATCCGTTCTCATGGAATTGAGTAATGCAGGCTGTTAATAATCTATGGCTTGCTATCTCCCAAGTTCAGTGAAAGCTCAAGCATCTGAGTTAGAATTTTCTTTTCACATAAATACTAATTATTATTAATGTTTCACCCTGATAACATCAACTGCACTATGATTTTATGGTCCCTAGCAATTCCTTGACATTCTTTCTTTTCTGGATTCAGATATTCTTTCATGAGAATTCAAGAAAAAAAATCCAAAAGTTTTATGTTTTTTAGTTTTGATAGGATTTCATTTCTTCCATAGTTTCTCTACATCAACCTCAAGGATTGATAATTTGGGTTTACCCTCTTATTTATTAACTTGAATAAGAAATAAATACATTGCTTACTTTGTTGTATATGTTCACAATTTTCCCATAGTATTACTTAAAGAATTTTTGCTTTTTCATTTTACCTTATACTATTAATTCTTAAAATATGCATTATTAGAGTTAAAGATTCCATAATCTTTATTTTACTCCTTACCTTTTCTTGTCTTATTAATTTGTATTCTCTTTATTTAGTTCCAAAATATTTCATTTCTTCTCTGTACCTAAATTGAATTCCTATGTGGATTTAAATAGAAAGTGAAAATTTGTCTAATGCCCTGCACTGAAAAGCTTTCACTGCTACTCATATTGACAAAGGCATGCCAAATTATTGATAAATGCAATTGGAGATTATGTTCCTATACTATAACTGCATAACTCTTGCAAGGCATAGGCCTGTTCAACAATGAACCATCCTTGTTCTGCAACCATACTCCAAGTAATTTAAGGAGAAAGAGCACGGCATTCAGGCAAACAATCATAGAAACCAGATGTGCTTCCCAAGCTAACCAAAATCATACATTATTTTTCATTTACTATAAAAAAACTCAGGCAATGATTTAAGAAATATCACTATATCACATTTTTTAAAGACTTGAGAAAGGAAATACAGATCTTATAAAAGAATCAGGGAAAGTCATACAGTTGACTTTCTGGTACAACTAAGATAGGAACAAGGGCACTGAAACATAACAATGTCAGATCCTGTCTTTCTTTGGTGTTTGGAGAACACCAAAATCTCAGAAAATTGAAAAAATGAGTAAAACTTATTTTGAGCCAACACTTATGCAAAATGAATTTGTCTTACACGATTAATGTCTTGGTTACTTATCTCTCATTGCTGAAACAAAATACCCAACACCCAAAATGAAGGAAGGAAAGGTTTATTTAGCTTACCGTTTGTGGAGGTTTCAGTCCATACTTGGCTGGCTCAGAGGCAGAGTGGCACATGGCAGAGGGCAAACATTCATGGCAGCAAACAACTAGTAAAAAGGGAGGAATGGCTGCAAGCAGCGTCTTTTCTTACATTGTAAACAGGCTGCCCCCACCCAGGGGGCATGTACCTCTCACACAATCTCCATGCCCTCCTCTTCCACAGGCTCAGGATGCATGTAAAGTAAGCACCCTGGCTTCCTGCTGAATCACTCAGCCAAACCTCTAGACTCCCCAAGTTGACACAATGTATCAACCATAACAATTAACACTGACATTAAATGTCTAACAATATTTATTTATTTTACTTCATATGAATATCCACAAAATGTCCTGTGGAGGTCTTTGTGAATATGTTTAATTATCAAATATCATCGGTCCTTGCTGCTGGCATTATAAAATAAAAAATCATATATGCCTTGCTGTTGGCATAAATAACAAATAAATAAATATTGTATTGCCTTTTTAAAATTCAAAGATAATTAAATTTCAAAACATTTTTTTCAAGGTGTTTGGACATATATTAGTGCTAGATATACTTTATCTAGCAATATATATTTTTCAAGTATTTTTATTTATATGATTACAGTCTTTAAAATATTACATGTCATGTAAATTTTCAGTTTAAAAATTAAGGTTTCAGGTAGTTTAGTGGCCTCTGCAGGCTTATGAAGCCAACAATAGTCAGGCCTTAAACTCATGGCCAAATAGAAATCCATTTTTTGATTGAACTTATTAAGTACCTGGTACTGAGTGTACAAATGTATGTAGTTTTCTCTTTTTTCCAGTGTATGATTTTTATCTAAAGTTGTTTATTTCATACTTGAAGAAAAAAGGCATTTATGCAGTTTGAGGAACAGTTTCTGATTTTGGTGACTATCAGTGAGTATTACAGTAAGTGTAAATGTCTTAGGTGAAACTGGTCTGGTTGTCATTTTATCACACACTATCCAACACTCAAGCAACTCAACCATCTATTGAAATACTTCTATACTTCTAATGTTTTCAGTGACCTAAACTAAATCATAAAAAGCAATAAAAGCAATAGGTTCTCTTTTATTAAATGACTGTATGATTAATTTTATAAATTTTAGGCAATTTAGATGAATAAGAAGTATCTGAAGCACTGCTGATGCCTCTTAGGCAGATGCTGCTTCAAAGAATTTCTAATGTGGAAGTGTTTTCAGAGATCACTGACCCTTAGTAACCTCACTAACAGAGATCCAGAGAAGAGATGAGTCTCATGATGGGTCCCATGTAAAGTTTCCCAAGTTTTATTAGCTTCTCAGTGCTGAGACATAATATCAAGCATTCACAGTTTAGAGGAGGAGAGGTTTAATTTGGGTCACGTTTTCAGTGGCCTCAGTCCATGGTTGGCTGGCTCCGAGAGAGAAAGATCTCTGTAGAAGTCAGGGTAGAGCAATGGTGCTTAATTCATGATAGCTAGGAAGATACCATGGAGGGTAGCACCAGAGAGGAAGGGGAACCGGAGACTGTACATAGACTCAAGGTCAAAGCTCCTTCATTAACACAGATACACCCAAATGCATACTTTACTAATTTGTTAGGCATTCCCTAATCCAATCAAGTTGACAGACCAATATTAAAGGACACTCAAATTGAAGAATTTGATTGACCCCAAAACACAAATCCAAAATCATTTGCAAATAAAAACAATCCTGTTCTAAATTAAAGTTAGTGGGAGCCATTAAGGAGATTGGTGGAACACATTTCAGCACGTGTCACGGAGGCACGATCCAGCTGTTATATGTCCCCTCTTGCCCCAACTTCTTTGGTGCTGCTCCCCCTGCTCTGATTCCCAGCCATCCTGACCTAAGCAGTTCTGCTTTTCAACACCCTTTGCCATGATGTTCCTGCCTTGGAGCCTGCTGACCATGGGCTGAATCCCCTGAAACAGTGAGCCTCCTTTAAATTGCATGTAACACAGCTGGCTGATAACGTGGTAAAACTGGGGATTCTCCAGGATGAAAGACAAAAGAAAAAAAAAAAAAACCTATTCCTACACATCTCTTTCTCTCCTTTTACCTTAGATATGTTAGTCTGTTTTCTTCTGGTATTATAAGGTACGTGAAAAAATATATGTAGGTTGTTTGTCTCCCACTTCTGGAGGCTAAAAGTCTAAGATCAGGTACCCTTACCTCTTTGGTCTCTGGCGAGAGACTCGGGGTGGGCAGAATGGTGAGAGTACATTTAAGAGGACAAATCAAGTGACAAGGCAGGAGGCCAGAGATATTCAGAGGCCAGGCTTGACAGTTCTGTAACAACTCATTCACTGTGTTAACCTGGGTCACTGGAGAAATGTATCAGGCACTTCTTAGTGTACTGCTCCCCAAAACTGAGCCACCCTTCACTAGCTCCCAACTCTTAAAGGTCTCCTCACCTCAACACTGTGGTGGATCTAGGATATGTGAATACGGATTAAGGATTTGCTACACTAAATTAGTTTAGCAGGGTTCAGGATGCGGAGAGTGGAGACCCCACACTGGATGTGAGTGGCCCCAACTCAAAGGGCTTGTAGCCTGGATGGAATATAAAGGGAAAAGTGGAAAGAAGACTTGACTGTTTGCTGCCCCTTGCCTGCTCTGCCATGGACTGTTTCTTCTCTACCATACCCCTCTGTGCTGCCTCTTTGCCTTGGAGCCAGTCAAGTATTGATTGAAAGCTCTACAAACTATGAGCTGAAATAAACCCTCCCTTCTTTAAGTTGTGGGGGTCAGGCATTTTGTCCCAGCAGCAAGGAGAGTAACTAAGTCAAACTAGCTTTTTAACTAGTATACTTTAGATAGAAATGTGATACTAAAGACAAATCCAGGAAAGTAGTTAGATAAAACTGAACATAAAATAGCTTTCCTACATACAATACTAAGCCCACTAAGGAAATCAAAAGAATACTTCTATTAACCATAGCTAATAAATCAATAAATAATAACCTAGGAGTAACTCTAACCAGGGAGGTGATTGACCCTTTACAATTATAATTACAGAAAACTGAAGAAAGACATTGAAAAAGATATTGGAAAATGAAAAAATCCCCTGTGTTCATAGATTGGCAGAATTAATATTGTTAAAATGGTCACATTGCTGACTGTTACCTGTAGACTCAATGAAATCTCCTTCAAAATACCAACGTCATTTTTCAAAGAATGAGCAAGATAATTTTAAAAATTTATATGGAGGCAAAAAAGACCCAGAACATCCAAAACAATATTAAGCAAAAAAGTAATACTGTACATATCATAGTATCCAATTTCAAAATATACTACAGAGCCATAGTAACAAAAGTAGTGTGGTACAGGCATAACAACAGAAATGTAGACCAGTGCAATAGAACAGAAAATACAGAAGTACACCCACATTACTACAGCCATCTGATTTTTACCATGTCAAAAAACATATTTTTTTTAAAAAACACAGCTTCTTTTGAACACGGTATTAAGAAAACCGAGTATTTATATCTGTATGTTTGAAACTAGATCTCTGCATTGTGCACTGACGAAGAGTTAACTCAAAATGGATCAAAAACCCAATATGAAATTGGAAATTTTGAAGCTGCCAGAAGAAAGCATAAGAGAACCACTTCAAGACATGGGCACAGGCAATAAGTTCCTGAGTAGCATTCTTATAGCAGAGGAGATACTGGTAAGAACTGACAAATGAAATTTCCTAAAATTAAAAAGCTTCTTAATGGGAAAGAAAATGATTAATAGAGTGAAGAGACAGCATGCTGAATGGGGGAAATGTCAGCTATTTTTCAGCCAGAGACTCAATATCCAGAATATATAAAGAATTAAGAAACATCAAAAGAACAAATAATCCCATCAAATGTGAAAATAAACTGAACAGATACTTCTCAAGAACCACGCATGATGGTGCATGCCCATCATCCCAGCACTTGGGAGGCAGAGGCAGGAGGATCATTCAAGTTTGAGGCCAGAGTGAACTGTATAGCCAGACTATGCCTCAAAAAGATGAAAAAAATAAAAAGATACTTCTCAAAGGAAGTGCAAATCATCAATAAGTGTATGTTTAAAATCTTAACCATTAGAAAAATGTGAATGGTACCTTGAGACCATAATGTTAACTGCAATAAATCAGACACATAAGCTTAAATGTTGCGTGGTTTCTCTTATATAAGAAACCCAACAGATAAATAAAGAACAACCTCAAAGACAGCTCACAGTGGGGAGATAGTTCTTTTTCAAATAGGAAAAGGATCAAGAGATGTGGGAAAGGGGGAAAGAAAGAAAGAGAAAGAGGATTTTTAAAAATAGCATGGAGGTGTGCTATGTACATGTACAAACTCCCCACGACCAATGAAATCATATGCGCTATTAACATGCAGTAATAAAAAGTAACAACTGAAATTTAAAAAACTACATTAAAATTCCATCTGATCCCAGTTAGAAGGGCCATCATCAAGAAGACAAAAAACAATAAATGTTACCAAGGGTACAGGGAAAAAGTATCTTTATAAGACAGATGGGAATGCAAATTAGTACAGCTGTTGTGGAAGTCGGTGCGTTGATTCCTGAAAAAACTAAAAATATACCTATCCTATGAGCCAGTTACACCTGGCTTCAATATAGACCCGAAGGAATCAAAGTCAGAGGACTACAGTGATATCTGTACATTCTTGTTTATTGAAGCACAATTCAACAATAATCGAGTTATAGAATCAGCCGAGATGCCTGTCAACAGATGAATGAGCAACAAATATATATATATATATATATATATATAGAGAGAGAGAGAGAGAGAGAGAGAGAGAGAAATATTATTCACCTATAAAGAAAAACAAAGATTTCATTTGTAAGAAAATGGATGGGACTGGAGAGTTTCATGTTACATTACATAAGTCAGGCTTAGAAAGAAAGATGTTTGATGTTTTCTCTCATATGTGGAATCTAGGGGGAAAACGGATGACATGTAAGCAGAAGGGAGGTATCAGAGGAGAGGGGGTGATCAGAAGTACAGAGGTAAAGGTAAGAAAACAGAACAGGAGGGGTGAGATGAGCAAAGTATATTATGTATCTATATGAAAATGCCACAGTGCAGCCTATTAGACTATATAATTAACATACACTAATGAAAAATTGATTTTATTTTTTTAAAAATCTAAGTAAAGCTTTAAGGTATAAAATACAAATTATGAAGCCACATTTAAATTTAATCACAAACCATTTATTTTGCCCATTTATTTATTGTTAATTGCCCATATATTCTACAAAATTTAATACTTTCAGAAGGGCAAATTCCCTCTCAATTTCTAACACTTGTTGTTTTATATTTATCTGTTGATTATTTATCTATTTGTTTGTTAAATCCACTTATAGATTAAAAAATGTAAGTGTTAAGATATTTGAGTCTCAGTTCCTTGAGCAGAGTGGCTCCCCTTGCATGCATGGGAAATTCCTTCCTTCTGGACATGTCTAACATTCTCTTTTTTTTTATCACTATATAGTAAGTTTTTTTCAGAAACTTGCCTGGTTCTTTTCCTTGTGTGCTATCAGACATGAATGGCATAGAATCTAGACTGTACTTCCTTGTTTCTTTTTCTTATCCTAGTTTATTACTCATTAGAAACATTTCATTTCTTCTTACATAGAGCCACACTGAAAAGTGGAAAAGAGTCAAAAGTAAATTATAATTATTGACAAAACATGTGATGTGATGCTTGAGTGAGACAGAAAATTAAAATCTTAAATGTTCACTAGAAGGTGACAACGATCAAAGCACAAATTCTTAAGAATCTTAAGAACTGTGAAAATAGATGACCTATAATAGAATCAAAGACAAAACAAGAATATTTATAAAATATGTTAGTACATTAAATTGAAGACTATTGTCGGGGATGTAGCTCAGCAGCACAGTACCTGACTGGCAAGCACAAGGTTCTGAGTTGGATTCCTGATACTAAAGTAAATAAATAAATAAATATGACAATCCTGATTAGTTTATTATCATCAATATGGCGGCAGGCATGATAGCACATGCCTGCAATCCCAGTACTTATGAGGATGAAGCAGGAGATTCTCCATGAGATTTAACTCAGCCTGGGTTACACACAAGTGAGTTCAAGTTCAGCCTGATCAACATAACAAGGCTTTTTGTCAAAAAATTATTATTATATGAAGATGTATATCTCTAAAGACATATGAATTCTAGAGAGTTTAATGTACTTACAGTTATTGTGATCACTAATACATTTGAATTCTACCAACCATAACTATATATATTACTTTCCCATGAAATTTGCATTTATTTTACTTCATTCAAAATTTGTATTCATTTTAACTTATATGCTCTCTTCCTGTACTTTTAAAGATTTATAAGGAAAATGCAAAATGTGTATTTAAATTAACAAAGTAAATTTAATCCCAATTATTCTCCTCCTGAGTAAAAGGAAAAAATTAAATATCTCAATTTAATCATTTTCTCCTTCTGTCTATAATTTCTGTTCAGTGGCCATTTTTCATCAAACAATAAGGACCTTGTCTTCCATTTTGTTTGCTGAGCATACACTTAAGGTTACCATCCCTGAAGCAGCCAGTCCCTGCCGTATTACCCAATAGATTGTCACATAACTACCCTGAAGATTTAGTCTCACAAAATACAAGCTCTGAGATAGGAGAAGCAGTCATTGCCCATACAGGAAAAAAAAAAAAAATAGACATGCTGATGCTATAAAAATAGAGATGGTTTTTGGGCAGGCAAGAGCAGCAGCTGTCCACTACAGATGGTCTGGCAGAGGTCAGAGAAGGCCCTCACCGTCACTGTCTACACTGTGACCAGATTTCACCAGAGCTGATCTGTCAGTTATAGTAAGCACCCAACATGTTTGAATTTCAGGGGTTTCATAAGACAGTAAAATGGAAAGGTGCTAGAAAAATAAGTAGAATTAACTAACCCAAGTGGGATTTTTGTCAACAATTGCAAGAAAATGAAACCAAATCGTAGAGCAAAGAAATGATCGGAAATGATTTACCAGGGCAGCCATTCACCATGGTGAAGACTTAATCAGTTACTGCTACTGGAGAGAAAATAATAAGGTTACACCTTAACAGGTGTTTAGAAAACCATCCTATCGAATGTCCCTGAAGCATCTCCTCTAGTGAATGTCTCTGTTCTAGCATGCTGTGGAGAGGAGCTGTTCACTTCCATAGCTCTCAGCCTTGTAACTCGGTCGTGCGCCCTTGGGGGCTTTCTTGTAAGTCTTGTCTGAAGAAACAGGGTAATGTGATGCTGAATGTGCAAAAACACAAACTCATTAGAGAAGAACAAAATTGTCTGAATTTTCTTTAAATGGGAATTTCAGAAACTTTACAATGCTTAGTCATTGCACAGCACTTGCTTCTTTCTGCGCTGCGGAGAAGCTATTAGGGAAATGATTTAAGCACTGTTGGACAATGAAGGCTTTTGTGTCTATTAGTGTGCTTCTAATTGCATAGTTAAATACTGAGGTACTTGAAGTAATGGTGCTACATACCCAATGACCAAGCAAAGAGCAATAGAGACAGCACATGGTCTGGTGGGTTAAGAAACCACAAAGCCCCATCCTTCTCCCTCTGCTATCAAGAGAAAGCTGCTCAGCTGTGCTGTGCCCAAATTTCTCCATCTGCAGGAAGACATAAATTACTGGTAGCATAATGACAATAGAAATGTCAGACACTGGAGGTAGACATATTATATAGATATATATGTATTTATTATTTATAGTGCTCCTATAGGACTCTATCAAATATGAAAATTGAACAGGAAAAAATATATGCTCCTGAGTAACTTGGGCCAAGAATATAAGTACAAAGCATGATTATTAAAGGAAATGAAACATCCTACTGCTGCAAGAGAAAAGAATTGAGAAGATAAATTATGGTCATCTTATGAACAGGTCTAGAATTAAAATGTCCCAAAATTCATACCACTGAACGCTAAAAGAGAACTTGCTGTGCAGGTAGTCTGAGCCAATGCGTTCATCATTGCTGATGTATCCACAGTATAAAGCATGGATCTTTTTTTTAAGTAGAGATAATAACAGAATTGTCACCACCTGATTTCTGCAATTGCCTTCTTTCCTATTACTTCTTCTGCTCTTCTGATTGGCCTTTTAATAGCTTCTCTTCCTCTGTCCGGTCCTTGCATCCTAAAGATTTCCCCAGGACTCCATTCTCAGATCGCTTTTCTTACTGATCTGAATGCTTTCCCTGAGGCTGACAACTGCATCCATTTCAAATCCAGCTCTGTGCTAATATTTCTGTGTCCTCAATATCCATTTTGCCAGTTGCCTACTTGAACCCTAGAAGACTCAAAGGTACTTCACACTGTCACTGTATTCAACAAATCTCATGCCATATGCTGCCCCTTCTAATTCATTCTCCCTGTAATCTCTAATTTATTAAATAACAGTGCACTGATGCCAAATACCACCTTCCTCCATAGACATTCTGTCCATTCAGAAGGTTTATGTACTACTCACCTTTTCTGTTGCTGGGACACAGTACCCAACATCTACAACTCAAGGGTGCAGTTTAATTTGGCTCAGGGTTCAGAAGATTCAGTCTGTGCATGGTGGCTCCAGAGCAGAAACTGCATAGTGGAAGAGCCTCACTAAGGGAAGCGGCTCTTCATGGAGGCCAGGAAGAAGAGAAAGAGAGACCTGAGGAGAGAAATATACCCTCCAAAGGCACCTTCCAGGGATACATCTCTTCCAGTCAGGCCCTGTCGCCTAACAGCACAGTTAGCTGTGGAGTCGTCCATGGGTTTATCTGCTGACAAGTATTGCATGATCACAGTTGAACCACCTTCCAACATGCCGCCTCTGCACACAAGAGCTTTGGGGGATGTGCAAGGTCTAAATGATCAGAATCTAAGCATATGCTGCTCACTCTGAACGTCTTTCCCACTTCTGCTACAAATGTCTTAGATAAGGACCTATTTACCTGTTACTTAATTTACCTTTTCATCTACAATATAGTTTCCAACCTACCTGTATGTTGTCTTTCACTTTCTTGTGCTACAAATTTATGTTATTACCCTTTATCAATCCTCAATACCTTTCCAGTAACTACCAAAAACCCATGTTACTCATCTTCATTGGTTTTAGACTTATGTTCTTGCTCCATACTTTAGCTACTTCCTTAGATAAATAATGTTCAAACCCTGACCTCAGCATGCCTGGCCACACAGCCACAATGTCATTCACAGTGCACTATCGATATTAGAAGGCTTCCTACCCACTTGTCCTTGAAGAAAGGCTATCCATTATTCAGTCCTCATATTCAGTGACATGTTGTTCCCTGTTTTCTCAGTTACTTTTCTCATTGCTGAGAAAAAAGACCTGACACCAAAAACTAAAGGAGGAGACATTTATTTCAGCTCACAGTTTGTAGAGGTTTCAGTTCAGAGCTGGCTGGCTCCAAGGCAGGATGGTGTGGCAGAGGGGCATCACAGAGGAGGAACAGTCCACGGCAAAGCAGGGCAGGCAGAAGACAGAAAGCAGTGAAGTAGCAGCAGCAGAAACAGAAGCCATAGATGCAAGCAACAAGCGCATCCACAGCAATCATTTTCCCTTATATTCTATCCAGGCTACTCACCCTTAGGGCAGGTAGAACACATTCTCAGGCTGGGGCACCCTTAGTCTTGGCACTGCATCATGAATCAATCCCAAGGTCAGTCCCTTAATCTCGGGATCACACACCCTCCATCAACCATCTCCTAAAAGCGCCACCCGAGACTGCATGAGGCTTTGACGAGGACATCTAGGTACCATAGCATCTATTATTCTGCAAATACTTGCTCCTTTGCTAAATTCCCGTTCATAATCACTGTTATTAGTTACCATATTAAAGACTAAAATCATCTACCTACTTCTCCCATTTCCTCTTCCATTCTAAGATCCTCAAGAGAAAAGATAGTGTCTTATTTATGTTCTATATATGGATCCTCACACTGAGCACTGAGCATGGCATACCGAATTAGAAATCAGAAAGTATAGCTAAATAAATAACCCAAACCCCAAAAGTTTGAAGTAAATTAGATATTCTATGTTTGTGTCCCAAATCACTAAGCACAGGGCTGGGGATATAGCTCAATGGAATAAGTGCCTGCCTGGCAAGCACAAGGTCCTGAGTTCAATCCCCAGTACCACCAAAAAAAAAAAAAAAAAAAAATGTCAAAATTTTGGGGCTGGGGATATAGCTCAGTGGAATAAGCGCTTGCCTAGCAAGCGCAGGGTCCTGAGTTCGATCCCCAGTACCGCAAAAAAAAAAAAAAAAAAAAAAAAATTCAGTTTACATCTATTAAACCAAATCACTAAGCACATTTTCAATCCTGAAAAGTAAACTTTAAATTTTTTTCGGCCTCTTCATCTATCAAAAAAGGGATTTGAAATAGGTATCTTCTCAGATTTTAATCAGAATTTTTATTCTGTAGAGACATAATTCAGTGAATTAGTTTTATGTCAACATAGTTTCTAAGTTTAATAGAAAAGCATCATATTCACTCATGAGAATTCATATTATAAAGATTCAGCTCTTTCTAAAATAAGCTGTATGTTTAATTTATCCCAAAAGGATTTTATAATTTATGTAAAAGCTGTTATGTAAGGACAGGAGATATAGCTCAGCAGCACAGTGCCTGCCTGGCAAGCGCAAGGTTCTGAGTTCCATTCCAGGTACCAAAAAAAGTTATTATGTAATATAAGGCTTATAAAAATAGATTATAAGATTTGTGTGACAATTAACTTTTAAGAATATATAAATGTATGCATACACACAAAAAGAGGGGAGAATAGTGCTCTTGGAAAATAAAAATGAAGACTACTGGAAGTAGCACAAAATTGCCCTTCCAGACATAAAAGTATTTAATAAAGTATTAGCAATTTAAGCAGTGAAATAATAACAAAAAATGACTAATATTTTGCTGGAATAAAATAAAGAACCCAAATTCGATATATGTATACATGATACATGATAATTAACAGAAAAAGAGTCACTAAGCAGCTGTTTTAAAAAGAGCTAGTATAAATTATTAGCAATATTGATCATCCATATAAAGAAGATAAAATTATATGAGCATAATACAACATTCTCAAAAATATATTCTGGAGGCATTAAGGATTTAACAAGTGGCAGATAAAGCTTTTAAATGATGACAAGATAATACACCTTGGTAGCATTCCTATAAACCTTGCTATATCTTAAACGTTGTTCCAAATCCTATACAGAAATTGATTCTATCAATAACTCTATTACTTTATGAGGAAGATAATTTTATATTATTATTATAAATTTTCTATTAGATTACTTCATTTTTATTATTTTATATTATTATTCCATTTACAGAAAAGAGAGGTAGACATCGTTTAATAAACTGGCTCAAGAGTCACAGTGGAAACTCATTGGAACAAGAATTCTAAATCAAGTGTTCTTGCCTCGGAGAAGTCCTGTTCATGTTTGAAGACAAACCACAGAGTAGGAGAAAATATTTACAGTATCGATGATCCATAAGTAATTGTTCTAATGATACATGTAAATAAGAAAAAGATAAACTGCCAAATCAAAAAATAGGTATAGCATATCAACCTAAATTTTAGAAAATCTAATTTAAATACCAAATTAATTAATAAAAATTCTCACTAGGAACCAAGCAAATGAAAATTGAAACAAGCAGATCATATTTTTTCCCAAAAGACTCAAAAAATTAAATTAGTACAATGTCTCACTTTCAGTAAGAATGGAACCCTATCATTACAGTAATTAGGCAATATGTAGAAAAGCTGAAGATCTCACTACTCTTAAAAAAAAAAGTAACCTAGGAATACCCCTCCTGGTTATCTACCTCCAGAGAAATAGCTGATAAAAAAGATGCACTAGGAAAAATGTTGAAAGCAATCTAAGTGTCCAAACTGATGAATGACATAAAATAATATCACAAGTTCTCCATACACAGGTGAGCAATTGTAAATTCCACTTCCAACCAAAACAATATAAGGCAAAGTTATGATCTGTTTGAATCAAAACAAAGTTAATAAGCAGAGGTTGATTCACTTTTTCTCCAGCACTACTTTTAAGATGTGCCTAGTTTTTACTTACATAATTTTGAGAAAGCATATTAAAATATTTTAATGATCTCATAGTATTATGAAAACATGTAGGAATTCCAAGGATATTCAATGTTAAGTCGTAACAAATAGCTTGATGCTAGTTATCTAAAATTTTGAAGAAATCTAGTAGAAAACAGAAGGGGATGACTTTTTAAGCAAGCATTTTTTCTTAAATCTATTACAAGGAAGTTTTAATAAATTACATTTTAAACTACAGAAATGCTATTACAGATATAAAAGCAATCTGTAGTAACTGGATGAGAAACACAGACCCTCTCGCATTCTGATAAATGACTGGTGCTTCTGTGTTTTTACTTCTTATTCTTTAGAATAAGCATAGAAGAACTGATAAGACAGTTTAATTAAAAGAAGTGGGAAAACAGCATTCTGGGATATATCCTAATAATGCCTTTCTTATTTCCATGTATTCTGTCCTTTTGGACTGGCTGTATGTTTTAAAGCAAAAGCCCCTCCTTCTCCGTTATTCTTATCCCTAAAATAGACATAAGAGTAGAAAGATAAATTTGCTTTACTACTCTAATTTCTAAACTTTCTATTTTTAGAATGCAGATATTTGTTCGCGAAAGACACCACGTGTATTTAACTCATTCATTGAACTACTATTTACAGTTCTAAAACCAAAAGCCTAACGCATAATCTTACTGGGGTCAATTTGCATTTCACTCAATCATAAAAGACAGAGGCACGGCATTTATCAAGCAATGATGGTTTGATGATCCCTTAGTTAGTCTTGGTGGCTCATCACATTTTTCTTTGTCTGAGACCTGAATCAGTTCCATGTGTCTTGGTTTGTACCTCACCGTAGTCTTCTCTGAGTTAGGGAAGAAAGCTCACCCCCTAGGAGAGCAGGAATTTCATGTACTTTTACAGAGTTCCTTATTAGTTCGCATAACACAGAAATGCCATTCTAATTCAAGAATCATATAATCATTATAAACTTTCTGGTGATTTATATTCATCTACAGCTCAACTTTTCTTTTTTATATTTTATTTTTACTTTATGAAAAATAAAACATATTTTCATAACCAAAGAATAACAGTAGTTATTACAACTTCTCTTGAAACCAAATTATTATAAGATGGCAGACACCTTACAATTTAAAAGTTTGATGTCTCATTAATGGCATATGTTCTGTTAAAGATTACATCCTATAAATTAATATAGACCACCTTATTTTCTAAATATGTATATATTCAATTATATATTTTCATTTGTTCAATAAATAATTGAATTATTATACTTATATTTTGAACTCTGCACTGCACATACACACACAATCTCATACACATGTATGTATTTATTTAAGTGGATAAAGCAAGTCCTAACACATGCCAAACATAGCTGTTCTAATTATTAAAAATTCAGTAATCTCAGCACAATAGGTGGCTGAGGCAGGAGAATTGCAAGTAGCAGACCATCCCAGAAAACTTAGCAATTTAGCAAGATCCAATTTCAAATATTCTTAATAAAATACTTTTAAAGGCTGGATGTGTAGGTCAGTGTTAAGGCCCTGCATTCAAATTCCAAGCTAACAGCAACAATAACAGCAACAAAATATTCCTAATTTTAGAAAGTATCAAGACTCTAAGTAATTAAGTCACTTTAGAAATTAATAGAATCTACGCTTTCTATGTCTAAGTCACTCTTTCCTCAGGTAAATCCAATAGTAGATTAATAACTTCTCATCCATTCTTCATTGTGTTTTTTTGTTTTTTTTTATTTTAAAAGTAAAAGAACAAAAACATTAACAAACAGAGACAAAGTAGCACAAGAATGGTACAATCAAAACTGAATTACAGACAAGGTGACAGGGAATTAACAATGGTTGTATTACATATTGATAACTTCAAAGTGTATATTCAGGAAAACAAATATAGACATACAAGATTGATCAAACAATTAATCATTAACTGCTCCTTGCAATAAAGCATCATAAGTCAGCAGTACAACCATGTTAGCCATCCTGCATATACATATATACACGCATAGTTGTCCCTTTCTTCCTTTTCTCCTTCCCGTCATCCCATTTGCTCTTTAATTTTGAGCGGTTTCCTTTGATACCTCCTAATTTATACTCCCACTTTCAGTTTCTTACACTAGTGATACAATGTTGCTTGCACATGCACATCTGATTTATTCACTTATGAGTATGGTCTCTAATTGTGACCATTTGCCTATATACTGGAATATTACTCAGTTATAAAGAAAGACAAACTTGAGGCTTTCATTAAGTGTTCTTAATGCAGAACTATGGACTAAAAGGATTGAGCTTCTCTATATTATTCTGTGTTTTAGAGGAACGTAAATAGTAGAAGAAGGCTCACATATGTCCAGCTATACAAAATAATTAAAAGTGCCATAGATATATGTTTATATCGGTACCATTTATATGTGGCCATATAATCTATTCTAGAATTGTTCAAATTAAAATTGTAATATCCTTAAGATTCTAATCTTAGTACTTAAGTCTTTATCTACCAATAACTATCCTGAAAGCAAGAGGATTAAAATTTTCAATCAAAAGATAGAGGATGACTGAATGAAGAAACAAACACAACTGTATCCTGCACACATAAGTCTCACTTCAGCAGGAAGGAGTCACCTACACTGAAAATAAAGGGAGGAAAAAAGGCACCCCACAAAAAGGAAAACTTAAAGAGGTTAGGAGTAGCTATATTTATATCAGAAAAAATAGATTTTAGTTGAAGACTGTCACAACAGACATGATCATTATATGACAAAAGAATGTAACAATTAACATATTAATACATGTGTACCTAACATCAGAGCACCTAAATATATAATGAAAGAAAAAATATATATATAAAGGGAGAGATAGATAGCAATATAAGAATAGTAAGGGGATTAACTATCTCACTTTCAGCAATGGACATTTAATTTAAGCACAAAATGAACTAAGAAATATCAGAGATGGACTACACATTCAATAGACCTGTCAGATACACAGAACATTTCTATCATCAGTAACAGAATACAGTTTTCAAGTCCACATGGAAAAGTTCCCAGGATGAATAATATGTGAAGTCACAAAATAAGTCTAGATTGAAGTCATAATAAGTATATATATTTTGAGTATATACTGAATTATAATCAGTATGTAAATGCACCACGATTAGAATCTTAAAGATTTTATAATTTGAATTTGAACATTTCTAGAGTAGATTATATGACCACATGTAAATGGTACAGATACAAAAATGCATCTATGGCACTTTTAATTATTTTGTATAGCTGGATGCATGTGAGTCTTTTTGCAGAATCCATGTTCTTCTGAAACACAGAATAATGTAGAGAAGCCCAGTCCTTTTGTCCGTAGTTCTACACAAAGAACTCTTAGTGAAGAATGAGATGAGAAAATATGCATCTACTATTTGAATTTACCTGAGGGAAAAGTAACTTAGACATTTAAGCTAAAGATTAAAAAAAGGAATTTCACAAAATTCATGAATCCATGAACAGTAAATGTAATGTTCCTAAATAATCACTGCATCAAAGTAAAGACAAAAATAGATCTAAAAACAGTTTGAACGAAAATGCAAAGGTAATATATCAAATCTTATAGGTACAGCAAGAGCAATCACAAGAGATACATTTATAGTAATCAATGTCGACCTTAAAATGAAGATCTCAAACAACCTAATGTTACAATAGAAGGAACTAAAAGAGTAATAAATATAGACTAGACCAAAGTTAGTAGAAGGAAGGAAATAATAAAGATCAGAACAGTAATGAATAAAATTAAGACAAAAAATAAGACTTTTCAACCAAACTAAGACATGTTCTCTAAAAATTCTGAAAAAGTGAACAAGACCTGAACTAACAACAATTAAAAAAAAAAAACCCTGGGGAAAGCCTTCAGAAAACAAAATCAGAAAACAGGAGCAGTTCTGAATACCTGTAGTTTAAACCACTTAGAAGGCTGAGGCGGAAAGAGTGCTGGCACAAACAAATTCGTGGCTCGCCCTAGGAGGCATAGCGAGACCTTGTCTCAAAACAAACAAACAAACAAATAAAACAGAAATGGTGCTATTTTGAAAGGTATAGTTTCCCTAATCTCTCTTTCAGTGTGTTTGTTGTTTGTATACAAGAATGCTACTGATTTTTGACTTATTCCGCTATGCTATTGAATTTGTTTACTAGTTTAAGGAGTCTTTGGTGGAGTTTTGGGGGGTCTCTCATGTACAGTATCACATCATCTGCGAATAATGATAATTTCACTTCTTCCTTTCCTATCCTTGTTCTTTTCATTTCACTCTCTTGTCTAATTGCTCTGTCTAATATTTCCAGAACTATGTTGAATAGGAGTGGTGACAGTGGACATCCTTATCTTGTTCCTGATTTTAAAGTGAAATTTTTCTGATTTTGTCCATTTAGTATGATGCTGGGTATTGGTTTGTCATAGATGGCTTTTACCAGATTGAGGTAAGGACCATCTATTCCAATTTTATGTAGGGTTTTTATCATGAATAAGTGTTGGACTTTATCAAAAGCTTTTCTGTATCTATTTAGATGATCACTGACTCTTATCTCTGGCTCTGTTGATATGATGCACTACTTTTATTAATTTGTGTATATTGAACCATCACTGTATTCCTGGGATGAAACCCATTTGCTCATGATGTATTATCTTCTTGATGATTTGCTGCATTCTACTAACTAGTATTTTATTGAGAATTTTTGTATTCTATCTTCATTAGGGAGACTGGCCTAGAGTTCTCTTTTTTGGTTAGACCTTTCTCTGGTTTTGGTGTCAGGGTACATCTTGGGGCTAGGAATGAGTTGCAGAGAATTGCTTCCCTTTCTATTTCATTAAACAGTTTAAGAAGAATTGGCATTAAATCTTCTCTAAATTTCTTGTAGAATTCAGCTGTGAATCCATTGGGACCTGGGCTTTTCTTTGTTGGTTAGCTTTTCATTAAATTTTCAATTTCATTGTGTGATACCAGGTTATTCAGGAATTTTATATCTTCTTGATTCAGCTTTGGTAATTCATATGTACCTAGGAATCTGTCCATTTATTCTATGTTTTGCATCCTATGAGAGTAAAGATTTTTCAAAGTAGGTATTAGAGCTCTCCTGAATTTTTCTAGGATCTGTAGTGATTTCATACATTTCATTCCTTATTCCATGGACCTGGGTTTTTCCTCTCTTTTTTGATAAAGTTGGCTAGGGGTTATCAATTTCATTTATTTTTCAAAGAAACAAATCTTTGATTCATTAATTCTTTCGCTTGTTTTCTGTATCAGTCAGGGTTTACTAGAAGCAGATTTAACACAAGATATACAAATGTACAACAAATTACAAATTTGGCTTACAATGGTCAGCTACAGGGTTAGATGAGGAAGTGTACAGAGGGTGTCTGCACACTGGAGATTGAAGGGCCCAGGCCTGGGGCTTGGAGCTCACCGCAGTGTCTGCGCAAGTCCATATCAACGGCTGTTGAGTCTGCAACGAAATGCTGATGAATCTACAATGAAGGCTGGAGAGCCAGCACCAGAATGCTGAACAATCCCAAGCAGAAGCCGGAACAGTCCGCACCGGAAGCCAGGACATGACCAAGCTGAAGGTGCAGACTGGAGCTCCTCGGAAGAACCAGCAGCCGGTCCCTCCTCAGTTCCTTTTTTATACGGTCCACCAGCTCCGGGGAGGCGGGGGCGGTCCTCTACACCCACCCCCTCTGCGTGCCTTCCTCTTGCACAGGTTTAGGATGGATACAAATAAGCACCCCAGCTCCCTTCTGAGTCACATAGTTAACCTTCTAAACTTCTCAAATCAGCACAATAAACAATATCCCAGAAGGGTAAGAGCATTTCCTTTTTACCTCAAGATGCACAACTGCTGAGTCACTCAGCCAAACCTCTAGACTCTCCAAGTTGACACAATGTATCAACCATAACATTTTCTTAATCTCAACTGCATTATTTTCTTCTCTGATCTTTATAATTTCCTGCCTTCTTTGGGCTTTTGGCTTGATTTGCTTTTCTTTTTCGAAAAGCTCAAGGTGTAGCATAAGGTTGTTTGTGTTTACTCTGTTTTCCTGATGTGGGACTCCTCTGCTGTAAATTTCCCTCTGAGGACTGCTTTTGCTGCATCCCACAGGTTGCAGTACTTTGTATCTGTATTTTTGTTTGATTGTAAATATTGTTTATTTTCTTCTGTATTTTTGTTTGATTGTAAATATTGTTTATTTTCTTCTGTGACCCATTATTTGTTCAAGAGGATGTTATTTAATTCCCATGTATTTATGGAGTTTTTGTGATTTATTTTATCATTAACTTCCAATTTCATTGCATTATGGTCTGATAATATGTATGGGATAATTTCAATTCCTTTCCATTTAGTTAAGCATATTCTATGTGCTAGTATATGGTCTATTTTAGAGAACATCCTATGTGCCAGAAAGAAGAATGTGTTTTTTGATGCTGTTGGTACAGTAGATATTGTGAAAGGGAAAGAAACTGCTCAAATAAGAAAGAACTGGGATGACAGAAAAGAGAAAAATAAAGAAGGAAGGGAAATATACATATATGTGTGTGTGTGTGTGTGTGTGTGTGTGTGTGAGGTGATTATGTATGATTTTGTATGATTATTATGTATGATTATCTTAGCTATCTTGTGTGTGTGTATATATATATATATGATTATATCTTAGCTATCTTGTGCATGTGTGTATATATATGCAGAATGCAGTGATAAACATAGGCATGTGGATATCTCTATAATATTGTGCCTTTGAGCCATTTGGATACATACCGGGAGTATGTGCTATTGTATTGTTTGCAAGTATTTTGTTAAGGAGTTTTTCATCTATGTTTGTTTTTATGTTGCTTTATTTATGCCTTTGTTTTTGTTTTATATATATATATATATATATACACATACACATATACACACACATAGACAAGATAGCTAAGATAATTATACTACTAATTACTATTGATTTATTGAAAGGAACAGTTAATGTGTAATTCTTTGATCAATGTTACATGCCTATATCTGGTTATCTGAGTAAGCACTTTGAAGATAACAGTATGTAATATAATAACCATTAATAATTTCCTATTACCTTCCTTTGAAATTTTGTATCATTTTATTGTTTTTATGTTTTTTATTTATGTCTTTGTTTTGTTATTTTTTGTTATTTTCTCTTTAAAATTAAAAAAGAAAAATATATATGTATATACAAGTATAGCTGGAATAAGTGGTTCTTGAAAGGAACAGTTAATGCTTAACTTTTTTTTCTTGACTAAATTTGCTTGCTTATATCTGGTAATTAGAATGACTAATTTGAAGATAACAATATTCAATATAACAACCATTGATGAATTCCTACCATCTTGTTTAATGAAGCTCTGTATCATTTCTAATTTTTTATTATTTGTCATTTTCTTTCATTGATCAATCTTGCATTCTTACATCTGGTAATCTGAGCAACTTTGTTGAAGATAACAATATGTAATGTACATTACATATTACATATTACAAGATGATTCCAATCATCTTGTTTTTAAATCCTATATGATTTTTATTGTTTTGTTTTTGTCTTCATTGTTGTTATTTTATTTTTTTCTCTTTATTTATGAATAAATAAACAAAAATTAAAAAGACATTTTAACTGCCATGTATGATGACGATGGATGGCTATATGTCCATGTCAACATATTAGATAACCCAAGTAAATAGGTGCATTCCTGAGCTTGTATGGGCTACAAAGTGAGAATTAGGAAGAAACAGAAAACTTGAAAAGATCAGTAATGAGAGCAGAGCATGTACAACCCAGTGGTGCAACATCTGTGCATATTCACTGCAACGTTATTCACCATAACCAAGATGCAGAATCAGTTTGTGGCCATCGGTGAATGAGGAATAACAACATGTGGAATATACAGTCAGTAGAATACCAGTCACCCTTTTCAAGGAGAGAAAGCTTGTAATTCTCAATAGGATAAATGAAAACAGCATATATTTTATTGACCAAGATAACCAAGGAACGAAAAGAAGAAAGTCACAGACCTCACTGATAATGTGAAAACCAAACATGTAAAACTCATGGAAACAGAGAATAAAATGGAGATTACTAGGGACTAGAATCAGGAGGACTCTGGAGACATTATTTGAAAGGATAGATAATTTCAGTGGCACGGGAGAAACAGATTCGGAGATCTATTAGGAAGCATGTAGTTCAGGAGGCTGAGACCAGAGGATTACAGGTGGAATGACCATCCTGAGCAATTGAGCCAAACCTTGTCTCAAAACAAAGGCTGAGAAAAAATAAAATGAAAACAGGCTGTGCGTGAACCTTGATGATAAAGTTTAATCTCCAGTACAACAAAAGTGGCTAATAATGTATTGCATACTTGAAAATAATTTAGGAAGTTGATTACAATGAGAAACAAAGATATAAAGTAATGTACGTGTTATGGTTCTAATATAAGCATGTCGTCTGGCTCTGTGGCGCAATGGATAGCGCATTGGACTTCTAGACTAATATAAGCATGTCTTTGTATTTGGAGACTGGTTTGAAGAAATGTGTCTGGTTGCCAAGTTGACAAAGGGTAGAATGTTATGGTTGATACATTGAGTCAACCTGGGGAGTCTAGAGATTTGGCTGAGTGATTCAGCAGGAAGCCGGGGTGCTTGCTTTGTATATATCCTAAGCCTGTAGAAGAGGAGGGCATGGAGGTTATGTGAGAGGTACATGCCCCCTGGATGGGGGTAGGCTGTTTACAATGTAGGGGAAGGAAAGAGGCTGCTTCAGCCATTCCTCCCTTTTGCTCTGGTTGTTTTTGCTGTGCTCTGCTGCCATGAAGTTTGCCCTCTGCCATGTGCCACTCTGCCTTTGAAGCAGCCAAGTATGGACTGAAACCTCCACAAACTGTAAGCTAAATAAACCTTTCCTTTCTTCATTTTGGGTGTTGGGCATTTTGTCTCAGCAACAAGAATAAAGTAACCAAGACAGTATGCATTAATCAGCTTTACTTAGCCACTCTATGATGTACACATATTACACAAGATCATATTTCATACTATGAGCATACAATATAATTTGTACTTTCCAATAAAATAAATAATTGCAATAAGTAATGAAGTACTGACACAAGTGGTAGCACACATAGACCTTAAAGCTCCTTGAATTCCAGGAGCTACACACACAAAAAAAACATTCTATGATTCCATGCATAAAATATCTAACATGGACAAATCCATAAAGACAAAAGTAGGTTTGTGGATGGAGTGGGGGACCACTACTTCTTTTGGGCTGTCTAAAAGTGAATGAACTGTTTTGTAACTAGATAGAGGAAATGCTTACATGACATTAAGAATGTACTGTCATTGCTCTTCAGCTTAAAATGCATTGTTTTATTTTGTATGAATTCCACTTAATAAATAAAGCCTAAAATATGTTCATCATATTAAGTATTTTTATCATATTTATGTGATTCTCCTTCTTAGAAAGCAAAGGAAGATCCATCAATGAGCAGGTGTGATAAAAGCCACTTGCATTAGTTTCTTTGTGTATTACCTTTTGGACCCAAATTTATTATAGAGAGTTCAACTAAAATGTTATCATTTTGTGGCTAAATCAAGATTTTTTCATAGGTAATAATAAAATTATCTTTCCAGGCACTAGCAAAAATGGTGCTATAACTTTAACTTAATTGTACAGTTGTTTTTACACTGTTCTTGGAACACAATTCTAGAAAATCATACTACGGGTTATTCTTTCAGGAATAAGCAACTAAATACTAATTTCAATGGTTTCATTTTCCTTTTTACTCTTTGGTTTTTTAATATGAGATCAAGAGGTAAGTAGCTTATAAAGTGACTAAAGATAGGTATATATATATATATATATATATATATATATGTACTAAAGGCTTTCACATAAAGATCTGACACAACCCTAATAACAGTAATTTTTATGAAACTATACATTAAAGTTATATCTTTAAATATACCACACAGTCCATACTGAAATTCTCATTTTTATATGAATGTATAACAAAGTGTTTTTACTTTTTATAGGTAAGAATTTCATAAGAATGCGTTTGACCTTATCTTTAATTTCACAAACTATCATCTCACTGAAAGAAGTCTTCTATTTTGCAAGGAACTATAATAGCTTCTTAAAAATTTTTTAACAATCCTCTTTTGAAAAATCCAAGTGAAAGTCACGTCCTTCCTTGCAAATACAAAATTTGTTTTGACAACCTGTAAACACACAGTCCATAACTGTTTATGTGATCATCTAAACTTTTCCTCTTGGTGGAAAACATTTCCCAGCTGTGTGTTAAAGTTCCTCCTGTACTAAGCAAAACCAGGCTTCACCATATCCAGAAACACCTTCACATCTTTGCAAGGATCTGGGGTTTTCATTAGTGCTTTTCATTTAAGGATTTGGATTCTGATAAAATCCCAGTGCACTGATTTATTATTTACTAGAATGTACTCAAATCATTATGCATAATAACAACAATTTTCCATCCAAGCTTCCTTTCTGTGACAATTCCTTGCCAAAATATTTAGATGTAAAGATTCTTGAATCAATTTCTCAGATTGTTGCAAAACACCTTGGATAGTAGATCTTTGAAACTAGCAACATATTTATCCAAATATTCTCTGTGACTTAATTTTGTGATGAATATTATAGCATACAATGTCCTTAACTTTTATCTTATAAAGAGAAACATGAATACTAACTTCTCCCATAAGGTTTTCCTTGAGTCTTGTTTTAATGAAGAACAACAAAACAGGGCTGCAGTTCCTGGGCAGCAGCAGAGCAGACTCTGGGTGATAGGACGGACCTCCTCAGCCCAGCCCCACAGAGCCTGTCTAATTTGTTCTCCAGTAAAATTTACATGACTTTACCTGGTTACACACCATCAAAACTCAGAATGTGAAAGAAGTGAATGAGATGTTTTTTCTATTCTTCAAAATATCCTGCAGCTTATGATGAACAAATTGTTATACACCTTATCTCTCTAGCTGGCATATGAGGTGCTTAATTATTCTAACTTCATCGTATCCCTGTCATTATTCAATAACACCAACTTATGTTCTCATTGCTATCTGAAAATATGTAACAGAAATACAACTTTGGAATTTTTTAAGTCCAATCATGAATAGCCTGACAATTTAATCACCAATAAGATTTGAATCATTTTTCTTCTTCCTATTTTCACTAGAGATGGGGCAGAGAAATTCAAACCATTGCTACTGTCTTTCCTGGGTAGAGAAAAGAGTCGGTTAACTTCCTGTTTCCATGAGTGTGTCCATTTATGCCTTATATTTACATGAAGGGGCATTATTCCTGTAATTTACATAGTTTATTTATTCTGACACATTTCCTAAAAAGGAAGTTTTATTAGTCACATTGCTATCACTGTGACAAAATACCTTGTGTAATCATGGTCTCACAGGTTTTAGTTCACAGTAACTTGACCCTTTGGGGTTGGTGGTAAGACAGCACATTATGACAGAATCATAGCATGGAAAAAGCTGTTCACCTATAGCAGGCTGAAGAGACAAAGAGACAGACAGACACAGAAAGACAGAAGAGACAGAGACACACACAGAGAGGCAGAGACCAGTCAGTGTCCCAATGTCCACCAAAGGCACACTCCACATGACCTAACGTTCTTCTGCTAGGCTCCACCTCATAAAATTTTCAATGCATCCCAAGCAGCTGGCAGCCATGCTTTGAATACATGAGCCTTTGGGAGACGCCAGATCCAAACCATTGCATAAGATGTCTTACTGCGATGAAATCTGCATAGTAAAATTTTCTGACAGATGGAAAGAAGGCTTTAACTAGACACAGTTTTACAATTTATACAAAACCACTGTATGTGTTAGTGGCACCATTATTTCTTCTTTTGTCCCCCCACAAACCATTTTTCACAGAGCAACCCAAAGTAATATTTTTTAAGAGATACAAGATTTTGTTAATCTGCTTAAAACCCTGCCATGATGTCTCATTACATTCTGAATAAATTCCTAGTTCTCTATCATTGCCTTTCAGACCTTACTGAGTCTGACCCTGGCTTGTTTGTACAAGCTCACCTCAGCCCTACTCGCAAGATCATCACAGTGTAGTCTAGATGGCCACATTTCTTAGAGCATGAAACATTTCATGGATTCAAGGTGCGGGCACTTTCTACAGCTTCTACCTATTTTCTCATGGCTGGAGTTCGCATTCCTTTGATCTTAGTTCAAAGATAATCTCCTCAGAGGTGCCCAAAGTATTGTTATTTATTTTGCAGTTAATCATTCTGCTTAATTACTTGATAGGGTCTGTTTTAAATCACAATCATTTTGTTTGTTTACTCATGACCTTTTAATCCTTGGTCTTTCTGCCACAAAATATTAACCCATGTATCTAGAGATGTCCTACAGCTACCTCCACAAACAAAAAACAGTACTTGGTACACAGTAGGCACTTCATTATGGAACATACGATCTTTCAGTCACTGCTATCAATAAAGTTGTCTGCTCATAAATTCATATTCAGAAATTGTTATGCTTGATATGATGGTATTTGGAGCCAGGTCTTTAGGAAGTAATTAAGCTTAAATGAAATCCTAGTGGTGAAACCCTAATCTGACAGATCAGAGCTGGTGGCCTTATAAAAAGAGTAAGAGACTCCCCCTCACACACACTCAGAGGAAAGGTCCTGTGGCGACAAAGTAGCCATCTGTAAGCAGAGAAGGGAGCACTCATCAGAAGCCAAACCCAGCTAGAACCTTCATCTTAGACTTTACAGGCTTGAGAACTTAGAAAATTCACTCTGTGGTTGAAGCCACATAGTCTATGGTATTTTGTTATAGTAGCCCGAGAAGACTAAGGTGGTAACTGACTATAACCGTGGGTTTGTATGTTATTTGTGTATAAAAACACACAGTTAATTCCCTACTTATCTTTTTTACATTGTATTTCAAGGATCTAATTAGGCATTAATGGGATGGGGAAAAACAAAACACGATTTTTTTTTTTTGGTACCAGGAATCAAATTCATGACCTCGCACCTCCCAGGCAGGTGGTGTGCCACCAAACTATATCTCCGGCCCTTATGAATTTTTTAGTTTTATGTAAATACCAAGTTTTTGAGAACATAGCAATAGTATAGTAACAAAATATGGAAAGGGAATTAAATGAACTATCAGACAACATGGAGTAATAACATTTAAATAGCTCTCCTCCAACCTTCCTTCTGGAATGCTTTACACTCCGCAGGTTCAACTTAAGTGCTTCCTCCTCCCTCTCTCCTTCCAAGCACAATTAATCACTACTTTTATACTCCAGAAGCACCTTGAATATACTCATATGTGATATTGATTCAGTTCTCCCCTATTGTTAAGGCTATTTGTTAACGTCTGGATCTCTCCCACTAAGTTGTAAAATTCTTCGGAGCAAGGGCTGTCCCTCAGTCTGTCTCTCATCATATCATCCCACAGCTGTGCAGAAGTGGTGCTGCACAGATTTTTGTTGAGTGAATGAGAAAATGAAAAGACGAGATGAATAATTAAGCACATAGAAGCTAACAAAGATACTGATTCAAAAGATAAGCCAATTTTGTTCAATTGTTGGGAGTCATATTTCTGGGGAAATACCATGACTAGAACACCTGATATTAAAATTGTAAAATATATGTGAAATTCATGAATTTGAGACTTTATAAAAATGACTGACTAGACAACACATACGTATATGTATATGTATGTGTGCACCATGTACATGTGTAAATATTATCATATTTTATATACCTATATGTATTGCCATAATGTGTGTATACATATACATGCACATAGAATTAATTTCAGAAGGAAACACCATTCAAAACACACAAGTGTCTACTACAATCTATTCCTCTGGGTAATGACATAGGACACTGCTCTGTGTGTCCTTGATGTGGGCCAGTTCTCTTTCTCATAGTTCTGAGAAGTAAGTGGAGAATGTGCGGCAATGCAACATCTGGAGATTAGAGTGAATTTGGGGTATCTTGGGCTTAAGCCAGTCCACTCTAGAAATGCAATGTCCTTTAATGCAGTAGACCGACCAGTCACGTCCTCCAGGGTATAAAGCCCTGAACAGGCTGATTTCCAGGGGCCCTGTTCGGTGTGTAAGTGGGGTAACACAAGCTGGAGTTTCCATCTGCTCTAGGACACTTCCCTGATCCTTGAGGGGCTAATCTTCCCTGAATCTTAGCTTCTGTTACTTCTTGCTGCCTATTTTAAGGTAATAATTCCACCCTACTTAGGTCTTGTTTGTCTTTCTCACCAGACTCGGATGATCAGATGGTAAGAAGTACACAGCAAAACTTTTCCACTAATCATTTTCCTAAACACTATTTTCCCAATTATTTAGGAAGCCACCGATCACCAATCTGATGGGTTACATTGGCTCATAATTTTCTATCCTGTGAAATGAATTTGTATTCAAATATTTTGTACTGGTGCTTAGTGATTTCATTCGCATTCCTCCTTATATTTCGCATCTTAACACAGTTCTCACACACCTGATCAAATGTATTAGTTTCCTGTTGATGAAACAAATTACTACAAGCTGGGGATATAGCTCAGTGGAATAAGTGCTTGCCTAAGAAGCGCAGGGTCCTGAGTTTGATCCCCAGTACCGCAAAAAAAAAAAAAAAAAAAAAAAAAAAAAACCAAATTACTACAAGCTTAGTGTCCTAATTCACAAGCTGTTATATTTCGGTTTTGGAGCTTAGAAATCCCCAATTGAGTTGTTAGGGCTACACTCATTGTAGAGGATCCAGGAAGGACCCCATTTCCTTTCTTTTCCTGCTACCAGATGCTACCAACATTCCTTGACTGATGAGTTCCTTCCTTCAACGGTGTCGCTTAACCTGTGTCCACGTTTCCTTCTCTTACTTTGACCTTCCTGTCTATAAATCCTCTTTTTATTACGTTGGACCCAGCCATAGAATTCAGAAGTGTGTTCCTAGCTCAGGATCCTTAACTTTTTCACTGTGATAGAGTTCCTCTTGTCACTTAAGAAACACATTCACATGTGCTGAGCATGGAGACAGACACCTTTCAGAAGTCACTAATAAATCCACAGTAAAGCTCATTCTATAATAGCAGGGCTTGTGATCATAATTTTCTTGGTGTGGCCTTTGATCAAAAAAATTGGCAATGTCTATTTCCTATGTTCTATAAAAGAGGAGATCCTACATTCTTGCAATATTCTCTGTGAAGCGAGTGTGCTAACTGCCAGTGCTCATCCAGCAGGCACTTCTAGAAAACTATCCTTAAGAAAGTAGTGACATGAAATGCTGAAATAAAACACAACTGCTCAGTTAGAAGCATTTATTTACTATTTTTGGTGTAAATAATTGTTTTTGTAACTATGTTTAAAAAACAGAATTCATAACTTTGTAAAGAACGATTAAAGTTGAACTTTTATTTTCATAGTATCTCAAATACCCAAGAAAACATACATTTACTTGGATCTTCCATCTGCTGAAACACATTAGATTTCATTCATGGCCATCCTATCATTGAAAAATAGAATGTTTGTTTCAAAATTAAGCATATTAGATTATAATTAAGTCTATAGTTATCAGAATTAAAGGCTGGAGTGTAGTTTAATGGTAAAGTATATAGTCAGGCCCTCGGTTCATGATTCGGCACCGATAAATAAATAATAAAATTGTGATATTAAGCTTTTAGGTATTGCCTTTATAGTGCTAGGGATTTTTTTTCTGTTTGCCATGGTTATGTATTGCTTTGTTACTTTAATTATTTTTTATTTATCGTGAAAGAGCCAACAAGGAAGAAAATTCAAAAGGCAGCATTAATTTTAAAATAAAATATAACTAGTATAATGGAAAAACATTCCAGTGTCAGCAAATATAGAACCCCATTACAACCTTTTCTTAATTATTAAAATTATAAATTCTAAAACAAATCAACTATCAAAGAACTCTGCATGGCTTTTCCACAATAGGGAAACAGGATGAAAATAGATGAAACAAACTGAAATGAAAGTGAAATGGTAGATATAAACCAACCATATTCACAATTGTGTTTGATGAAAATGGCCAAACTACAATTCAAGTTCCAAGAGTGTCTGACTGGCTAGATCAAGATCCAAGTACAGTATGTACTATCTCAAAAAATGATTCACATAGTTAAAAAGATGGTGGCAAAACACTTGAACAAAAAACACAATTTTAAAGAAAGCTGGAATAGCTGTATTGATATCAGGAAAATACAAATCAAGGACAGAGAAAATTATTGATAAGAAAGAGGATCATTAAATAATCTTAAGGGGAAAATTCACTAAGGAATATGAAAATTTAAATTGTGTATACACCTAGTAACAAAGCTGAAAAACTCAGGAAGCTAAAATATAATAGAACTGAAAAAAGAAATAGACACATATGCCCAAAGACTGTCACAGACTTAAAATCACTGATATAACAAGGGGACATAAAAGAAGTCATTATAAATTTAAGATGATAGATCATTATACGATATGTAGGGTCATAGCACCCTGAAGTTGCCCAGCCTCATCTCATCTCAGAAGCTATGCAGGGTTGTACCTCATTAACAGTTGGGTAGGAAAAATCATCATACAAATTATGTTCTTCGCCCAAAAAAAAAGTGAGTATAGGAATCAGCAATAAAAAGGCAACTAGAAAATTCCAAATATTTGGTAATAAAGTAATATACTTCAAAAATAGTTTGTAGGATAAAAAGGAAGATTCAGAGGAAATAAAATATTATAAACATAATGGAAATGAAAAATAAAACATTGACATTTTTATAACACTAAAGCAGTAATTTACACCATTAACATGCTTAGATTTTTTTTTTTAAAAAGATGGGTCTTTATAGTAAGTTAAAATATAATGTCAAGGTATTTGAATCTCTTCCCTAAAAAGGAAGTACCTCTCATCTTGATTTTAAAATATACTATCAAGCTACAGTAATTAAGACAGGATGGTATTGGTGTAACAAGAGACAATACCAGATCAATAGACTTAAAATAATCATAATTACCATAGATTAACACAAATAGATAATTGGCTAAATTTTGAGAAAGACACAAAAACAAACTGTTAGAGAAATAGTAGACTTTTTAATACATAGCTTTTTAATAATATGGATAAATTTTATTGACTTTTAAAGTAATATAAAATGGACATATCAAGAGTTAACTTACATTTACCGTGAAACAAACACAAACATCAGTCATGGAATTATAGGGTCACATTTTAATTCCTGAATTTTACAGTTCAGCACTAATATCACCACATGTGCACAAATGGTGTAAAACAAGTACAGTGGTATGTTTAATACAAAATAAACATCTGTTTTATGGAAAAACTATACTTCATATCTACACAGACCGCCTATCTCTTTTCCAAACAAGAGCCCAAATTAAAATGAACTACAAAATCTCCAAAACAGGGAAAACTTCAGTTTAAATTATTCCAAGAAAAATGGATCCATAACATATTACAAATATGATCTAAAGACTGTAGCTGGAATCACTATTTTTAGACTTTTTTCCCCAATATACTAAACTGTAGTTTGGGGACACTTTTCTTATCTTGGCATGATCTCAGATCACAGATGAGCAAACTAACATTAACATATTTAGAGTGAACTGGCTGTTCTAAAAAATAAATAACTGTCTCAATATGTTATTTTAAATTCATTTACATACATGAAATATGCTTTTACACTTCAAAAGCAGCTTTCATATTACCACCTTTATTTATAGAAAAGCTTAATATGCTCCATGTGGCTTTGACACTTAAGAAACTTCCTGGTTAACACATAGTTTTAGCAAGCAGCATTCGCATATTTGTACTTCCTTCAATAGATATAATTGATTAATTAATTAACAAATGACATATACTTCATATCTCACATGAAAACTAACTGAAAATGACCCTCACACTCAAATATACAATGTAGAACTATTTAACTTCTGAAAGAAAGTGTAGGAGAAAAAGTGTGTAATACCAGGTTTAAGGAAAAAGTAACTAGATATAACACCAAAAGGAAAATCTGTCAAAGAAAACAAATGATAAATTAGATGTTATCCATTCAGAAAATTTTGTTTTCTGAAAGACAGTGAAAAGCTACACATCTGACAAAAGAATCATACCTAGAACATACTAAAAACACTCATGCTCAAAAGTAAAGAGAAAAACAACAAGCTTTTTTAAAAAAATGGATAGAAAATTTAAAAACTATGAAAAACAGAGATGGAAGTCAAGTAAGTCTCTGGAAAGAAAATCAACACTATTAGGAAAATGCAAATTCAAGTCACAGCAAATTAACACAAAGAACTCAATAAAATAGCTAAAATTTTTTTAATTAAAATAAAACTAATAATGCTAAACAATTATATCGATTTGTAACATCTGAAGCTATTCATTACTTGTGAAAATGCAACATGCAACAATAATTCCACTTCTACTTATGTATCTAAAATAAATGAATTTTTATACACAAACTTGTATATCACTACCTAAAGCAATTTTTATCACAATTTCCAAAAATTGACAGGAACTTTTATATTCTTTAGCAAATAGAAGAAAAAAAAAACTGTAGTATTGCCATCTGGTTAAATAATTGTCAGAAATCAACAAAAAAGACTGAGTCTGCTTGTTAACCAATATTATGATTACTGACTTTATAAGGATTAGCAGAGTAAGTAAATGAATTTAGAGCGGAGCCAGGCATGGTGGCACACACCTGTAACCACAGCACTTGCGAGGCTGAGGCAGGAGGATCACCATAATTTCATGGTCAGCCTGGGCTACATATGAGCTCAAAATCAGCACAGTAAGAACCTGTCTTTAAAAAGGAAGAGGCTGGAGGGAATAGCAGGAAAACAATTGAGATGTGTTATGTACATGTAACAATTACGCACAGTGAATGTAGTCATTATGTACTGCAAATGTACTAATGGAAATTTCTCAAAGTGAAATGCAGATAATAGTAAGAATAGTTTGAAGCACACAATAAAGATAAACATCAAATGTATATGCTAAGTGAAAGGAACCATTCATATTCAAAAGGCCATATACTACATGATGGCATTTCTATAACATTCTAGAAAGATAAAACTATAGGTGCAGAAGAAAGATGAATAGCTGCTAGGGGTGGTGAGGTAGGATGAGGAGTTGTCTGTCTATGGGTGCCACAAGGGAACTTTAAAGGTAAGTAGAATTGTTCTGAATGGAACTATGGTAGTGGACATAGGACACTATTCCAGTTAAATAGTGTCTTTCTTGAGTGGATTGGAGACTCCTGGCAAAGTGATCTATCGTGAGGTGTTGCATCCCTCAGCGGATCAGTCCACTGATGTTCCTTGCTGAATGTGGGTCTAGTTGGAGTGGGAGGTCCCTGGGGTCACCGGGGATGAGACTTTGGAGGGCGCATCTCTTGCCAGTGCCCTTCCTCACCCCTGCTTCATGGCCACCATGAAGCAAGCAACTTTGCTTCCCCACACATTTTTTCCATAATTTATTGCCTTACCTCAGGCTCACAGCAATGGAATCAGGCAATGATCAACTGCAATCTCTGAAACCAGAAACCAGAAACACATCTCACCTCCTTTAAGTTATGGCTGTCAGGAAGTTCATCCAAGTGATGGGAAAGCTGACCAATACAGACACTGGGAATTTTTCAAAACCTCAGAAAAGTATATGTCTGCAATTTGCTATTCTTTTCATTGAAAATAATATTTTGACTGAAAATTACCACTGAAAAGTGAATAAATGCAGAAATAAATACAAACACAGAGACAGATATGAGTCAGTCTTCAATACATATGGGCCTCATGCACATGAATTCACTTAGCAGCTAAGATTATGTTTGTCAACTCTAAGACAGTACACCTAATATTTTACAGTCATTTCTGTGTGTGTGCATGCCGCCAGTTGTACTGGCTAGGGCTCTCCTCAGAAACAGTCAATAAGTAGAGGGGTAGAGGATTGATACATACATAAGCAGATAGACAGATATAACAGACAGACAGTTGTGCAAGTGGATTCACTAGGCAGCCTCACAGGATCAGAGGCAGAAAGCCCACAATGGCCATGTGCACACTGAAGATCTGGAGAATCCAGCAGCTACTCAGTCCAAGAATCTAGAAGCTGCAGAGCAAAAGGGGTCAAAGAGGAAGCACCAGTCCAAGATCAAAGGCCTAGAGGCTCTCTAGAGAGTTGCTGATATGAATCTGTGTCAAAAGACTGAAGAGACTGGAATCTGATTTCACAGGGATGGCAGTACCAAAGTATGTGCCCACTCAGGAAGAGTGGTACCTTTCAGATGTGTCCAGCTTCCTCTTTCTTTCTCTGCTTATTCCATCCAAGTCCATTGGTCGGTGCTGCTCACAGTTAGTGTGAGTCCTTCACCCTCAGCCTGCTGGCCTACATGACAATCATCTCCAGAAATACAGTAGACCCTTGACGTATGAATTCAGTTCATCCCCAGGGCTGGTTGTAGCTGAGGGTGTCAGTTGTACGCTCAGGCTTCTCCACACAGCTTTCCAAGTCTTCCCTCTACACAGGCAGATCTCAGTGTCCTCAGAAAAACATTGGCCCAAGATTTTTCAAGTCCACACAGGTAAGCATAGTGTGATGTTCCTTCAGGATTCTTTAAGGGTTAAATGTGTATCTGAAACCATCTGGAAGCACCAGCAGCTGGCAAGTTGGGTCATCATTCCAGACTTCAGTCATAAGTTAAAACTAAAATTCCAGTCATAACCAAGTTATTTGTATGTAAGGCCAGTCATAACTCGAATGTTATTGTACCGCAAAGACTCGGGCCTTGTTTAAACTACCCAAACTAACAATTCATAATCAATGGTCACACATGCTATCCACTCCCCCAGGTAAACTGAAGTAAAGTAACATTTTGTCTTCCTATTTAGCTATAAAGAAATGTCTTTTCATGGTATACTTACTTAGTCCCATGTTCTTCACATTTTTGTTCTTTTTTTATTTTAAAGAGAAAAAATTAAAACAAAGTGATTTAACTATTTTAAATGCACCCTTAACCTAGTAATAAAGCATTGTCTAGTGCTATATAAAGAAGACTGTGAAGTGACATACAGAGAAAAATGTGTGCTAGGTAAGTTGCATTTATGCTTCAATACCATGAATTTAATTATATATATATATTTGAATGTATATGTATATATGTATTTGAATACCTTGTCATATATATATATGACAAGATATCTTCAAACAGATACACTTGAAACAAGGCTATGTTTTAATCAGAGGGCAAAAATGTTATTACTCTTGATATTCCCTAAGAGAAAGGTTCCATGTTTACTAGTTTAGTATTCACAATTGTCTTATAGAACTTGACAACCATGAGTAATAGAATCAAGTCAAATAGAGAGATAGGTTTTAAACTTAACACACACACACACACACACACACACACACACACACACACACGCACACAATAGTATCATGTTTTTCTTCTTGTTCTAAATATTAAAAATTATGTAAGAAATTATTTTTAAAATTTCCAACAAGGTTCAATATTTTTGCCACTTTTGCTGAAATTGTTTTGTAAATGTATTCCACCTGGAGCTTAATCAAATTCAAAGACTTTATATAATTCTGATACCACAGTCCCTTTTTTGTGGTCTTCCTGAGTTTTCAAGTTGTTTAGTGGTAATGACCCTTTGAACTCCCCATTCGTGGTTGTGTTCGAGAACCTGGCATCACTATAGCAAAATACCTGAGGTAATGAATTTATAAAGAAACCGTGTTTATTGGCTCATAGTTTTGAATGTTCCAGTTAATGATCAGGTGACCCCATTCCTCTGTATGTATGATTGACGCATATGGTGGAGCAAACCTCTCAGGAAGAAAACAAGTGAGTGCAGAGGGGGCCGAGATCCAAGTCATTTGCATGGGCATGATCCCCGCTACCAAGGACTCTACTAGGCCCCACCTCGTGAAGTTCCTGGCACCTCCCAACAGCACCACCCACTGTAGGGACAAAGGCTTTGGAAGGCATTTGACATCCAAATCATTGTGATGGAAGCCTGGCTACAATGGATGTTTTTGTTCATCTTACATTTGATTAGAACCCTGAATCTAAGCCACCTGCTCTGCTAAAAGAAACAAAGAATTATGTCATTTATATATTTAATGTCTGCTTTTAACTTTCAATTCAAACAAGTAAATGTAGGTCATAAAATTTTATCTCTATCTTAAGATCATAAATACCACTTATTTTTTATAAAAATAAAATAATTCTTTGTTTTCCTTAAAAACAGAGACTTTTCTTTACAAATCAAAGTTCTAGAATGTAACTGTACTCAGAGTCATGGATTGAAATATGCTCACACTTCCCTTAAAAGCTAAGGTTGTACATACAAACAGTAAACACAGACTTATTTAATTAAAAGAGTGAACACATATGTGATTGAAACGTAAATAATATTTAAGGATAATGGGACTTTTTAAAGAATATTTAAAGTATTCAAAAATTTAAGTGCTATTGAATCAAGACAATGTTTGCAGAGATGCCCGAAAAGAGAAATGAAAGTCAAACTGAGACAGCATATTTGTGCTTTTCATTTGTTTTCTCTTTCATCCATTTATTGGATATTTGTTGTGTGTTTGACCAGCTGCAAGGCTGTATCCCACCCAGTTCAACTGTTCTCATTGTATCTTGTATAAGAATATTTGTTACAATAAACTCTTGGCCAAGACAGAAAGTCAGTGTCCTTTATCACTCCCCTTCGTAGTATTTACAGGTATTTCCCTCACAAGACTGAAGCAATCTCCTCCTGACCATGAAGTTTCTTAAAACCTATTCATGACTGAAAGGGAAAATGAGGCTGTACATGTCTTTATTTTCTCTCTGTGTTGATGATAGTACCTTTATGTGCTTTACATAATGAGGCACATATTCTATTTTTAAATTCAACTGTAACAAATAAAGCCTAGTGATTAGGAACATTGTGACTGCTGGAAATCTTTTAAAAGACCGAGAAAAAATCTCCAGAAAGAGATAAATGATTTCTTTGAAAATGGCACTAGAGTATTCTATAGTTCTTCCTTATAAATAGGAAAAATTGCTGAAATTCCATGGCGATAGAATTGTTTCTGGTTAAAGTCTTTAGATAAGGATTTATACTATTTTATTGCAAGTAATGGGATACATAACCCATGAAGAAAGAACATATGGACTGAAACACTTTTGTTATATTCATGTTTGGGTGGTACTGGAACTCTTTCAGAATATGAATGTGAGCTGCTGAAGAATGTCAAATATTCAACCCATTTTTAAAATGTATCTCCGGACTATTCAACAGGCAGTGGGAGAAAGTGGCAGAGAAGATCTGGCTAGGCCTTGGGGTTTGCAAGAAACTATTTCTCTGTCCAATTTTAAATTTTCTATTATTAAATGTTAGAGCATGTCATTTCAAAGCCATCTTGTAGGCTGAGTTACTCTGTGAAACTCGCCGATGTAGAAAGCGACAACATGAGCATAAGATGAAGGGAGGGAAGAAGATCCAGGGGCTGCCTCAACTCAGAAGAAAGATTTACTACCACAGTTAGCTCAACAAATATCTGGTGAAGACCTACTCACAGAGGCCTGCAAGACACACTGATAGTAAGCCATGAGAAATCAATGTTCCTGGCCCCAGCAAAGTGCTTGAGGCAAGACTGGATAGACAAAACTTATTTATTAACCAATAACAAGGCAAAGTAGAAAATGCCCTTAACTACCACACAAACATGTACAAATTTATTTTATAAATTTTGTTAGCAGCAATTCTTTGCTTGCTCCAATGCTTTAGTTAAGCAAAATTAGGCAAAGAAGTCTGATCAGATAACAATGCCTCAATATCTCACACTGCATATGCCCAAGTAGACCTTAAGACTAACTTTAAAATCATGAAGCAAAGATGACATGTAACAGAAATGCTTTTCAAATTATCTTACTCAAATTGTGGTCTCTGATGCCACTGTTATAATTTATCTTACTGTCTCCCTACCGCAAAGTCCTTTGGAAAAAAATAAAACCTCACTTTCATATTGCAAGGAAATATGGCTTTATTTTTATTGCAAACTTTCAAATCTTTTTAATAATGTACAGAGTAAATGCTGAACCACAAAACATTTTCACAGAAAGCACCAACTCACATGCAAAGGAAATAAAAAGCCACCTGAAAAACCACAACTTTTAATAGCGCCTCTTTGAAAGTGAAAAAGCACTCCGTTCCCTGCTCAATAATCCTATTAGAGCTACTGCTTCAAAAATTTGTACCAAAATACTCAGTTAAAGTAATGATTTTTCTTCAAAAGCTCTTCTGACCTAAAAAGTTATTTCTTCAGTTTTTATCTTCTATGATTTTAAGGGCCAATCCCAGCTATGGATCCTAAAATATTGACAGATCCTTAATTTAAAATCAGCTAATTACTACTATAATCTTGATTAGTTTAACAATATCCAATTTCTGATTTTCTTGTTTTTTTACAAGGAGTATTATAGCTGGAAAAAATAACAAATTATCACTCCAATTGCCCCTAAAGATTAGTATGTAAATTAATGAAACAAAAGAAGAAGTTATCAACTCCCCTTTTACCTATTTTCCTGAAATTAAAATCAAACACGATTTTTCTGGCTTCATGAAACAAAGATTGATTCTTAAATTTTTTATTCCACCGATTAGGACCATCTTGATTTTTACTGAGGATGCTTTTAGAGCCTGCCCGGAGAATATGATAAGGCAGTAAATTCTATAAAGTGAAGAAAGCTCTGGGTTTTCTGAAGCCACTAAGTAGCCAAGCGAAAATGTCAAATGCTGGCTGGGCTGATCTCTGCAAGCACAATTCTCAGAAGAGGTCAGCAACAGCCAAAGGACAATCAGAATGCATGAGGCATGCGCCAAAAGCAAAATCGGTTAAGCTTTTCTTCTGGTTGCACTTAGAAGGTACAGAAAGTAAAATTTACACACGCCACCTTACAACTTAGCATGGCACAGTTGTTAAACCTCCTTTCCCAGCGTGGATTTGGAAGAACAAAAAGTACCAAGTGCTTTTTTTTTAAATGTGAGCATGTGTTATGTACATTTCCCCCTGGTGAATGTAATCATTAAACACTGAAAATTTGTACCAATAAAAATTGCAAACACTTATTAACTGAGTCTGCTTATTTTTGCCTTGATGCTTCTCCGTTGCTACCCTTTTCCCGGTCTTTTCCATTAGTCTCCTATTCAAAACCCTGACAAGCCCTGTTTAAACAAGTGCAATGGTTTGAACATGAAGGATTTCCACAGACTTTTACCTGCTGATTTTGTCTTCTATCTCATGAACTTGTGCATCTTCCTCAAACCTTAAACAAATTAGGGTGCTCGTTTTCCCACAGACATTCCAGATCATTGCACCTTTACACACACATTCTTTCTTCCATCTGAAAGGTCTTATCTACCAATCCCTATCTGAATCAGAGAGGTTCTGGGTAGTGAAATCTCCTTTCCCTACATCCTTTATCTCAGCTCTTATTCGCTCATCCCTACCTTTAGCATCTATGCTACCACAGTATTCTTTTCATTACAAAATGTGAAGCATCTTGTACTTTCTTAGAGTTAAGTATACGCCTTACTATATGAGTAGCACAAACAACTTGAGAGCAAAACACAGATGCTCCTACCCCGATTCACCACAGCAATTTCAAAAAATGCCGCCTTCCCATAGGAGATTGTCACATCTGTTGTGTTAATTAAATCTTGCTCAAAGTTGTCTCTTCTGAAAAATGTACCTGGCTGACAATTAAATGACAAGTCATACTAGGCCTATAGATGTATGATGAGTTTTGGTGTGCAGAAAAATGTATATTGACACTTCCTGAAACCAGCTACAATTTCCAGAAAATTATTAGTTCCTTCCTCCTTGGTTTCTTAGGGCACTGACTGAGCCAGACAACTTTTCTATGAGATACATTTGTTAAACAGTGTGTCTGATGCAGTCTGTCTGACATCAGCAAAGTGCTGGGAATTTTGCATTAAAAAGAAGAAATTGCTGAATACATTACTATTGCTTTTAAAATCACAAAACAAATGTTCCTCAACGTCGATTGTATAAGGAAATTTTTTAGGGCAGCTAAGGGCATAAAGGTGTGTGTACTTGTAAGTGCATGGAGAGAGAAAGATAGCAGGAGAGAGAGAAGACGGATGAGGGTTATACAGAGTCACCTCTGACAGGATGACTTACTTCCTCTTCCCTCAAGCACAGGCAGTAACCTTTCATTGTTCATTGGCTAGAAAATATGTCAACTGAAATTTTTCTTTACTTCTCTTTTTTCCTGTGTCTGTCTCACTGACAACAATGGGAATAATTCAAATTTTATTTTTCCTCCTTATAAAACACCATTGTCATAATACACAAAATAGGGAGGAGATTATATATATATATATACACACACACACACACACACACACACACACACACATACATATATACATATATTTGACAAAGTACAAAACAAGGAACTTAATTTCAAAACTCTATAAGCAATAGAAAAATACCCTGTATTTCAGAACATTAATGAATACTTTAGGAATCACTAAGTTATATAACATGGAACTTGAATCACTAAGATTTCACTTAAAAGTTATAGAAATTTTTAGTTAATTAGAAAATACTGTATCCAATGCTATTACATTTATATTTTTACTTGTTGCACCAAGGAGCATTGACTTCCATATTTTCAAGTTTTTTTTTTAATCACCTAATATTAACATCTACTTTAAACATTTTAAATCAATAGAAATTATATTCATGCCCGCCCAGGGACACCCCTCACCATTCTGGGCTGCGGATATAGCTCAGTGGAATAAGCACCTGCCTGGCAAGCACAAGGTCCTGAGTTCATTCCCTAGTAACCGCAAAAAGAAAAGTAGCTCCATCTTTCCCCACTACAATCCTGATTATAAAATTTCTCACATTCTAGTATTTCTTTGTTAAGTTCCCCTGTAGGTTACCTTCACCATTCTACTAATTAACATGCTTATATAGCTGCTTCTCCATTTACCACCGTTAGACAATATGTACTGATTTTCACTTATGAGAGAAAAGAATTTATTTGACACAACTCCACCATCTGGTATGGTTTGGATTTATGTGTTCTAGGGACAGGGATACAGCTCAGTGGCCCAGTGCAGGCCTGGCAAGTGCAAGGTACTAAGTTTGATTTCTAGTACAAAAAAATTTGAAAATTAAAAGATGGATTTATGTGTTTTCCCACACTCATGTTGAAATCTAACATTCACAGTGATGATATTAACATATGAGAACTCTGAAAAGCAACTGGGGTTGTCCCTCATGAGTGACAATAGTCCTCTGATAATAGGGACTCAGGGAAGCTCTCTTGCACCCCTTCTGCCATGTAAGGACCCAGAATTGATCCCTTCCAGCCCGAGGGAAAGTAGCAAGAAAACCCAACTTAGAAGCAGAGGGAAATCTTTCCACAGACACAGAATCTGCTGGTGCTGTGATACTGGACTTTCCAGCTCTCAGAACTGTAAGAAATAAATTTATACTATTTCTAACAGGCCAATGTAAAGTATTTTGTTATAATAGCTCAAATAAACTAAGGTATCACCTCTCCTCAATTTTTCTAGTTATAGTATTTTACTCTCTGTAACTTCATAGTGTGTATTATAAGACACTTTCAGTTATTTGTGCAATATTTGTGCAATCAGCCATTGGTGATACCCTTTGATTTCCCACTTTGCATAATGATGCTCTCTGTAAGATAAAATGCCCAAGGTTTTACATTTTCATAATGACTGTTTAGTAAAAAGAAGAGACTTTTCTTAGGGTGTGTCCTTGATAAAGCACAAGAAGCCTGCAATTTTCTAACCCTTGAAATTTTTTAAATATAGTTTTGAGGGTTGAGAAGTCTTACAAATCAGACAGGAAACAAGGTGAACTTTCTCATCTCTCAAAAATATCACAAATTTTTAATTGTTCTCTCTTTTGATTTTCCCTATAGATTTAAATGGAATTCTTAGAATTTGAAGGCTTTTCCATCTGGTGGATAAATACACAAAGATCTCTAACATTTACTCATTAATAAATGTTTCCTCTCTCCTACACGGAGACTATAGGAGGATAGAGGGAGGAATTGTCTTCTGTTGACAGAATGTTTTATTTCCCTAACAATTATTAGAACTCAAATTCTTCCTTCTCTATCTCATACTGTGTGTAATTATCATTTTCTATTTTGTCAGTGCTAATAAACTTCACTTCATATTTTATAATTAGAATATGCACCATGCTTTGTTCCAGATTGATTATATGTTGAATGCAAATAAAAAATTGTTTAAATTTTTATGCATATGTAAATATTATTCATTACCAAGTAATGTAAAAATGACAGTTTTTTTTTTTATTCTAAGGACACTCTTGTGCTACTCCAATAAGCATGCTCCTGATACCAAGATCAGTAGGGCTGTCTTGCAAAATCAGACTGTGCCTCACCTTAGAAGGTGCCTCATTCTTTTCCTTGAAAGAATGGACATATAGTATTCTGATATCTACAGCTTCCTAATTGTTCTGGTTAGTTCTCAAAATGCATATCACTCTCTAAGTTATTATTCTTAGGGACCACTGAGGGATTCTGTTTCATATCAGATTTTTAGAAAGAAGCTTGCTACAAAGCTGTTATGTAGGAATATTTTTCCATTTAATGGCTGAGCTAATTCCACCATTTCTCGAGTCTTCTCTTTCCAAAGCCCTATCTCCCCTCTAATACAGAAAATGCCACTCTTGGGCCCTCTGTACTGTATCTCCACACAGCTGCTTCACTTTTAAACCACTCCTTGCCAGCACACCAGGCTCTGACTACAGCTTCTTAGCTTTCAGTCTTCTGAGTCCCTTTCTCTTCTTCACAGCTGCTCTTAAACTTCATCATAATTACCTAACCTTCCAATGTTGAACTCACTGTCCTTATATATCTTTTCAACAGAATTATACCCAAACTATTAACTTATTAACCTTCTTTAGATTTTTTTTTAGCTTCAACTCCTTCCAACAACTCACATCTTGTATTGGAGGAGGTTTTGTAGAGGAATAGAATCAACAGAATGGCGGGGGGTAGAATGTATGTATAATTATGTAAGGGGATTTGGTAGGCAGTTTACAAAATCACAGGTGCGTGAGTCCACAATGGCCATCCGTGCACTGCAGAGCCAAAGAATCCAGGAGCAGTTCAGTCCAGTAAGGTGAAAGCCATAAAAGAGCAGAGACCAAGGATGCTGCACCAGTCCAAGACCAAAGACCAAAAGAGGTAGAGAGGCCTGGCCAGCGGCCAGTGTGAGCCTGATGTACAAAGCTGAGGAAGGTGGGGTCTGATGTCCACACGTATTAACAGAAGATACAACCTCTTGACCTGAATGGAGTTTTTCAGTGCTGGCCAACTTCTCTTTTCCTTTATTCCCTCTAGGCTACAACTCTTTTGCATGTTTTACCCACAACCAGGGTGCATCTTCCCCAAATCAGTTTGCTGGCCTACATGCCAGACGTCTCTGGAAACATCCCACTGACACAACCAGGGTGTGCTGTACTAATCTGCTAGGCATTTCTTAGTCCAGTCAGGTTGACGGTTCACCATTGGTGGTCACACATTTCTACTGAAATACAGAACCCTGATGGGAAAACTATGTTGCTGTGCATGCCGCTGCTACCGATTAATGGTCTCACGCTTGAAGGGGGCTTTAGATGCTGTTCACTATTGTAAGCATCTGTGACACATTCTTTTCTCTTTGATGGTGGCATTTGGGTATTTGCCCTCATGTATCAAACTTCTGGTCCTGTTTATGAGCTAATTTATTTCCCACTTCAAAGGAAAAAAATATGCCTTTAATATACTGTGGTTGGCTTTTGTTAATCTTTGTTAATGCCAAGAAGGCAAAGGGATGACTTTTTATTTACAGAGTAAGTACCGTATTTGTTTAGCTTTTGGACTTAGATTAAATGTGATCATAGCATACACACATATAAAAAGAAGCCTAAAAGGAAAAATTATATTGATCACATTTTCTTACAAAAAAAGTAAACTAAAATAAAGTTGATATGTGATCACATGTTCAGCATTTGTTAGGTTCAGACACCATTTTATGTATACCCATATAAACATACAAACCTAGCAGACAAATAACTCTGTTCTAAACCTTAAAACCAAATGAAAAAATAATAAATGAACCATAGAGGATCTAAAGTTACTTTTTAAAATGTTCTGCAACCACATACAGAAAAAATAACTGAATGATCACAGTTTAAATTCTGTATTGTCCCAAATATTGACTTGTTATTACTTTTAAGGTTATAATTATACCATTCAAGTTATGAATTTACTTAAAAATTAGTTATATCTTTGTATTAACTGTTTATTAAACTATTTTTCTTATTTCCCCTTTGAAATCATAGATATGTAGGATAATTTTTAAAATTTCTTAGTATGCAAGATTTCTTAGTGAAAATACAATATATTATACTGATTAAGTGTAGGAAAATACAAGTCATATGACCCAGGTTTATATCCTGAGACTTGGGTGTTGTGAGAATTCAGACAAATCTCTTAAACCTGCTTAACTTTATAGTTCTTAGCTTCACCTCATGAGGTATGTCGAGAATACCTGTATGTCACTCTTTCTGTGTTTATGGATCCATCCAAAGACATCTGATTTATTAATAGACACAAATGCATGCAGAGGCATGCATCTAAACTATTCTTTCAGTATTTCTAGAAATCACCACAAAGAACTAGGATTTCTGAGTGGGCAAATAAAACCTAAAGGTACAGATATTTGAATATCAATATTATTATAACTTCTAATTATGCCCCTAGACTGTTAGTCCCACTAACATCCAACATACATATATAATGTTTTAATGTCAGCAAAATTCAGCCAATGTACACTTGATTACAATCAATTGCATCCCTAGCCATCCAATTATTCAAACCAGAAATATAGATGTAGTAAGCTAGGAATGGTGTCACAAACCTGTAATCCCACCACTCTGATAGGCTGAGACAGTAGGATTACCATTTTGAGCCCACCCTGAGTAACTTAACAAGACCTTGTTTCACAATTTTAAAAAATATGAAGAAGGTCACAAATGTAGCTCATTATGAAAGTCCTGGGGTCAATCCCCAGCACCTAAAGAAATACATACATACATAATGAATGCACCCCGATTCATCTCTATGCCCCACACCTCAACCATCCTATGTTCTTTCAGTTATATTTCTTAAGTATCTCAAACGTTTTTCCTCTTTGCTACGTATCCACTGTCAGTGCCCACGTGGAAGTCACCACACGGTCCGGCCTGGGCTGTAACAACAGCCTGATCATTAACTCGCTTCCATCTCCTCTTGTTCCCAAGGTTTGTGTTATTCAGTGCTGTTGTATTGCTCCTTTTAAAACGCGTTTTTAATCATGGGTTCCTTACTTAAAGCCCTTTCATAGTTTCTCATTCTTCTTATAATAAATGTCAACATCTTTGCCTTGGTTTCCTGTTACTTAGGTCCTCCCTCTGTCATCAGGCCTGAGGAAAACTTGCCTCACAGACACAGACAAATCCTTTGGCTTCAGTAATGGGCTTCTCTCCCTTAGCACCGCATCAAACCAGAAACTAACCATTGATGTCCTAATATATGTGATTATTTTTCATAATTTAATATTCACCTTCCCCTTTAAACTAAAATGTTCATATACTTCATCTCTATTTGAGTTTCTTGGCAATTATATCACCAGTCTCTATGACAATGCCTAAACTTCTGAGATGGAAGAGAAATGTTTACTGTGTACTTTTAAAAACGTAATGATTATTTATTAATTCCCCATAAGTAGCTATTGCAATAGGGATTTACTTCCACCAAATGCATTTGTATTTTCCAACAGGAAAAAAATGTTGCATTCAATTTTTAAAATGTTTGAGTAGATTTCATATCCTTTCTAGGAAAATTCATTTGAATATTCACACCTTTTCTTGCCAGCATGTTTCAAAGTCACACACTGAGAAAGTTCTGAGAACAGCTGGCTAGCATATAGCTTGACATTTTTTTTTTTTACTTACATAGGAAATAAGTAAAGATAAAATCATGAAGATCAGATCTCTGTACTGTCTTCTCTAGAAATTTAGTAGCTAAAGCTTCTAGTTGAGTTTGCTTGAAAGATACCACCACATGAATTTCAGGGAAATCTCCTTACCTAAAGGTTATATTCTGTTACTCCTCCTGCCTCAGCTCTTTTTTCTCTATTTATTGGACCCAAATTGAGGCTGCTGAAAGTCCATTCAGGTTGGTCCAACTTGGCAACTATTTTAAAAAGTAGAGTTTCTGTACAAAGGAAGAGAGAAATAGTCATTACATGACATCAAATGTGAATACTGTGCCCCCATTTCCCCTGCTGTTATTGGTAATAAGCACAATTTGAAAAACAGGAATGAAAAAGAAATAAGGCACCATTTATGTAGATTATTCAGACATTATATCCAATTTCCAAGAAATCACAAAATAATTTAAAGTATACTAAGCATAACACAATAATAATATTAACACTTATACAAGTAGTTTCCTTCCTAATGACACTATTTGAAGAAATACAGACAAACAAAACATCTGAAAAGAGAAAAGCAGTGATTTCATGACACCTTAGACTGTCTGGCATTAAAATATATTCTATTTTGTGTAACCAAGCCCCAAAGAAATCATCTTAAACTACTAAAATGAAGATCACATGTTTATTAGGTTGCTAGAGCCTCCACAGCTAGGCTAGCTTAAACAACAGCAAAGTGTCTCCTCACAGATATGGAGACTAAAAGAACAAAATGTAAGCGTGACTGACCTGATTGTCCTCTGAACCCTCTGTTTGGCTTATAGATGGCAATCTCCTCCCACCGTCTTTGCAGGGTTTCATACGCTCGCCCTTCTGCATTTGTGTTCCGGTCTCCCCTGGTTATTAAGCACTAGTCATAATGGGTTAGGGCCCACTCGTGTGTCTTCGTTTTCCCTTAATACAAGTATCCCTTCTTGTCTCCGGCTTTGCTTTATGCATTTTTAATTACCTGCCATCAACTATGGTCTGAAAATATTAAGTAGAAAATTTCAAGATAAATTCACCAGTAATTCACAACCTTTGAGTAATATACCATATTGCGTGTCATCCTCCGCCACACCTCCAGCCATAGTTCTGATGTGTCTCACCTTCTGCACTGACCCTGGGGACCCATCCTCACCTGACTCTACATTAATTCCTGTGTAACTTAGCTGCCTATAATAGTATCAATATTTCTTTATTTAATGTTTTTCTCCCAGAGATCATTAGTAATGATGCCTTTAGTTGACAAAAGCTGGTTTAAAAGAATTAAAAAGATGCTTTATCAAAAGTCTAGGTTTTCTAGGTCTCATAAATTTGATGTTTTCCTATAAAACCTCAAAGAGCTTTCTCAGGTAGGAACTTGTCCCTCTGAAGTGAGCACCTACATTCTTTCAGTCCCAGAGATAGGAAGCTGGGGTCTAAGTAGAAATTGGTCACGTAGCATAGAATTAGCTCCTCAGAAACCACTTTGACTTCATAGCACCTTGTCGCTTAGTACAAACACATAAAACTTCACTTTCATTTTCTTTGGGAGAACGTACAGATGCTTCCTCCAGACAGAAATATAATAAGGCACGCATTGGCAATGAATGAAATAGAACTGAACAGAAACCCACCTAAGCAACAGTCATTTGGTTGATCAAAATGGTGGGCTATTATCCTTCCAACTGAATATTTCCTTTGGTAAAATATAGTTTTCCTCCTACATCATTGACTTGGAGATTACCTTCTATCCTAAGGAGTAATCTTTGCTTTTTCTATAATAAAAGACATAATGTTCTCTTTCTCCAACAGAAAATCAGATGAACTATGATATGTATGTACACATATATGTGTGCATTGAAAAAGAGAAAAGGAATTTATACATTTTGAAGGACAGATTTTCCCCCATACAAGTGTATTCCTTTAAAAGAAAATAAGAATATGGATAGCTAATCCCCCTTCTGGGTATTTGCCCAGAAAATCTGAAAACATCATATCACTCTGATATATGTGCACCCATGTTTATAGCAGCGCAATTTGTAATAGCTAAATTGTGGAAGCAACCCAAATGTCCGTCCACCGAGGACTGGATTAAAAAACTGTGGCATTTTCATATAATGGAATATTACTCAGCTATAAAGAGGGACAGATTTGGAGTCTTTGCAGGCAAATGGTCACAATTAGACACCATACTCGTAAGTGAAATAAATCAGAGGTACATGAGCAGGCAACGTATTGTGTCACTGGTGTAAGAACCCGAGGGTGGGAATACAAACTAAGAGATGTGAAGGAAATCTGTTCAAAAGTAAAGAACAGGGGCTGGGGATATAGCTCAGTGGATTAAGCGCTTGCCTAGCAAGCACAGGGTCCTGAGTTCGATCCCCAGTACCACAAAAAAAAAAAAAAGTAAAGAACAGATGGGATGAGGGAAAGGAGAAAAGGAAGAGGCAAATAAGTATGTATGTATGTATATATATATGTATGTATGTATGTGCATATGTGCAGGATGGCTAACGTGGTTCCACTATTGTCTTATGTCACTTTATGGTAAGGAATAGTTGATGACTGGTTGTTTGATCAGTCTTGTATGTCTATATGTGTTTTCCTGAGCATACACTTTGAAGTTATCAATATGCAATGCAACAACTATTATTGGTTTCCTGTTGCTTTGTCTCTACTGTTATTGTGCTACTTTGTGTCTCTTTGTTAATGCTTTCCTCTTTTTTGTTGATGTAGTTCTTTTTCTTTTACACTTTAAAAAAATTTAAAAATTATATAAAAAAAGAAAGGAAGGGATAATTATATGTGTATGTATGTATGTATATGCAGCATATCTAACATAGTTGTATTATTCACTTAGATCACTTTATTGTAAGGAATAGTTGATGATTATTTGTTTGATCAATTTTGCATGTCTATATCTGTTTTCCTGACCATACGCTTCAAAGTTATCAATATGTAATGCAAGAACCATCGTTAATTCCCTGTCACCTTGTCTGTAATTCAGTTTTGATTGTACTATTCTTGTGCTACTTTGTGTCTCTTTGTTAATATGTTTTTATTCTTTTACTTTTAAAATAAAAGTGTCAAAAAAAAGACTATGGAAAGCTATATGCATATTTATAAAATGTGTCTAAATAATGAAAAATAAACCTGATGCTATTTTATGAGCCGCACTATTTCTATATCAGACAATACTACATGGAATAAATTTTCCATCACATATGTTGGTCTGACTAGAAAATTGCTAAACCAATTCATAACCATTTGAAAGTAAAATTTATTATTAAAATGAGATTGTCTTTTTCTTACTCTAGAAAAAGCTATTACATAGCAATATGCCAATTAATATTTCTTTGTGATTTCCCACAGGCTGGAGGTGCCCTTGTGAGAGTGAAAGAAAGTGTACTTTAATCAGTTTGCTTTCCTGATGGCACCACAAATGCAAAAGCCCAGTGAAGACAGTCAGATCTTGTCCAGCAGAAATGTTGCACTTCGGTTATCACCAAAGGCAAGTACACCGGAAAAACCGGTCCAAATAGCTCAGTTACTTTTATTCTACGTAGCTTGGTTTATATTGTTCTTTTTTTTTTTTTTTTTTTATTTTCTTAAACCTGTTGTTCTTTTTTTTTTTTTTTGGTTGGCTTGGTTTATATTAAGACATTAAAAGTTTCACTGATCTATAAAGTGGATTTTGAATATTGTAATAAGTACACTGCAAGGGCAATGCTTGAAGACGGTGTGTCTACACTAGTTATTTCATATTTGAATTCCCTCCCTTTTTAAAAATGCTTTTCCTTTGTTTCATGTCAGCTGGATTCTTTAAAACACTAATATAACAGCTCCCCAGTACCCACTGATGGGGCATGAGGATCAAATAATCCTGGAGCATTTCTGGCTTGATTACCGTGGCAGATTTGATTATTCTAGAGTCCTTCCCTCATTTTCAGGGGGAAGTAAATGTTTCTCTGTTCAGGAGACCAGACAAAGCAACAAGCAGTTCCTCTGATCTAACTAGTGATTACTGCAGGGTATGAATGCAGGAGAAAGCAGGAGATGTCACTCAGAAGCGCTTTCTCCCAAGCAGCTGGAGTCCTGGTCTTCATTATGCTCCTGAAGCTCTAGCATCTCAGAACAAAAAGAAAACTACAACAACAACAAAGAAGCAATTCAAGAATTCCACTCGTTAAGACGTCTTTCACCTGGAAATCTGTGCCTTGGAATTAAACACACTCCTTTCTTTTTCCTCTTTGCGGAAATCTGTTGTTGTTTTTTTTTCTCTGTGTCTCAGTGTCTGAAACAAAATCCTCTCTCAAGATTGTTCTAGGACCAAAATCAATGAGACAAGTGCTCAGCACACAAAAGCTCTCCGAGAGTAGTTTTACCAATTGCTTCAGATATAAACATTAAAATAAAATGTATAACAGCTCCAACAGCTGTCATCAGAGCCACATTTGCCTTCCAGAAAAGCCTTAAGAAATGGTGATTAGTATTTGGTAAAAATGTCACCTAGTTCTTAACCTATGCAGCAGTAGAGAAGACCTGCTTTCAGAGGAGTGGAACTGATGATATAAATAAAAGAAACAGAACCTACCAGTGCATGTGAGACTGACTAACATGGGTGGAGAGACGGCTATGTCACCTTTCTGGCCAAAAGGGGTAAACTTAAACTCTAACCACTTCCACTCTTGGCAGATATACTTATGCCATTACATCAGTAAATATATACTGATGGCCTTGGAGTAATAAATAACATGCAGAATGCCTTCATGCTTTTTATAATTCTTACCTGAAATGTAACATGTGACAGATGACCAATCAAAGACCTGTGGTATTCTTGTCAACCAAGGCAATGATAACAACTAGCAAGTGTAACTTGCTTCATGGTCTTTCTTTCTATTTACTCTTTTAAACAAGACCCCCTCGGACGCCATTTGGGGAGCATGTACACTGTACAATGAGCACTTGTGTTTTTCCCACAGGTGGCCATGTTCATTTTGGCTCAGATAAACTGTTCCCACAATCCGTGTGCTTCAATTTGACTATACAGTTGGCCAGACTGAAGAAAGCACTCTAAGGCAGAAGAGAACAGAATGTATCAGAACGGACGTTGGGAACTGGGTGTGACTCAACAGATTCAATACAAGCGGCCATGTGAAAAGAGAAACTTTTACTTTTTAAGAAATAGAGCCACGTTGCTACTCTTGCTCGGACGTTGAGTTGCAGACTTCAATTATTCTATGCTTCTATACAGCAGCCTTTTGTTTGCTTTATCTCTAAACATCTTCCCTCTTTTACATTTTCTTCTTTTACTTATGCTCAGACATTACGTAAAGCACAACAGTCACAATTACTGCATTGTGAAGATGTGTTACAACTAGCCTCGCAAAATGAAGAAAGCAGATACATCAATATATTTCCCTGCCGGGAAAGACATAATGTTCTCTTTCTCCAACAGAAAATCAGATGGACTATGATATGTATATACACATATACATGTGCATGGAAAAAGAGAAAAGGAATTTATACATTTTGAAGGACAGATTTTCCCCTATACAAGTGTATTCCTTTAAAAGAAAATAAGAATATGCATAGCTATATGCATATATTTATAAAATGTGTCTAAATAATGAAAAATAACCTTTATGCTATTTTATGAGCTGCACTATTTCTATATCAGACAGTACTATATGGAATAAATTTCCCAGCACATATGTTGGTCTGACTAGAAAATTGCTAAACCAATTCATAACTATTTGAAAGTAAAATGTATTATTAAAATGCGATTGTCTTTTTCTTACTCTAGAAAAAGCTATTACATAGCAATATGCCAATTAATATTTCTTTGTGATTTTCCACGGGCTGGAGGTGCCCTACACAAAATATCCTACTTTCTGCCTTTCTTTTAATGTCTAATTAATTTGTTTCTAAAATCAGATGTTTTTATTTTTTAATATAATTTTCTATTTTATTAATGCATGTTTGCAATTCATTCAACTTGCAATAATACTGGAGAGTAGTTACATGGACTTATTGCATCCTGTTTCTTTAGAAAAGAAAATTCCTTCTCCATCCTTCCTCTCCTGCTCCTTCTCCAGATCCTCCATCCCCTTTTTCACACTCTCTGATATTATTTGTCTTAGCTCGTGTTATGGCCTATAGTGTTTACACAATAGGGGATATCAGGTTCCTATTCATGGTACATCTTTATTCCTCTCGTTTTCTTCTGCCTGCCTCCTCACCCCTCACCCTTGACCCCTTAGGCCATATTCCTGTTATAAGAAATCCGTCCTCTTCTCTTTGTCTATCCATTACAATTGTTTTGTTTATAGTTTGCCTCACTCCGATGAGAGATACCACACAGCTCTTAAGCTTGGGTCTCCACCTTATTTCACTCAAAGTTACATTTTCCAGGTTCCTCTCTGGGGAAGGAACCTAGCAGGGGGCTAGCTGGGTCACATGGAATTTCTAACTTCCGTTCCTTGATTAATCTCCATACTGGCTGCACTAGTTTGCAATCCCACCAACAATGCAGGAGGGCTCCTTTTTCACCAGGGTCATCCCAGCATTTATTATTATTTGATTTCCTAGTGATTGCCATTCCTTCTGGAGTAAGGTGGAATCTTGTTTTAATTTGCATTTCTCTAAAGGCCAGAGATGTTCAACATTTTTTCATGATTTGTTGACCATTTGTATTTGTTCTCTGTAAAGTGCCTGTTCATTTCTCTTGCCTATTCCTTGACTAAATCTTTAATTTTAGGTGGTTTAATTTTTTTTTTAGTTCTTTGTGTTTTCTAGATATTAGGCTTCTATGCATTAGGTCTGAGGAGTAGCAAGCAAAAATTTTTTCTCACTCTATAGGTTGTGTCTTCACACTACTGATTGATTCCTTTGTTGTTCAGAAGCTTTTTAGTCTACTACAGTTACCTTTGCTGATTCTTGCTGCTATTCCTTGTGTGATTGAGGTTTTGTTTACAGAATCATTTTCCACACATATGTCATCAAATGTGCTACCTATCATCAGGAAAGTTTAATGCTAAATATCTGTGAATTTAATGAGCACAAGCCTTGGTGACCTTCTCTTTCATCATGATTATTTGGTGTTCTATAAATGTTGATACGTATATATTAAACTCTTTTCTTACACTTAAGAAATTTTCTTCCATAATTTCTGTAATCATGTTAATGAATCCGTCTGAGCTACCTTTGAGATTTTCTCTAATTCTCATTTAGCCTTAGATATGTCTTGTTGTCATCCAGTAGCTGATGAATAGTTTTCTCTTGTTCTTTTTTTGTTTTTGGTTTCTTGAGCTCTTTATCATAATTCACTATTTCATCCTCAGTATTACACACTGCCTTCACATTGGTCATTTCTGCAATGCATGAAAGCTATACCATTTTTTACTTCAGGTATTTCTGTCTGACATCCTTTGTGGATCCCATATCCTTGTTGAATCTGTCATCAAAATTTTGGACTATTTATGTTAGCTTGTCCAGTTTTTTACCTATTCCTCAAAAATTCACCATGGGCAAATTGATTGCAATTGCTGTGCAAATATGGTTCATTTTCTCTTCAAACTCATTTACTTTCTTTATACCTTGCAATGACTTTTCCTAGATCTCTTGCCCCTGGCGTTTATTTTCTTCTCCCTCCGTGATCCCTCGCTCTGCCTTGGGAGAACAAGGGGTCAGAGGTCATCTGTGTCCTAGTATCCCCATTCTCCTACTTGCATCTGTGTTTATTTCTGTCTATCTACATTTTTTAAAAAACTGTACGGTTCCCTCTTTTTTCTCCTTCCTTTTTTGGGGGTGGGGGTGACTGCAGGCTGAAAACTAGTGAAGTAAGGAGAGTTTGTGGTTTACATGGAGAGTTTTAATAGGTTGTTGCTTCCCCATGAGTAATTTTCAGCTTAGTATGTCCAGTGCTAGAAGTTGCTCCTTGTGTTACTTAAGTGACTTAGACCTGTCTCTATGTTTTACCAAATGAGTCACTTCTATTTGTAACAGCACCTTCAGATACAGATGATGGAAGTCCTTTCAGTTGCTTTTCTTCCTGAGTCTGTTTTCTGTGCATACCCTGACTGTTTATTGCTTGTGGTTGCTCCACAATGAGGAAGATGAGGTGGGGTGGGGAGAACAGGAGGTGTTTGGTGAGTAGTGTTGGGTACTTAAGGGGAAGTTGAGAGAGAGACTAGTGGTAGATGAGAAGGCAAGACTGATGTAGGTTCTGATCTCACTGGAGTGCTTTCAGTTGAGTTGAAGGCTTAGAATTGAGTTTTCAGAGAATATTTTGTGCAGCACAGGTAAGACATGAGAGAAAGAGAGTTTGCTTTGTGACTGAGGAAACCCATGTGATTGTCAGAGTTACTTATAAGCAGGACAGTAAGATAGGGAAGACAGGTAAGAGCCAAAGGCTTAGGGTGTGGAGGATCAAGGAATTATGCTTGTGAAGAGAAGAGTGACTGTCAGGGGACTAAGTATGGTGAATTTAAAAACTTGGCAAGAGGAGTTTATCCATTTGGAAAAAGAATAAAGAAATATGCTAATAATATTGTCTCAGTGAGGGGTTTGAGATGAAGCTAAGTAAAATGCTCAGATGAAGAAGAAAACCTAGACATCTTCTAAGTCAGAGCCGGGGAAAGAATAAGTATATAAGAATAACAATTTGATAAACACACGAAGCCATAAAAGAACATAACATAGCCCCATGTTACTAAATAACTCAAGAAACAGACAAAAACTTACAACAATAAGATATCCAATGGGAAGGCAGATTATGTATTTCACTGAGACATGGCCTATGTGACTCCCAAGGTGCTTCTTTGTCAGACAGTCCAAGTCCTCATACCCCAATTATTCCTCTGCGCCCTCCATCAGAAAGCTGAAATTAACTCACTCATGCCTTCTCTCTGCCAGGCTGGAGACGTGTTTGTAGAGTTTGATCTACTCCAAGTTCTTGGGTTAGGAACACTTGCTGCCCTTCTCCCTGGGTGTGTTGGTGGATTGAGCAGACAAGTCCACTGGCACTAAATTGTCCACTGAGTCAGGATTATTTCTGTGCAATCAATTCAAGTACAGCAATAACAGCATAAGTCACTTCAATGGTATCTACCAGGATTAGTTCAGATACAACAAGCCATAACACCCTATTTGGGTCTCCCCTTAGCAATGGAAACATGGTGCCAATGTGAGCTTCCAATTCTGTGTAACTCAGGCTATAACTGGCATCTGACCAGAGGAACTGAGTCCATAATCCCCAGTCCCTACTTCTCAGTGAGATCCCCCCAGTCTGCTTTTGAACTGCTACCATCACCCATGACTGTTCTTCTCTCATCCACTCTGGGAACTGGCAATGTAAAGTAGCCGAGGAGCCATTCTTGGGCCAAGGTTCAAACAGCCAGCTGTTCCATACATTGGAATCCCCACCAGCTCTTGCTCTGCATGCCTGTGTTCTCAGGTGCCTGTACCATAATCATTCACCAATTACTGACTGTTGACTCTGGAGGGGGGCTTGGGAAACAGTGTCTCGCCTTGCTGTCTGCACTTGCGTATGATTCCCTTGGTCCTGATCAATTCTCCATGAGCAGAGAAGCTGTTATTTACACTTTGCCTCCCAGCTGCTGTCAGAAACATCTTGGCTTCTCCTCTGCACTGTGGGCACCTCTTCTGTATCACTTAATCCCATTTTTCCATCTCTGTCAGTTTCCTCATGGTTCCTTTGCAAGCTCCTCTCACTTCAGATCCTGACCAAGCTATTGTTTTCCAGAATCCAGACACTTTGTCCTGGAGAAGCTGAGTTGCTGGTACTCACTCCTCTGCAAATTTTTCTCTTTCCCTCAAGCAGTTTTTAAAAACAAATCTGATTCAGCTGTGGTTAGATTGAGCACAGACTCAAGCTGATTTATTCTATCATCTGGAAATTTCTATGCTATGTTCACAGACTAAAATTGACTGAGCCTGGTACAAATATTACAACTCTTAAAACAAAGCCTAAGGATTCTTTTTCTCATCTGAGGTACAACAATTAAGTTATCAGTGGTATCAATGACATCCTCAGCAAGTATCCCACACCCCAGCGAAGCTACTACATAAAGGGCCTGGGACCCTCTTCTATACTTACAAGCCATTAGTAGTTTTTCACTCGAGCAAGTTTTCACATAAAAAGTGAAGGGACTATGAAAGTAGTAGAACTCAACAATTTTGCAATTCAGCTAACTTCTGACTTGCATGTTGAATAGCATTTAAAAGACGCTTTATAATCCTTAAAACCGATTTGCATACCTGTTATCCCAGTACTCTGGGAGACTGAGAAAAGTGGATTTCAGGTTCCAGCACAGCCTGACCAACTTAATGACTTAGTGATGCCTTGTCTCAAATTTTTTAAAAATTAATGATAATAATAAAGAACTGGAGATGTAGGTTAGCACAAAATCTCTGGATTCAGGCCCCAGTACTGCAGAGGGTAAGGTAGACAGAAAGAAACATGAAAGTAGTATCCATGAAGTGCCTGTCTAGGACTGTTACACTTTACAAAGAAAACTGAAAAGCTAAGACAGTGATCAGCAAACATTTTGTGCAGCTTTAGAGCCAGAGAACAGATACTTTACATTTTACTGGCCATAGAACCTCCATCACAGCTATTCAAATTTGTCTTTGCAGCATGAACACAGCCATAGCCAACATGTAAATGAATGGCTCAGCTGTATCCTATTCAAGCCTTCTTTGTGGATGCAGAAGCTCAAATTTTATACATTCTGATATGTTACATCACCCTTTTGATCTTTTTTTAACCACTTAAAATATGCAAATTGTTCTTTCATCTCAAGTTGAACAAAAATGGGGAAGTGGGTCACATTTGATCCCCTGGCCATTATTCTCCAACCCTGACCCAAGAGATGAGCCATTTGTCTGATCTAAGCAATCACATGCATGTCTACAACGAAGGGTCAGAGTTGTAAGGAGTATAAGTACTTACACACTGTACACATTGAGAAATCAGGGCCATCAATAATCAGTACATTTCTGAGCCACTAACATATTTATTACTCGTGCTAATTTTCACTCCTGGAATCTTCTCTATACACTCATCAGTTCACACTCAGATTCCATCCAGTGTTTGACATTCATATAAAATGCGAACTTCGTCATGCATGTTCTACACACAGAATGAATAGTTCTGTCCTTTGTCTTCCAAAATGACCTGAGTTTTAGTGGAGACTTGTGTGGAGACATATTAAAGCCAAGCAGCTACTCAGAGTTAATTATTAGTGGTTTGATAATTAGTGCATGTCTCTATTTGTTTTCCTGAGAAAGCACTTTGAAGATATCGATATGTAATACAGCAACTAGTGTTAATTTCCTACCACTTTGTCTGTAACTCTGTATTGTTTGTACTGTTCTTACCTTATTTGGTAAATGGATGTGTTTGTTAATATGTTTTCTTCCTTTATTCTTAAAATAAAATAAAGAAAGGATGTGCATGCTTTAGACACTAGAAAGAGCCAGTTTACCAAAATGAGCACTTGGGCTCTGAACATGAGCATTAGGTGGACACTAAACAAAAAATTGATCTTAAGCCAAAGTGTCTCCTGGGTGTTATAGGTTCAGGAATTTTTCAGTCAGTCTGGAAGCTCAATCTGCAAAGCAGTAAAATAAAATAATAGATCCAAGCCAAGCTATACCTGGCGAACTGGGCTGCAGCCCTCATTCCAGAGGTTCTGTTCTTACCCAGCAGTGAAGAGAGGTTGTGCAGGCACTACAGCTCTACAGGACGTACCTCATGGAGACCGACATTCAGAGCGGGGTCCCCGGCCACAAATGGTGATAGTACTCACAATAGCAACAACAGCAGTAATAATAACAATAAATAGCTAACAAATAGCTAGTTCCTCAAGGAATTACATCATGTCTGACACCAAATTAGATAGTGTATATGTTAAATCCTTTAATCCTGAAAGCAAACCTATGGTAAATTTTATTATTATCCCAAATATATACTCATATATATTAAATTTACATATATAATATATAAATATATAGAATAGATAAATTTAATTTCTTTATATTTTTTCAAATATATATATTTTTCAAATATATATATATTACATATATAATATATAAATTTAGTTTCTTTATATTTAAATATATATATATATGAAAACTACTACTTCCAGAGCTTGACTATTTGTCCCAGAGTTAAATTGGTGGTGTTAGCACCCAGGTGAAAATACTTAAGTACTCTAATAATCCAATTTAATCCATCACATGGATCAAGACAGGAGATGTAAATGGCACATAAATATGTGGGATGGTTCAGCTTCATTGCCAACTTCACTGGATTATGAGACTCCTGAAGAGGTGAGTGAATCATGAGGCCCCTGAGCTCTCATCAATCCACTGAGGTTCACAGCTGCATGTGCTTTTAGGAGGCAGGACCCAGTTGGAGGACGAGAGGCACTTGGCATGTGGCTTGGAGGGGAAACAGCTTACTGGCCCCCTTTCCCTGAGGTCTGCCTCCCAGCCACCATGAAATGAGCAGCTTCACTCCACCATGCCCTTCTGCCATGATGCTTTTGCTTGGAGCCAGAGACAATGGACTAAACCTTTGAAAACGTGAGCTGAATTAAGTTCGGCATGAGCCCAGTATTTTGTCCAGAATCAAGGAAATGCAGTGGCTTAGTCTGAATCACTATAGTTTCCACATTAATTGCATAATTTGCTGCAAATTTGGGCTGTAAGACTTAATTGAAAACTCCACTGGTAACAAAGCCTGAAACCAGTGATGGCCAGTTGAGAAGGAAAGAGTAATTCCACCAAATGAGGTTCTTAAGTTTGTCCAGTGGGAAAGGGAGGAATGCAAGGTGTATCACTCAGGTGTTACTAGAGAAATACATTTAATGCAAGGAATATAAACACATAAGAATTTACAAGATTGTTTTACGTGGTCACCCACAGGGTCAAGTGTGGAAGAGTGTAGAACATCTGTCTGTGCACTGGAGATTTGAAGAATCCAGTCAAAGGCCTAAAGCTCAGTGTAGTGTGCCGTGAGAGTTCGTATCAGGAGACTGATATGTAAGCAATAGATGGCTGAAGAGTCTGCCAGAATCTGAAGAGTCTTTGTTAGAATCGAGGAGAACATGCCAAGATGAAGGCAAAGGTTGGAGTTCCTCCAAAGAAATAGTAGCAAGACTTCCCTCCTTTCCCTTTTATGTCGTTCTGGTGACTATTCTCCCTAGGCTGGGTCTTCCACATCCAAAATTATCCTGAGCCAATTTACTTGGGCATTTCTTACTCAAATTGACACAGTCAGTTAACTGTCATAATCCATCCCTTGTCAACTTGACAACCAGACACATTTCTTAAAACTGTAGTCTTCAGATACAAAGACAAATTCATAATTATGCTTAATATACTATAACTGTCCTCCATACCAATGGAAATGCACTAATTCCCTTCCCAGAATAGAAGGCAAGTTTTTTGGGGAGAGTGATGCTTACTCCTCATGCTTCATAACTGGAACATTGTAACACAGGTTTAATATTTTAGAACCAATAGTAAGTCTACCACCATTATATTCCATAGGAAGCATATTAGGAGAGGACCACCACAATTACAACCCTCATTTCTGTAGGTGACCACAGGGTCACAGCTGGGATTTAGAACTACCTTCTTCTCCTGGCTATTTGTATTCCCTTGATTTTCAGAAAGCACCTCAGCAGGTCTTTGCTCTTTCCCTGGTGGGGTGATTCATCTCTTTATTCCTTTTTTTTTTTTTCCGGGACCGGGGATCGAACTCAGGGCCCTAGTGCTCAGCGGCAAGCACTTAGCCCACTGAGCTGTACCTCCAGCCCCATCTCTTTATTCCTGAAGGTCCTGAATCATTTGCCATTCAGCCTGGATTGGGTTGTTGTAGCTCTCTATTGACTTTCATAACAGGGCAGAGTAACATTAGGAAGCAACCTAAAGTATCTCCTGCACTTCAAATATATTCCTCCTTTCCTCCACTGCAGAGTAGCAGTCCCATTCCCCCGGCAGTCACAGTCAATCACCCTTACCAACATTGTAGAGCCATGTTTGCTTGTTCAGTGAGACAAGAGAAAATATAAATGACTAAGGAAAAGTGTTATGTTCCCATTCAGTGGTATCATTTTTGTACTTCCTGGTACAAGCCTTGCCACCTTTGGAGATAAGACTGATGATGTGGGAATAGGAAGCAAAATTTTTGTTAGTGGATGAGTACCATTCCCACTCCTACTCCTTGACTCCTGAATCCGTGAATTTTGGCTATGAAAGACACAGTACCAAGTGGTCATGGACTCAAAGCATAAATAGCTCTTTCCAAATCCTTGCCCAACCCCTGAAAGCTATTTCCACCTAACTGGCACTGTAACCATGTCTGAAAAAGACTACTGTACCTTTCTATCAGTCCAACCACTTCTGGATGTTGAAGAGCATTATAAGGTCAATGAATTCCATGAGCATGAGCCCATTGTCTAGGTTCTTTGGTCATAAAATATGTTCTTTGGTCAGAGGCAATGCTGTGTGGAATTCCATGATGGTGGATAAGGCAATCTCTGAGTCCACTTAGGATTTTGGCAGAAGCACTGCATGCAGGGAAGTAAATCCATATCCAAAATAAGTGTTTATGCCAGTAAGAACAAAGCATAGTCCTTTCCATAAGGAAAGTTGTCCAATAGAATCAGCCTCCACCGGGTCACAAGCTGATCACCCTGGGGAGTGGTGAAATATCAGACACTCGCCACTGGTCTCTGCTGGAATATGGGGCATTCAGCAGTAGGTGCACCCAGGTCACACTTGGTGCATGGGAGTCCACATTTCTGAGCCCATAAATAACCTTTATCCTTCCCAACATGTTCATGAGCCCACTGGGCAATGACAAGGATGACTGAATAAAGAGGTTGACCACTGTCTAGAGAAAGGGTCATCTTATCTCCTTCACTGTTAAAGTCCTCTTCTGACAAGGTCACTTTTTGGTGAGCGTTTAGATAGGATACAAATAACTACATCCTTTGTCCATGTAGAGAAGCCTATTCACATACCTTTTCTCGAAATATTTTTGTCACCAATTTTTCATCATGTTCTTTCCAAGTTCCTGACCATCTGGCCAGACCAGCTACACTGCATGAATCAGTATGCTGTCATAGATCTGGCCCTTTCTCTACCCAGGGAAAGTGTACTACCAAGTGCACTGCCTGAAGTTCTGCTCACTGTGATGATTTCCTTTCACCACTGTCCTTCAGGGACATCCTGAACAGGGGCTGAATGATGCAGCTGTCCACTTGTGGGAGGAGCCTGCATAATGTCCAGAACTGTCCATAAAACAAGCCCTCACCTTCCCTTCCTCTGATAGTTGATCATATGTTACACACCATGAGGGTGCATGCTGGGAAACAAGGCAATATAGCAGGAGTAGGAACACGGACATCTGGGCAACTTCTTCAGGCAATTTACTTGTGCTCTCTGGACCTACTCTGCTCTAATCATGTATATACCTTTCCATTTAATAACATACTTGCTATGCATATCCAAACTTTGTGGATCAGATAATATTCAGCTTGTGAGAGGCAGTTCAGGTCACATGATAACCCGGAGTCCCATGTTCAAGCATTCAGTTTTCACTAAGGCTCAGTAGCATGCTAAGAGCTGTTTTGCAAAGGGCAAGTACTTGTCTAGAGATGTGGCAGAGACTTGCTCCAAAATCCTAAAGGTCTCCTCTGCAATTCACCTACGGGGTCCTCCCAGCAACTACAAACAACATCTCTACTTGCCACTGGCACTTCAAGTACCATTGGCTCTGCTGGATCATATGGCCACAGTGGCAGAGCAGCATGCACAGCAGGCTGCACCTGTGCCAGAGTCCTCTTCCTCCTGGGCCAGTGTCAAAACTAACAGCTTTCTGAGTCACTCAATAAATGAGTGAGACTAAAACACTCAAATGAGGAATATGTTGCGTCCAGAACCCAAATATTCCCACTAGGCATTGTGCCTCTTTTGGGTTGTAGTGGAAGTCAAATGAAACAACTTACCTTTTACCTTTGAAAGGATATCTCCACATACCCCACATCACTGGACTCCTAGAAATTTCACTGAAGTAGGAGCACCTTGAATTTTAGTTGGGTTCATTGCCCATCCTCTGGCTTTCAAAAGCTTTGCTCACAAATCCAGAATGATTGCTACCTCCTGCTCACTTGGCCTAATCAGCATAATATCAACATTTTAAAGGACTATGATACCTTGTGGGAGAGAAAGGTGATCAAGATTCCTGCAAACTATATTTGTGACACAACGATGGAGAGTTAATATAACCCTGGAGTAAGATAGTGAAGTTGTATTGTTAACCTTTCCAGCTAAAATCAAATTGTCTCTGATGGGATTTATTGATAGGTATGAAAAAGAAGACATTGGCCGAATCAGCCGCTGCATATCAAGTTCCAGGAAATGTGTTATTCAGCACAGTCAAGGAAATAATATCTAGTAGAGCAGCAACATTCTGAGGCACCACTTGATTCAGCTTACAGTAACCTGCCATCCTTCTCCAAGGCCCATTGATCTTCTCTATAGACCAGAGAGAAATAAACAGAGATGTCATGGTAACCACCATCCCCACATCCTTCAAGTCCTTCATAGTGGCACTGATATCTGCAACTCCTCCAGGGGTGCAATAATGTTTTTGGTTTGCTATTTTACCAAGCAAAGGAAATAATGGTTTCCGTTTGGCCTTTTCAACCATAATACCCCTCAAACTATAGGTTAAAGAATCCAAAGTGAGTATTCTGCTGAGTACTACGTAGAGCTAGCCTTATTATGCATTCTGGAACAAGGGAAAAGACCACAGGATGGATTCAAGTACCTCATGGACCCACTGCGAGTTTCTTTACCTCAAGGACATTTGCTAAAACTGTTTTCATCACCTGATCTCCATAGATCCATATTCTTGTTAGAGGGCTGCCGGAGTCCAGCTCCGACCATGGGAACAGGGAGAGGGGAGAGGGAATGAACCAAAGAAAGAAGGGGTCTGGAGGATTGGTAAAGGTTACCAGTGGTTTCGTTTATTGAGCAAAGCACTTAAGTACAGGTTTGTCAGGCAGGCTGCCAGACCCTTGCCCTAGATACAGCTCCAAGGTTTCTGTTTCTGTTACAATGGATACTAAGGTAAACAACGACCTGTTCAGGACCACTGCCTTTACAGATTGCTTTCCCACAAGTCAGTCCATTACTCTTCTTACAAGGAAGTTATGCCCATTGCCATGGGGAGGTCTTGTCCTCGTCCAGCCTGGTCTCCAACAGAGGGCCACAGTGATGTTTTGAAACCCTTGGAATCAGTATTAGTTTTTAACCAGTGGTTAAGAGTAGTCTTCAAGTTGTCCCATCATTTCCCTTCTCGCAATATACGTTAACTCAGGCAAAATGTCTTAGGTCCCTTTGAGGAAGGATGGGAGAAAGATTTACTGTATGAATTTTTGCTGCATCACATCCTTCCCCAGTTGAACTTGGCCTCTCCTTTATTGCAGGAGATCTGGGTCTTTAAGCTGGCTTAAATCCAGGAACTGGTTGAGGACCCATAATTCCCTGTTACTGCAATTTAAAGTAGGTTTCAGTTCATTTGTCCTTAAATTTCTTTGATTATATAAATCTAGTGAAAGTATTTTAGGCTTCCTATCTATTTTACTGTTTCAAGCACAATGGCAAATCAGGCAATGACATAGGTCTACCCATGTCAGACCATCGCAATCATTGTTCTGCTTCTTCTGTCCATTATGGTAAGTATATACACCCTCCCCTTGGTGATAAACTGTTGCCACTTGACCCCTGCCATGCCAGGGATCAGACCCATTGCTCTTAACTTTCCCAATTTAGTAACCTCGGTCCCCAATGTAAGAAAATAATAATGACATCAGGAATACCAGTGCTGTCCTCATAAATCTTCTGGTTTCTCAAGATGTTAGTGAAGGGTACATTGTCTTAGTCATCTTAGTGTGGCATATTAGGTTTGAATTGACAAGTCCAGTGGTCCAGAATTCTCATTTTCTTAAGCCTCTGAATCCCCTCACTGATAGTAAACCATAGAATATCAGGCATCTCCAAGTCATACACAGTGGGCCATATTTTGATCTATACTTATTCCAACTAGCCAAATAAACTATTAACACCTATGTTTACTCTGTGAGCAGAATCCCTGCTTAACAGGCCCATGTCAACAAACTCAGACTGTTTAGTTTATATTTTTAGCACCATTATCCCACACTTGTAAAATCCATTCCCGTACTAGTTCATCAGGGCTCTGCTTATAAGAGTCAGAAAACTCAAGTTCTTTGTGAAAAGCATAAACATCCTCATGGTCACACTATATACCTTACCCTTAAGAGCCTTTTGCTATTTGAGCCTGGTTTTAGACCTAGACACAAAAGTGGATGGTAAGAGTGGATCCTGAGGAGTTTTAGTGTTACTGTGCTTGGTAAACATAGGATTACTTTCCTCAGGTATACTAGGAGAGACAAGTACCATACAAGGTGGGGGAAGGGATGCCTCTGCCAACCGTGGAGAGTGAAATCTCTTCCTCTGGCAAAATAATCTTACTAGAGTCTAGGAACTCAACATTCGCAGCCTTATCAAGATCTTTCTAGGGCTATAACCAGGATTTGTTGGAGGCGGCGGAGCAGAATAAACTCAGAGAACGCGCTACTGGGGCAGATTGTGCCAATCTGGGCAGCGGTCCGGGATCCCGCTCAGAGCCCCACCCTCGCAGCTGGCGCCGCGTGAACTGTGGCAGCTGCGGTCGGCAGGATTTCTGAGTCAGGAAAAAGCTCAATCCAGGGAAATACATCTGAACGGCATTCCTGTCTGCACGATCCCAGGGTGAGTTGATTGGGTGCCCTAACCGGTTTTTCCTGAGTCGGGAAGAAGCTCTGCCCAGTGAGTGACATCCAAGCAGCTGTAATGACTGCAGGATCCCCGGGTAGGAAGAGCTAGCTAGGCGCCCTGATGGGATTTGTGAGTGGGGAAGGAGCTCCATCCAGGGACGAGCATCTGAGTGGCCTGCCTGCAAGGTCCCTGGGGCGGTAAGCTGTTTATGCGCCCCAGCTAGGTCTCGGGGTAGGGAGTAGAAGCAGAAATCTCAGCAGACAGCTTAAGGGACATTCTCCCAAAGAGAAGGAACCATTGGCACAGCCTCTGCAGCAGACCTTTGCCTGCTGAAATGCCTGTGGAATTTATAGCTCCACATTTTGAATCTGATACCCAAAAATGGGAAAACAGAGGAACAAAACGCAGTCTCAAAACTCAACCCCACCCAGAAAAATTTTTGAAGATGAAGATACAGGGGAACCAGGAAGCCTCATAACTTCAAGATATGAAACGATTGCATCTGAAATTAAACAACTCCAACAGGCCATAAAAGAGCTTAAAGCAGAAATAAGTCACATACCTGCAATGATTTCTCAGACAAAAAACGAGCTGAAAACAATGATGGAAGAAATGTTCCATACACATAGAGAAGAAATAGACAAAAGACTAGAAGAAATTAGGAAACAAATGGAAACGTTACAAGAGCAATTTAGGAATGAATTACCAATAATGAAACAGGTCCAAAGAGAATGCCAGGATTTGAAAACTAACGCTGAAAGCATGCAAAACCGTTTAAATGAAACCGAAGATAGAATTTCGGAACTTGAAGACAGCATGGCACCTTATGAGCGTGAAAGGAAGAATCTCATGACATCATCAAAGGCACAAGAAAAGTCAATCCAACAGTTCCAAGATGAGGCAAAACGTAACAATATTCGAATTATAGGAGTGTGTGAAACAACAGGAGATCTCACAAGCGATATGAAAAGAATATTTGCTGAAATAATAGCAGAAAATTTCCCAAACAAGATAAAAGATCCTGAAGTTCAGTTAAGCGAGGCATATAGAACACCAATGATTCATAACCCAAAGAAAAACACACACAGGCATATAATACTCAAGATCCCAGATATCCAGCAAAAAAACACATTAAAAGCTGCAAGAGAAATGAAACAGATCACCTATAAAGGAAAGCCCATCAGAATCAAAGCAGACTTCTCAACGGAAACTATGAAATCAAGAAGAGCTTGGAGCGAGATACTACAGATTCTGAGACAAAACAACTTCCAACCCAGACTGATGTATCCTGCAAAATTATCCCTCAAATTCATTGGAGAAATAAAATATTTCCACGACAAAGAACAACTGAAGAACTTCAAGAGTGCAAAACCAGCATTGCAAAAAGCACTAAAAGATATTCTACACAGAGAAAAAGAGACCACAATCTGAAGAACAGCAATAGAAATAACTCCCTAAACAGAACAAGTAATTAAACAGTCAGCAAAAGAAGGAAAACATCAAGTAAATAACATGACTAGAATAAGCCAACATGTAACCATTAATGTAAATGGCCTCAACTCAAAAGTCAAAAGGAAAAGATTGGAAGAGTGGATTAAGGAACACAATCCAACAATATGCTGTATACAGGAAACACATTTTATTCAAAAAGAAATCCACACGTTGAAAGTTAAAGGTTGGAAAAAATTGTCCATGCAACAGGTCCCCAGAAAAAAGCAGGGGTAGCTATTATGTTTGCAAACAATGTAAACTTCAAACCAAAAACAATCAAAGGAGATAAAGAAGGCCACTACATACTAGTTAGGGGAAAGCTGCAAGAGGAAGAGGTAACAATCCTAAACATTTATGCAACAAACCATGGAGCACCTAACTTTACAAGTCAAATCTTGACATACGTAAAAAATCAAATAACTAATAACACTATTGTAATAGGGGACCTAAACACCCCTGTGACGCAAAAAGACAGGTCAACCAGACAGAAACTCAGCAAAGAAATAACAGACTTGAACCAAAAGTGTGAACAAATGGACTTAGTAGATGTATACAGAGTGTTCTACCCCACAACATCAGAGTACACATTTTTTTCAGCTGCACATGTGTCTTTCTCCAAAATAGACCACATTCTAGCCCATAGAGCATATCTACCTAAATGCAAAAGAATTCCAATTATCCCATGCATATTATCGGACCACAGTGCAATAAAATTGGAAATTAATGACAAAGAGAACTCCAAAAACCACATAAACACTTGGAAATTAGACAACCTACTGAATAACCAATGGGTCATAGAAGAAGTTAAAGAAGAAATTAAAAATTACCTACAAATAAATGAAAATGCAAGGACAACCTATCGGAATCTGTGGGATGCAATGAAAGCAGTCCTCAGAGGGAAATTTATAACAATGAAATCATATACAAAGAAAATAGAAAGAGAGCAAATAAATAACCTAATGATACACCTCAAACTCTTAGAAAAAGAGCAACAAGCCAAACCAAGAGCCCAAACATGGGAGGAGACTATAAAAGTCAGGGCAGAAATTAATGCAATTGAGATGAAGAAAACTCTACAAAAAATTAGTGAATCAAAGAGTTGGTTCTTTGAAAGAGTAAATAAAATTGATAAACCCCTAGCCAACCTTATCAAAAAAAGAAGGGAAAGATCTCAAATTCATGCAATAAGGAATGAAAAGGAGGAAGTCACTATACATCCAGAAGAAATACAAAAGATCATTAATACCTACTTTGAAAATCTGTATTCCCATAGGATAGAAAATACAGAATAAATGGACAAATTCCTAGAAAGGTACAAATTGCCAAAATTGAATCAGGAAGACATAAAAATCCTGAATAATCCAATATCAATTAATGAGATTGAAAATGTCATTAAAAATTTACAAACAAAGAAAAGCCCAGGCCCTGATGGATTCACAGCAGAATTCTATAAAACATTTAGAGAAGGTCTAATGCCAACACTCCTCAAACTCTTCAATGAAATCGAACAGGAAGCAACTCTCCCCAACACATTTCTGGAGGCAAGTATTATACTGGTACCAAAACCACAGAGAGACCCAACCAAGAAAGAGAGCTACAGGCCAATCTCACTAATGAACATAGATGCAAAGATACTCAACAAAATACTGGCAAATAGATTACAGCGAATCATAAGGAAAATTATACACCATGACCAGGTAGGATTCATTCCAGGAATGCAGGGATGGTTCAATATTTGCAAATCAATTGGTGTAATACACTATATTAATACAGTCAAAGACAAAAATCACATGATTATCTCAATAGATGCAGAGAAGGCTTTCGATAAAGTCCAACATACATTCATGTTAAAAACCTTAGAAAAAATAGGAATAGATGGCCTCTACCTCAATCTGATTGAAGCCATCTACAACAAACCAACAGCCAACATCATACTAAATGGACATAAACTGAAAACTTTCACTTTAAAGTCAGGAACAAGACAAGGATGTCCATTGTCACCACTCCTATTCAACATAGTTCTGGAAGCACTAGCCAGAGCAATCAGACAGGAGTGAGAAATAAAAGAAATAAGGATAGGAAAGGAAGAAGTGAAACTATCACTATTTGCAGACGACATGATACTAT